>JAVJGG010000017.1:17166294-17201442 GCA_035590195.1 Aviceda cuculoides | reverse complement strand
GCCTGTATTTGTGCTTGGGATTGCCCTGACCCATGTGCAGGACCTTGCACTTGGCCTTGTTGAACTTCATGAGGTTCACACAGGCTCACCTCTCAAGCCCATCAAGGTCCCTCTGGATGGCATGTATCCATTTAGATCTTTTTAAAAAGAGTGATAAACAGTTGTTTCCATAATTTGAGACAGAAAAATTATACTTGATCTGTGATAACATGAAAGCATGAGAATAGCCTCTGTTGATACTCTAGTTCTTTAGTTTTTTTACCTAAGCGTGTTGACCTTCGAAGATCCAGAAAGCTCTCTGTTGTCCCAGTGAGTATAAGGTAAAAGGAGTCCCAGAACCATGACCTTTTTTCTCAGGTTTATCCTCAGGCAGCCACTAAATAAAATGAAAAGCTGACAAAAATTCAAGTGTTATCAAGAAGTATCAGACATACTTTTCCAGCTATTCTTCGTAACATACAACCATGTCATTACCACTGAGGCAAAAACAGTTCATGAATGTTTTAAGCTGATTGAAGAGAATGCAGGTACTTACCCTCATGGTGAGGAAGCTTCTGAAGTTCATTGCCACATGGAACTTATGGTTGAGAGTAGATAACTGCAGTTCATAAATTTGGAAAGCTCTTGGAAAGGCTTCTGGTGTCCTTACTTGTAAAAAGTTATCACATTACACCTATGACAAATACCGTCTTCCACCAGTTGCTTAGGGGACAGAATCTCAGCCCGAAGCTGGCCATACCATTCTTACATACCTGGATGACAGCAGCACAATTGACATGAAGCTATTAACTCAGAACAAGCTCCAGGTCACCTGGGCTCCTGCATTGCTCTCCGCTCTGTATCACAAGTTGTCGCAAGCTCCTTAGACCTGTTGCCTGCTTTATTCCACCAAACAAATCTTAAGGTTCTGCTTCTTATCGTCAAGACGGCATTGGGCTGACACTAGCTAAATTATTGTATCAAGTCTCTAGTCAAGAGCTCTCCTGTGGTGAAAAGGTATATGAAAAGTTTTTTGTAGTCTGGAAAGCTTTGTGGAAACTAATTTTTTTATGCTATTCTGTTTGGATTTTACAATAATAGACTCTGGCTTGAAAGGCAATTACTTTCTGTTATACTTAAGTGGACTAGTGGGAGATAAGTCATGAACTTTGTTGCTTCTTGTCTGTTGCTGTGCTTTAAATGTCCATCCAATGAACTAAGCACCTTCTTGTATTTGAAATGATATGGCTAATTAGACAGAAAATTAGATGGATTCTCTCTTTCTACAAACATATATTTAAAAATGCACACATTCATATAGACGACTAACAGTTTTAGGTGTTGCTATTTTCACAATTAACCTTACTGCCTGACAGGTGGTCAAAGAAATTTAATAAAACAGATTTCACACAAAACTTAATCAGAAGTTGCTTAATGTGTATGTAAAGGCAAATTAAAAATAAAACAAAAAAAACCCCAACAACAAAACAAAAAGCCTACCAGTCTGACAGCCCTCAATTCTATTCAGACTTGTCATAATTGTATCAATAACTTTCTTTAGCAACTCCCAAAACAAAGGTGAAGTTACAGTTCCATCTTCTGACCCATTCAGCCTTGGACTGACTTACAGTAAAATTATGTAGAAAACTGTTAATGTTGACTAAGGTGGTATTTTCTGTATGTTATTGGGATACCTGTCTGTTAATATTAATGAGAAAGCCCAAACTTATCTCTGTTTGCCTGCTAATTAGCCACAAGTTTGATCATTAATGACTAAAGCTGGCATTTTCAAAAAGTTTCAAAAGGAAATCTATAGATTTATACTGAGTTTTTAAAGCTGAGCTCCTCTTACTGCTGTGGGGGTTTTGAAAAGGGGCTGAATCTGAAGCTGCAACTGAGAGGTACTGCATTTATGTTTAGTATAGACTCTATTTCAGCATTAGATTGAATGTGATATATGTTCTAAATAAGGAGCTACTGTTGGAATATCACTTTCACGGGTAATTGAGTCACAAAATGTGTTCACATCCTGTTTGCAGGGTGTTTCTTAAGATCAGAAATATACTTTATTAGATTAGAAGATTTAGAATCAATATTCCTCACAATCACAATAGCATGCATATACAAATAAGTAGAAAATAAAATGATATTATTTAAAAAACTTAACAAGTCACCAATTATTTCAGATTTAGGGGGCTGCTTATGGGCTGACTTGAGATGTAAGCAAATAAGTGCCAATTAATTAGAATCTGTGACAGCGTTCAGCACCATCTCTTTGATCTTTCACTAGTAGCTGACAACAAAGCACACATACTCACAATGCTTTAGTTTCAGTCAAGTGATCAGCAAAACATGTTCAGCTCATTTAAATAACAGAAGCTGGTAAAATACAACTATCTTTTATAGCATTAAGCAAAGATTTGAGTTCGGATGACAGCATCTGCCATTTATAGAACAGATATCTTGGAGCCATTTGCATCAGATGGATAACTTGAGTTAAACTTAAAAATGGATGAAGCCACAAGCCAGAGGCTAGAATAAATTTCACAATAACTCCCCTGATCAACCATTGGTATTCTGGCTATTTAACCACAGATATAACATTGCTCTGTGAACAGTGTCACACAAACATCTGGGCAGAAAGACACACTGTGGATAGTTCACAAACAGAAGATGCATTTGTTTCAACGATATCAAAATTCAGAGGAAGCATAGAGCAACAAAAATAAGTGATGTGTACAGGCCAGAATCTAGATTTCTGTGTATACAGCTATCATACCTTTCTGAACTGGAGTGTTGGGATTTTTTCTGTACATGTGTATATATTTTTGAGACTTATTGAAAGGAATAGCTATTTGTCTGTGAAAACGGGACACGTTTGAAATATAATCAACAATATATAGTGACAAAACCAGTGTTCAAATATTTGTTTTTTTAATAAAATTTTAGAATGGCACCATCATATAGCCACATTAAAAAATATTTTTCTAACATTGTCATATTTTAACCTACAAAGATAAGGAAGGCGCTGTCTTGCTTGTGTATTTTTTTCTTTATTGCTCCAAGTACTTTGGTCTACTAGGATATGTGGTTCTCTTCCAGGAGGCAAACTGTTGAGAGGAAGCAGAAATTTAACTGTGCTGATGTTCTCCTTCAAGGGAGTGCTTGCTCAAGTACGAAGTTAAATCCCACCTCTAATTAATGATTTAAGTTGAAGGCACGCTTAAGTGCTCTGTGGAGTCAAGACTCAGAGAAGACGGCTGCAGACAGACACTTTGACCGTCCCGGGTGGTGTGGATGTGGCGCGGGGAGGACGGTGGTAGCACTGCTCCCTGCAGCGGCAGCGGTCCCCGGCCCCTGCTCGCTCCCGGCCTGTTCGCCGGCCTCCTGTCGGTGCCAGCGGCGGTCCTGCTGGATTGACAGCAGAGATTAGCAAGTCCCGGCGCTCGGGCCTGAGCACCCGCGCTCTTTGAGTTGCTAGTATAGGCTTAGCGCACGTGCATCCGTGTGCCCTACGTGAAAAGGTCTTGAAACTGGCAAGTGTTTTTTGGCACCCAAAAGTTTAAAAAGACCCTTAGACCTAAATAATGTCTAATTATTTGTGTTTCTCCCACTTCCAGGGAAAAAGCGTGTTCTCCGGAATAAAAAAGCTTCAAGAAGCTCTGAGATTTGGCTGTCTAGAGATACAGAAGAGTGTTTTGCTTTTCCGCTTAATTGTATGTGTCTTCTTTATTTTTTTTCCTTTTCCTTTTTTCATGATTCATTATGCCCATCTAATGTCCCAGAAACAAACACACTCCTCTTCTTAGACAGTAACCTGTAACTTATGGGCCATGCGATCTCTCCACAACCCCGATTTTGGTTTGTGAACCGGTTAATATTCTGCATTAAAAACATGATTTATCAAACGCTCCTTCACTCTGACTGTGAGAGCTCCAGGGACAGCAGACGGCTGCTCCTGCGGACAGCCGCTCGCTTCCCCCGACGTAGTGTGAGAGACGGCATCACTCCTGCGTGGTGCCTCCTCCTGCCACGGCTGTAGCCAGCCCCGAAAGCCCTCCCGTCATCATGTGCAGCACACGTGTCGTGCAGGGCACACAGACAGGAGAAACGTTGGATGTACAAGGCTGCTGGTACAGTAAGCTAGCTCACACAGGGTTCAGAAATAAGCGCAACCTCCATGGCATGCGCTGAGGGTCCTGAGCACCGGCGCTTAGCTGGCCACTCGGGGACAGGAGAGGAGAGAGCTTTTGGAAAAGTGATGGCAGCACTGAAGCTCTCCGAGAAAAAGAAGAATCCTGGGAGGAGGGTCTTCCCCTGCTGAAGAGCCTCCGGGCTCTCCCCTTTCCCTCAGGAACAGCTTTCGGACAAGGCTCTGGCTGGGCCCTGCCTGAGCTACCCTGGCTCGTTCCGTCCTGCCCGGCCATCCTGGGGCTTTCTGATCCCCACTCCCCCACCGGGCCTGATCCTGACCCCTGCCCACAGCCTGATGACCCACCTGGCCTTGGCCCATCCCCTGCCCCTGCCCCAGGGAGGTGCCCAACAGCCAGTGCCCCCAGAGGTGGTTACTCAGTAGTGTCAGTGCTCTGGTTGCTGCTCCAGAGCACACTCAGGTTGAAACCGCCTCTCCCTCTCTTCTGGAAATATGTTCCTCTGTGTTCCCTTCCCACCCGAGTTCGACTAAGCTTAGGCAACTGTTGTAAAGGGATGGATCATTTCAAGAAAAATAATCTTTCTGCACACTCTCCCGTGGCCTGGGAAATGAAGCCCAAAGGCCATCTTTTCTATGCAGAGAATAAGAGTGGTCATGTCACACTGAATCAAAAGTTCATCTTGCCCAGCATCCCGTTCCCATCAGTGGCCAACAACGATGCCACGGAGACACAGCAGTGCAAAACATATCTTATTTTCTGCAGCAAAAGCTTCCAACCATTGGTGGTTTAGTGGCTCTTTGAGACCTGACTTACCTGAAATGGTGAGGCTGCAGCTTGCAGGGAGGTTACAAAATCACTTAATGTATTCAGCTTAGATGTAGCTCTGGTGTTATCACCCAGGAGAATGGGAGACGGGAGGGGAGCAGGTGAATTGGATCTGTGGCACATTTCTGCACAAACACGGCCCCCAATTTTATTGAACTTGCCCAGTTAAAATCATGCCTTTTGACACTTGTTTCAATAACTTATTATTTTGGCTTAGCTGAGCCAAACTGATTTAGATTAAAACATTGGAAGCTCAGCCTAAGCAAAAGGAATTAAATGGAGTCTTTTCACATTAGATTAACCAAACTAGTTGAAAATTATAATTTAACTTAAACCATTGTAGCATTGTAGATGTAGATAAAGCAAATGTATAACTGAGAGAGCGTGGCCTCAGGCACATGTTAAAATATCCAGTTAATCATAGTAGTAAGATGACTAGCCCAGCTCTCAACCATAACATGAATTAGTCTATCAGCTCTCATACTTAATCAAATCAGAACATCACACCACTTCTTCAGCCACAGTATACAACATACAGCTTCAAACTACCTATCAGCAATAGACCAAGGAAACAAATATCCTTCTTAGCTTGTTCTGAAAACATTGAGACAATCCACTTGAAGAAACACATAGAAGTTAAACAGATCCTACCAGTGCAGGTAAATTTTGCCTTTCCTTAAAATAATGTATTTACTAGAGTAAAAAAAAGAAAACAGAATCTGCCAGCAGGAATACTGAAGCTTTATTGTGGCAGTCCTGTATCGCACTTCAGTCTTCCCCACGAAAACTGTTTTGTTTACTGTTAACACATGTAACAATTCACATGAATACACCGACATAGATGAAGCAGCACAGGCTAATTCCCACTTCAGAGACCTGCCACATCAATTAAGAGATGGCTTATGCTTTCATTCTGAAACTTGAAATGCCATGCTGAAAAACTAAGCATTCTCATCATCACATTAACATTCAATTCAGCTTTTCCTGGCCCTTTTGCCATGCCTTAAGGTCATTTACAGCAGTAATAATAACAATGCTAGAGACTCAGCCAAGCCAATGTTCAGCTAAATCTACACTTCAGAATCCACTGCTCTGCAGGACCACAAGCAATATAGGTTGGCCTACCTGGAAAAGGCCAAATCATTTTAAGAAATTGGTTTGATACTCAGGAATTAGCATTGAAATTTTACTACTGTGTTTCTAGTGAAGCACCTAAATAAATTATTTTGATTTTTCATTTACGATAAAATCACTCTTGCTCTCTCTGCCAGTTACTAAATTTAAGCATGTAGGTGTTAAGAGATTTAAATTTCTTAATCTCGAGGATTTTAGTTCAAAGCAAATATTGCAAAATATTACTTTTAAAATTCATTTGAAGTTTAAAGACTCATTTTCTATGAGTTCATGCATACTTTGTGTTTCATTTCTGTGAATATTCAAATGAATGTCTTGACAGGCAATAATATCAAGAATTTAAAGAAATTACATTTTTAAATGCAAGAATTTGCTGGAAACTTAGCTTTAGAAGTTATGTTCACTCCATAAGGAAAAGCATCACGCATTCACTCTTTCATTCATATAAAATAAATACAGTTCCAAATCCCAGGCACTGAATATTTAAAACAAGCTTCTAGAAATGGACCTGCTAAATCAAAATTGTTCCTAGAATTTTCAGCATTAATTCTATCAAGACCTCTTGGAAAAATGGCAAGCTTCTTTTTAAAATTTGTGAATAGAAAAAGGATTTGGGTAGCTTTTATCAGGTGGGGTTTTTTTTCTGAGATATTAATAATTCTTCAAATAAGATTGCCTTTTTTACTTTGTCTGTGCTTATATAGTGCAGCATAGCATTTAGATGATTTTTAATGACTTTTATTACGACTATAGCTCACCTGTTAATTAAGGAAGCACTTCTTAAAAAATAACTGACCTATAGAAAATATTTTGGACCTCATAGAACAAGTCTGTGCTGCGATAGAAATGAAAGTATGGCTCCTCCCCCCTGTTCCAAAATCAAGATACAAATCCATCCTTCCACTCAGAACTGGATACAAGTAAGGATCAATCCCTGTCCCACAGCACTTACACACTGTAAACCAAATCAGATAAAGGAAAGGAGGATGGGAAAGATGAAGAGAAGAGAATGGCATACCCAGTGCCACATACTGAGGAACTGGGAAAAGACAGAACTGAACTGAACTGAACTGATACTTCAAAAAGTGTAATGCTTCTCGTCAAATATGGTTATGTCCAACACATATCCGAGCTCTTCTCTCCAGGTTCCTTTTATAGTCAGTGAGGGGTTGGTCATTACAGACCACGTTGTAGACTGTGTAATTCAGTTCATCTTAAGGTAGGTGCATACATCATGGGCTGCAATCACTAGATCTCCACCAATAATAAGAAAATCCAAAGGTGATTAGCCAAGGAGTGTATACTACTCTTCCAGAGACTGCAAATTGAGTGAGATGAATCTTACCCAGTGTGGTGTTCAGTCTATCCTTTTATACACATTGTCTTTCAAATATAGCAATCTGTAGTAGACACACTGAAAAAGCAACATGCTAACACAGCTGGAGATTTCTTTTATCAGCTGGGAAATATGGGCACTTCTGCTGCACAACATGTGGGCAACAAATCTATTATCTCTGTGTAACAGGATCCATGTCCTGGGTACACCAGGCTTAATACCAATAAATAACAAAATAGGTGCAGCACACAGTAAGTTAGGACTTCCGGAGAATTTCATGGAACTGGCAAGACAAATACTTTCTGTAGAGAAAAAGATAATATGATCAGGAGAACCCTGATAAATGATAGCCCCAAATGCGGCCAGTGAGGCTGTGTTTCTGAGAAGGGTTTAAAAAGACAGCTGTTCCTCCATAACATACCTTCTGGCAAGGCTTGTCTCAGTGCTGCTGCCTCTGTCTAGTCGCTTCCCAGAAACTCTAGTGAAAAAAATGAGACATATTCAAGTCTTGAAAATGGTTTGCTCAAGATTGCCCAGGTTGGTTTTTAAAATAGGGAACATCAGAGTTGCCTTACCAAAGGAATCCCTGGCAATCTTGGTGGAAATGGGCGTACTTCCCATTTGGTTTTGTATGTTGGGCTTCTTGAAAAGCTAGCAGTCCAGCAGCTGAGGCTGAAGGTAAGCTAAGCAGCTGCTAGCAGCTTTGCTGTACTCATGAAAAATCAACAGCTTATCACATCAGTAACTGTGAGTCATACTCTTAATAGTCCTTTTGCATTTGCTGTTACCGATATAGTATGAACATTACCTTCCTATCACATTAGTGCATTAATACAGCACTGGTCAAATATAGCCTTTCACACTGCTACAGCTATCTGTGCTGTATAATATTATGAAGCACCCCCTAGTACATTATATGATCCTACTTTGTCCGAAATGATACCCTTTTCATGAAGCAGAAAATAAAAAAAGGAAGAAAAACCACTGTGCATAAGAAGGAACAGACAGAGCACATTCTGAGAAACAGAATGGTTTAGTAGATAAGTTGGTTACATAAAAGAATGATTAAATGACCTAGAGCCCTTCTACCTGAAAAAGAGAGAACTAAACAGGGAACATGATGGAGGCCTGAAAGTCCAGAGTAGTTGTACAAGGTCAGAGCTTTTCTGCTGTGTTCCTTCTAAAAGAAGAAATAGGCATCCTAACAACCAAAATGAAACATTTCTTAAAGTATTTCATAAACGAGTTTGTATCTCCTTTGAACAGGGTGCAATGGATATTAAATAAATCACATGATGTTTTAAAGTAAAACTGAATGGAAAAAAAGAAAATCTTTCAGGGATGATCACTACACACACATACAGAATCCCCACATTTTTGCCTTCAGATGCTCTTGACTATGAAAGTCATGGAGGGTGGAAGAATAACCTGAGGAAATACCACTAACTGCTTATTATGTTCCTTAAACTTTTTCCAAGACAACCATTTTTGGTCTCTGCAGAAGAAAGAAGGGCTTTAGACTGATCTAGAATGACCGATGTTTATGAAAGCACACTGCAGTAAGATACAACAGCTCTAAGTCCCAATTTCTGTCTCTCTTGCACATCTCCTGTGTGATCTGGCAAAACTTTTAGCAGATCCATTCACTGGCACAAATGGTGTCTTTTTTCATATTGAAGTGTCTGGCAATGAAATGGCTCATTGCTATTTATAAACCTGAAAATCAGTCACCATTGCCTCAGTTGCAAGTTTTGTAATAAAATACTTCCTTACCTCCCTGACATGTTGGTAAATTAGTCTGCAAAGCTCTCGGACACACTCAGACTTCAGACCTCGGACAGAAAAACACAACTCTTACAAAACAGCCATATCGTGTTCTGCATCATCCGTCTCATGTTCCGTGTGCCTACCCCACCAGAGGGTAAGCTGTGAGCGCTCCGAGTGACATTTGGATCACCTGGCATTTGTGTAACAAGGGGAGTAGAAGTTTGTGTTCAGATGGCAATATCCTGGGATAGGAAGTCCTATTTTCACTCTTGACAGTATTCACATGATGTGACTGGCAGACAATAAAATATTTAACTTCAGCAAGTTAACCTGGTTCTGTGAGGAGTTTGCCATATCAGATGTTGAGCATTTTGGTCCTGCTCATGGAAAGTTTTGAAGGATATGCTTTAAACATTAAAGATATTAAATCACAGAGGTTGTAAGTGGCAAACTGTAAGTAGAAAAGCACCTGGTAAACAGTCCTTAGTTTTAAATTATAGGTAGCCTGGCTTTCACCACAAGGGTAATTATTTATCCACCTCCTTGGCTATAAAAGCTCTGAGGCAACTCTTGGTCTTTTTGTACACTCTTAGACTTCAGAAGATCTTGGGCTCTTGCCTCCCAGCAGCTTCCTTGAATTATCCGTAATGAATGAAGCAGTTTTGTATTTCTAAGTCAGGAAAGACCTGCCCCTCTTCAAAGGTTACAGTTACAGTGACTACTTCCATTTCCCCTAGGCTCTGACTAGATGAAGAATGTTTTACACCTTTAGCTGTATCAAACATCAGTGCTATCAGGTCTTGCATTGACAACAACCAGTAAGAAAATGAGATGTGCTAAAGACCTTGTAAATTTCTGAGGAAATGACTGTGAGTTAAACACATTTGAAATCAAGACACTACGCAGTATACAATAATATAGCTTGAGAATTAGACTAGTTTATTTTAAAGCACATGTGCAACACACAATACCTGCATACTGTTCACAAAACCACTTGAGAAAATATATACCACAGCTGCAGTAGACAGTGTTATGCCTGCAAGCACCAAAGATATAAGAACTTATGATGCTAATTATGCCAAGGGATACTAAGCCATTAAACTATTTCTGGTAGCCCCAGCCTATACTATTCAGTGCAATTATGTAAAACAGTGAAATGGTAATTAGTGACAAAGCTTGGTACATGTGAGCCTTACAACATGACTCGCATATCTGGAGATAAGATTTCATTAGTCTGTAATTGACCGTTAAAACATGAAATTTTTGCAACGCTTTCACCTTACTGAGATTACTCTTGCCACTTCACTATCAAAAGTCAGTTCCTGAAGCTGTAATGCTATGTGAGAAAAGCTGCAGCAGAAGTTTTCATAGCAGTCAACCTTAAACTTAATGTTAAAACAATATATAGTGATATTAAGATGCCTCCATTCAAAAATACATTTTTATGCAGTTGTATAAAATCAGCGTGGATAGGGATGTTCACTTTTAACAAAAAGTAAAAGCAACAAACAATTGAAAACCAAGCAATTTGAGAAAAGAAATGAATGAAAGAAATATAGAGAAAGGGAGGGAGAAAAGGAGGAAAGGAAGGGGGGAGCGAGAAGAAAAGAAGGCAGTGAGGGAGGGAGGGAGGGAGGGAGGAAGGAAGGAAGGAAGGGTTCCATTCGTTTCTGTATCTGTATGGCAGATCAGAAGACCAAAGTCCTGAGGTAATTCGGTGTTCTCAAGCAATGAACACTGCAATACCATGTCATTAACAAAACTGATCAATTTTCTTTCACACACATGCAAAGGGGAAAAAATCAAGACACTGCACCACTCGTATACAACATTTTAGTACACTGTATATGTTATAAACATATTTTAAATAAAACCAAAAATAATTTGACACATATCCATAGAAGTTTTGATCATAACCATATGCAAAGGCTGCCTACCTGGCTATATGTGTGCATTTAGTTGGGGAGGCAAGTAGTTGACACCAGCAAATTTTAGAACTGCTGTCCTTGCAGCCTTTAGACAGAAATCTTAGTCTGATAACAAAGCCAGATTTTACCACACATTTTCACACTGAGTAGTGCCTTGTTCTCTGCAAATTAAAAGTGGTAAATCAGTGGTAATGTTCTAATGGCTTTGAATGGGCTTTGGGTTTGACCCTCTACAAAAGTCTCACTAACATCAATGTGATTTTTTACATAGAAATGTTTTATTCAGTACAAAAAATATTAAAATTGATCATTATCATACATTATTCTTAGCCTATTTTAAGTACACTTTTAGTCTGAAAAGACTAAGGTTACATGAGTATGTGCTGTTCTTAATGGGACTTCCTCCCTCTGCCTCTGCACCTTGTCTGTAGCCTTCCTACATAGTGTAAGGTCTGGTTTAAACGAGCTGGTGCTGTCATTCAGTTTGAGTCGTACTTCACACTGACTTATAACTCTGTACCCGTGTAAGACATGCCACAACAGGTGGCACACAAAATGTCCTAGAAACGAGGCCTGTGGCTTGAAGCTACCACCCATGGTAGAAAGGCCTCAAACAGTCTCAAGAAGGAAGGGGCATTTTCCTTGGATGCAGAGTGAATGCCCTGAGAAGTGGCATGCTGCTGTATCTACCTTGTTCTGACCCTGGCCGATGACTAGTTGAGTGTAGTGTCAAAATCCTTGTAACACACATCTTTTGTAGATGAAAATGCAAATAAGAAATGCCCCTATGGGACAGTTTGACAAATTTTTCCAAATGGCTTGCACAGTATTGCATGTGCAGAGGTTTTGTCCCAAAACAGATGGATCCCACCATGCAGAGATGGAGGTTCACTTCCTCGGTTCCAAGTCTGTTCTGTACAGCTCAGCCAGTACCACTTAAATTTTAACGGGTTGACTTCCATCAGCCAACTAGAACTTTGTTTCATACCTAACTTCAGCGATATAAGTTGGATCCAGGTTTAGATTCAGTTCAATCTACACAACAGCAGCAGAATCTGGTCCAGTTTTCTGCTTTGCTCAGAGCATCTATGCTGTAAACTACAGACAAGCTACATCACAGTAGGGTCAGTCATTTGTTTTGCTTGGATCCTTGCCTAGAGTGGCATTTTTATTGAAAGACAAAAATGTATTTAAAAAAAATAAAAATTGACAAATGACTTGAATGTACAAGGGAGACAAAGGTATTATAAAGAATCAAGAGATATTTATTAAGAAAAGGTGCTATAAATATTTTTACAATTAATATAGGCTTTTTCCCCACTGCGACTAATTTGGTTTTCAGAATAAACAAAATAGTCTTTCAGTGATGCTCTTTCAAAGAATAGATACACAGATCTGTACTTACTACAGGAGAAAGAAGTATACATATATACAGAAATAAAAAAATAAACCAGATTTCCTTCGTGCTTTTGAAACAAAACTGTGCAATATATAAGGTGATTCATGTGTGCAGCTAAAAAGAAAATGATAAATGACAGCCAATTGGAGGGAAGCTTTTTAGTGACACCTGGCAAGGATTTGTCTTAGCTACCGTGTCATTAAAAATCTTCATTAATGCTCTCAAACAAAAAGAAAACAGCATGTTGATAGATTCATGATTGATTTCACATTAGGAGGTACACGTTAGCGCAGAGGAATGATGCACAAGACCTACAGAGACTAACAAAAATGAGTGACTTTGATAAATACATGTTAGCACTTCTCAGGGAAAAGAATCAGAAACACAAAATATTCAGTGGGAACAGAAATCTGGAAAATAATGCTGTCAACAAGCTAGTGAACAGAAATTATATGCGAAATTTCATTACAAAAAGTCATGAAAATGCTGCAGTTTGGCACAGCATGCACAGACGCCTGATCACAGAATACAGCACTTCCACGTGGCTCCTGTCCAAACATACATGCAGTTCTGTATTATACCCTCCTCCCACCATAACTAATGAAAAGTTGGGTTCTGTTGGGTTTTTCACTAACAAAAGGAAATTGGGGATACTGTGAAGTGTTCCTTTAATGCAGTCCTGTTTTTTAGCACCAATGTGCAGAGCTTTCTTTCCTTGAGCACACCAGGGAATCAAACTACAAACTACTTATCAAATTTCAAAGCCCATTTTGTGGCCAGCAGCTGTCTGAGGGGTACCTGAAATTTTCTGTAGGCCATTGACTGTGCTCACCAGCTGCGCCTACGGTAGTAAATTTAGCAAGAGCAGGGTGCAGGTCTGCAGCGGTCCATATCACAGCCATAGCATTTTCTCTATAGTTTAGGTTGAGTCAACTAGTTCTCTCCCACCCAACACTGAGGTATAGATCAGGAGTTAGCATGGCCTAGGGACCATTCCCAATAGAGAACTTTGCTACAGTCAACATGTTTTGAGAAGGTATGAGAGTTTAGCTGTATGGGTAAGAACTATGCCATACCCAGATTAGCCTCAGGGCCGGATCAGTTCACGGACTGTTTTATTATTTAGTATATCTCCAGGCATCATCTCTCTGCTCCTACCTTGTCTTCTCCTCAGCTCTGCTATGCAGGTTTTGCTTAGGACGCAATAGTTTTGTCAGATCTTTGTAAACAATCATCTATTTGCTTGTTCCTTCACTTAAACAGACTTTATGAGCACAAATTCCTAGGGTCCCTACCTGCCTTGACACAAATCCACTGTTTTCGAAACCAGTGAAATTACAAATAATGATCTCTCAAATCTCTTTCAGACAGAAAGAAAAGGTTAATAATGCTTGTATACATAAAACGTCTTTTTATCAAGTATTTCCAGTCACCAAATCAAACTAAATCCTATCCCAGTCCCTTTAGAGTCACTTCTGTCCATGCCCCACCTTCTTTTAACTATTGGGAGGGCTGGGAATGAGGGGCTGCTTCCTATAAGCCCCTAGAGAATTCCTGCTATTTTTCTGCAGAATTCCTTGGCTGTGATAAGTCCAGAATATTTGGGTTTCCCTCTACAATGTCTTGCATAATCTCTTTGTCTGGGGAACTGTATTAAACTTTAGCACCATGGTATATAGGTTATCTTTTTGCATAAATTTAATTGTATTCATAATGCAAATCTTAAAAACAGTTTCATTGGCAAGAGGCTGTTATTACGGAGGATACCTTTCAATTTTGAACAAGTTCTGAGCACTTACCTTGTGCAAGACAGCCTTAGCAAACTAAACTTTCTGTTTTAAAATTTTCTAGTCTCAAACAACAGACACATTTTCATTTTAGAGGAGACTATACTAGTTTTCTTTAATAAAATTGCCTTTTTCTAATTTAAGTTAAAATAAACAAGAGTCACATTCTTGTGCTCCCTTGTAGCAGCACCACAGGTGAGGTTGCTGTAAGTTTTTAGCTTTTTCCCAAATATAACTAATACTGAGTACTGTGTTATACCTTTTCTAACTGACTTTCTAACCTCATCAAAAGAAATGCCTTTTTTTGTTTGTTTGTTTGTTTTGAGACAGTAAGTAGCTGTCAATATTATGGGTGCTTGTCTCAGAGCTGTTCCATAGAGCTGAATCTTCAAAATCCAATCAAAGCTTCCTACCATCCTGCCAGCCATTAAAATAGGCAAAAGATTTGCCATACTTTTACTGGAAAGGTATGAGGTAAATGGTCTTACAGGGCTATTGGCCAACAAATGTTAAAAATTTTAAAATGGATCTCTTTTAAAAATATATTTTGAAAAGAACATTGAGCTCCCTCAGGTCAAAAATCCTCTGGTCCCCCCTGTGTGGTACTCCAGCATCAATTAATCACTTCTTATAAAAGTATCTATGAATTAAAGCAATTTTAAGCATAAAACATAGGTTTGATTAGCAGTTCTCAGTATCTTAGTTCTCAATATCTTAGTCACAACAGCAATGTAGGTTAGACGGACAGTGCTGGTAATATTTTCTGGGACTAAAGCCATGAAAAATTTAACTGTCTAACAAATAAACAGGTCACATTAGCTTTCTCTTATTATTACAACTTGTATCTATTATAAAACCTTTCCTCTCAAAAGTGTAATAAGTGAGCTAAGCTCTTTCCTTTAGAAATTAGTGCATGTCAATATAACTTTTGATCAGAAATCAGGAAACAAAGTACCTTACAAAATCCTGAAACACATGGGTAGCTCTTATATTGCTGATTTCTCGAGCTTCTTTCTGGGAAAAAAACCAAACACCTGCATTATAATTTGCAAAAGATGGCTCATCATTTCAGGTTGTCCTTTCTCCAGTAGCATTAGTTATTATCTGGAAATACAGAAAATTTTTTTCTATTGAGTCAGCATTAATTTATGAATTTTTATGAGCTACCAAGGAGCTTCATAGGAGTTGTAATTCCTGCTCCTTTATGTCACCAGACTACTTTCTGAATCATGCACCTTGGCTAGAATACCTATCTAGGCAAAACGTTCAAGTGCCTCATGCACATGAAGTTTAGCAGTTGAACCTTTTTCTGACAAAAATAAGGATTTTATTTTAACATCATCCTGCCCTATTAAAAAAAAAAAAAAAAAAAAAAAAAACAGAGATTTGGACTACAACCATCCAACTGTTGCTTTACTGAAATAAAATAACCCTCCTAATTGTCACCAGGTCCTTCTGTGCTAAGAGCCAAAGGCATTTGATAATTCTGCAATGCACTGGTTAGTTCTTAAATTGTCACTTTTTAAAGTTATGTTTCCACTTCAGGAAGAAAAGATCCAGCAGAAAAATGGCACATCCTCTAGGACCACTTTCCCAATCTGACCTGCAAGGGGAATTTTTCTAAACAGAAAACTGTGCTACAAGAAGAAAAAGGACAAATGTGTTTGGCTTGAGGAGAGGGACCTTCTCTTCTACCAGGCAATAATTTATTCTTCCTCAGACTATCATACTGTGATCTGAGTTCATGTCTTTGGAAAAGAGAAGTCTGTACAAAACTGTGAGATATGGTGACATTTTTACAGATCTGCTGCAACCTAGGAAGAAGTAAAAAATCTGGTTTGGGAAGAGTCAACTGGAGGGGGGGGACAGTTTTAAATAGTATTACTTCTTTTAAACAATAGTATTTGGAAATTCATTTCCTCCTCCACCCATCCCAAATAGTAACATACATCTTCTTATAGTAATTTTCAAATATTCATAATTATTCCTATTATTTTACTAATTAAGGGCCAGCCAATAGGCACACTGTGGCACAGATTTGTATTGTCCTTTATCACACTTTTCCTACCTTATACATTCAAGAGCTACAAGGCGCAGGTCCTTGTTCTCTTGTTTTAATCCACTACCACCAGAAAAATCTCCTCTAAGCAATCACTCTTCTTCCAGTTAACTTGTGGAGGCTACAAATGAGTGACGGGAGGGGACCAGAGCTGCCCACTTCTTCCACAAATTCTCTAGTTTCTGGAGGCTGATGGGAATACTGCCTCTGGCTCATCTCATCCTTCTTCCCCCTGAAAAACACTTCTTAAAAGGCATGAACCCTCATGAGAGGCTTTCTAAAATTAGGGTGTCATTTCTGAAGCACTGAAGGATTTGCCTTAGTTCTGCTCCCACTGAAATGAAAGCTAAAACTCCTATTGACATTAAGGGGAAACAATAACCTCTTCAGCAGGGGCTAACACGCAGCATGTTTCAAAAACCCAGCTCACCACAAGTTACGCACATTACTGTAAAACTAAAGATTCGAGGCGTTTCTTTCAACGCATTCATATTCTTCCATTCACATATATGTCTTGCAAATGGGAATGCAGTCACTTATGCTTGTAGCTGAAACAGTGCCTATTTTGTCAGCTCAGCAGCTGAAGAGTGGGGCAATAACAGGTAAGATCAAAGGGCTTAAATAGCCTCTGCGGTCAGAATGACAAAATGCTTACAGCCTCGAATAGGATGTAGTCATTAGACTGGGGAAATGAACGATTTTGCTGAATGGGCACAATGGTAACTGATTTGGAGTGAAACAATGGGCCTTCACCTCATTGTAAGATCAGGAAGATTTGCTAGGTACACAGGAACACTGCAGCTTCGTTTTGAAGTTAATATGGGATGAATAAAACAATGGGAGAAATGATCCAAGCAGGGCAACATTAGAGCAAGAACACTGATGGGGTCAGGGTATTTTGACCTTTAGGGTTAACAAGATCAAAGGGTTTACTGATTAGCAAAGTTGCTTTTTTACTTTTTTTAATTACCGTAAAATTGGCGTCTCCATGGTTATTCTTTTAGTTACCTTTGCAGGTAGACATTGTCTATATAAAGCAGAAAAAATAATTCATGACAAGCTCTTTGTAATTTGAGAAGAGAAAGTGCATCCACTACAGGAAAACAAATCTGTGGAATGTATTCCCTTAAGGATGATACTAATTCCTCCTATAACATAAATGCCTGATCAAGTGCCCACTGCAGTCAATGGAAAAGCTGCTTAATGTCTTCAGAGAAGTTTGTTTCAGTCTTTAAAAGAAGTTACCTAGCTTATTCTATCAAGTAACTATGCCTCTTTTGCTGTTTTCACTGTAATATTTTAAATGTATGAGAAAGTAAAGTCATTGTTTTGATTGTAGATATGGTGCCATAATAATAGGAAAGAGGAGGGACAAGAAGGTGCATTTTTAGTGTCCTACCATATCAATAGATCATACTTCTATGGTCCTTTTTACTTCTGAGGTGGACCCACATTGTGGTCTGCTCTTTTTGCAAGATAATGAAAAGGTAGAATTAAAAACTTCACTTACTAAATTTAGGCACCTCAATCCATATTTAGGCAAATGGATTTAAAAGTGTGGCCCTAAATGACATGCCTAGGGCCACCAAAATTTTTAATGTTACTCTGCCTCTTTAGAGCTGTTTTAATTGCCTCCTATGAAGACATTGCTCCAGTATAAACTTCAGTTTTCCTTCTCACTTCCGCGGCTAAGGAAAACTAGTGCAACCAAAGCATTTTAAAAAATACTCAGCTACCTCTGAGTATTGCATTGCCTCCTTGTTTATTCGGAAGCTGTTTCAAGTTAGAACCAGTTGTCCAGGAAAAGAGGGAGCAAACCCAGATGTACAAACCCAGATACCATTTAGGAAAAGACTGGGAGCTCTGCAGTCCTTCCTCCACTGTCTTCTTGTTTTCTGGCAACTTGTGATACTGAAGTCTCATATAACTTCCTGATATTTCTGTGAATTACCTAGAAACTCATCATTTCTACATCTCCAAGTGACCTGTTCTCCTTCAGAAAATCCTGTATATCAGTTAAAGATCTAGGTCCAGGGGAGCTGGTTCTGGATCCTTGGCTAATTAAAAAACAGCCCTTTGATATGGAAATCTCAAAAACATAACAAATTTAACATGCTTTTGTTATCACTTGGTTGATAAACTCATTGTTATATTTCTAAGACAGCTGAAAAAAAATCTGCCAAACTCAGATGAGGACTGCATCTTTACATCTCCCAGATGTTATTCAGCATATGTTTCATGCACTTTTTGTAGACAACTACATCTGTGCTTGCCTACTGCAGGAGAGAAGGATGTTTTCCAAGTCATATTTGCAACTGAAAAGTAGCAGAGCATAAATTTTTCGTATGAGAAAAAGGGCATGACTTATCAGAGGGTAATAATGTATTCAGATTACCCTTGAACCAGTACTGTTAGAACCCAAATGTACCTTTGCCTTTCACCTATAAGTGATTGCTATGTAGAGGCAGTCTAGATATTTAGTTCAAAGGACCGATCCATTCTACTGGCCCATTGCTTTCCAATCTATCCTTGCTCACATACAAGTAGTGCCCATTAGTGGTCACGTGCCTGTAGGATTTCTTTTAAAGACTCCTTATTAGAAATATCTTCCGAATAAATGTCTTTATAGTTGTATGGGCTGACTTATTATAAGTATGTATTCCAAATTGGCATTTCTCAAGTAATTTCTCTTTGCGAATTACAGATTTACAGATCAAAATGGAAGTTTGGAGGAATTTTATGGAACAGAGAGGAAGTAAAAATGTAATACATCTTGACTCAGATATTAAATGCTCTTTAGATATGTCCTATACTTTGTTCAAGAAAATTATTTATCTGTAACACAGTTTCCTTATGATGTAAGAAAAGTTAGATAAATAAAGCTTTCTCCTGTATTTGTTAAACATTTCCTACTAACTGCATTTTAAGAAGCAGGTATGTATACTTTAAATATCTATCTTGATGAATTCAAGAATATTTTGTGAACTCAGTGCAAGTCATCCCCAAGAAAATTTGGTTTTACACTATGCTTCCATTGAGAGGATTAGACTAAATTCAACATCAACAGATGACATCAAAAGATGCTCTGAACTGGGAAGTGTATATACACAATAAGAATTACTGTAGCCTTTCTACATTAAACCAAAAAAAGATAGCAGGCATTTTTCCAAAGAAGCCAGGAGAGCAAGCACTGAGCTGTATAGGAATATCTCATAAATGTTAATGCATTTATCCTGAAGTAAGAAAGTTATGTTATTTCTGCTTTAGAGGAAGAGAACTGAGCACAGAAGTAGAAATTCTAATGCTGTAGCTGTCAGTGGCCACCTTACTGCTTTGAGTGAGGTCAAGGTTTCACTTAGAGACATTGAACAGGAGCTTTCATTTAATTTCATTTCAATTTCAGTAACTTAATTTCTAAGCTCTAAGCCTCAAAGTTTAGCTACTGCTTCTACATTTCACCAGTGACATAAAAATTTCTGGGGAGCTGAGTCTTAAAGTTTTTATGGCACTTAATTACTTGCGATAAATATTTGCTTTAAAATAATTTCCACATTAGCCACATTAGCTCTGTGATACTTGCTAAAGGCATTGCAGTGGACCAAAGCAACTCCGATGTACCGTTATGGGGGAGTGCCCAGGAGGACACTCCTCCTGGACACTCCTCCTAACCACTGTCCTCCTCCTGCTCGGGAGGACAGTGGTTAGGACATTCTTGGAGATCCTGTGATTGCTTTGAAAGATTTTGGAAAGCAGCCTGTATGGAAAATATCTGGAACTCCCTCAGACTGGCATAATTTCAGACCTCATAGACCAAGAAGGCATTCAAAGCAAAACCCAGCTCCTGAAGGGATAATTTATATGGAAATTTTGCAGTGTTTGGTATTTAGGAACCTGGATTCTATCCATTGCTAACTTATTATTTTTTTCCTAATTTGCCCAGAAGGCTTATGAAATGCATTATAAATCCTGCATTTAAGAATAGGTATAGGTCACTTAAGTATATGGCTCCCAAAAAGATCTCTGCAGTTGTACCCATCCTTGTTCTAGCCAGGATTTATGAGGCAGCCCTATACAAAAGGAACAACATGCTCAAAGAAAAGATCAATTTAAATGGGTAACTCAGGCTCCAGCTTGGCATCCTCTGTGTTAGATCCTAAATCAGCTGCTAGAACATACCTGGTGAGCAGCTGCAGACTGCTGCTGAGTTATCGGAGACCTCCCACTTGGTTACTCTGTCTGCTGGATCTGCCTCTACACGCTCATTGTACATGAAATGTCATGAAAGGGGAATTCCAGTGCTGAGAGGGGAGAGGTGGAGGGTTTGCTTTGGGAAAGGACGGCATGACTTGCTGTGCAGGCACAATGGCTTAAGAAAGCACAGTGTCATGAATGCTGGTCAAATGAAAATCCTTTACACCAGGCAAATAAGAAAATTAAAGTATTGGTGGGTTTAGTTCATATAAATATTTCAGGTTTATTTTGCCTTTTAAAGTTGCAATTTTATACAAATGACAGATGATTTTTGATTTCAAGGGTTGGACATGCTAACACAGTAACCAAGCGCAGTCTCAGGGAATCCTTAGCATGATGTAGAAAATAAGAGACGAAGTGTTTGAGACAGAAAAATCTCTCCCTCCTCCCTGCACGCCCCCGTATGATTACAGTTTCCACTACTGCTAGCTTTTGGAAGCCTAAAGGAAGCAATGCTTATGACAAAACCAGTATTAAGGGCAGCGGTGCAAATCCCAGGCCCCCAGCTACCGAAAGCATACCGGGGAAATGATCACTCCAAGCTCTACGCTTTGCCCGGGGAGAAGCTGGTGCAGTGTAAAGGCTGAAGAAACACCCGCCAGGTAGCCCCGAGGTGGGCCCAAGGGGAGGCAGGGAGGAAGCACCCACCACCCCTGCCGTAATCGAAACTCTGGAGAAGCCTCTCCGCTGCGGCCCTTTTCATCCTGCCCCAGACCCCAGCCCCAGGTTCTGCAGGAGACAAACAGCCCTGAAATTCAGGCCCCTTTAAAGAGCTCATGCTAAGCAGTCAAAATCAATTAGCACTCTCGAAGTAGGATGAATGATAATGGATACGGAATTGCCTTGGTACTCAGGGGACTGGGATTCAATTCTTACCTCTCTTAGACTTCCTCTGTGACCTTGGGCAAACCTATCTGTTGCTCTTTTCCTCTAAATCATGTTTTATATATTTTTACCTCACAGAGCTTTTGCAAGGTTTTTGAAGCCTTTGATTGCAAAGTACTCAAATTCTATACTTCATGAATCTACACATAGTTTTGAAAATGTAAGGTTGTGTGATTTTCTCCTCTAGACACACTGAGCTAACTGCAGTATCTTTTGGAGGGGTATTACTATTTTCTAAAATGACCTATAAAAAACATTTAAAGATGCAATGAAATAAGGTGGGCACAATAATTATATTTTCCTCAAGAATCTCTGAAAAGGGACAGGAAGAGAATGAATAGGTTAATTTTAATTTTTTTTCATTGAGACAGTGAACAGCCCAGACAACTAATCCTCTTTTCTTTCAGAATCAGGAACTGATTCACAGGTGTTGATGAAATCACCAGGGTGCAAACATCAAGGAAAAAACTGAACCACACACCTAGGATAGTGAACTGTTTCAAAGGCAAAAATGATAGTTTGTTATACTTGAAAATCCATAAAAGATGAGCAGCTTTGAAAATCACCCTCTATTCACATGCGATGTTTGTAAAGGTACCTACTATAGTCATAACTAAATATTGACGCCTGCCGTAAGTATTCTATACAAGGTAGCGTCTTTCTGGATTTTGTGGTCAGTAAGTCCAGGACGTTTTCTAGAAAAATAGAGGTGTTCCATAAATTCATGACAAACTCTTACAGCAATGTTTTCAAATTTAAAGTATCCAAATATATCAGAAGGCACCTACACATGTGTATGTATACACACATATGTACACTTTCAGATCTACACATACACAAAGCAAATGCACTAAATTCAGGGTTTGTGTCTTCATGCTCTTAGTTGAAGGGAAATTTCTTGCTGCTTAACCTTTGGGTTTGTTTTATTTTAAGACAGTTACACTTTTCTTTATACTTTAAAAATTAGGGTGCTTTTTCTTCCCCCTATCCTTGTTTCATGCAGATGATGAACCCTTTGAAATGTGCTTGCTCTTGTTGCCCACTAGAAGGAGAGGGGTGAATGCCACGTATCTAATTGTGTGTCTCCACAGAAACTTTCCTCTAATTCCTGGTTGCTAACCCACATTCTTTAAGTCCTCTGGCCTCTTTCCCAACACTCCTCCTCTGTCTCACAAAGAAAAGAATTTGCTTTTTTTCCCCCCTATCCAAGGTCTTTTCTCATTTCAAAGCAAGCTACTTGAATGACTATTCAGTGTGTGCAGAATGAGGTCTCTCCACAACACTATGCTATAGTAAAAGCCGTGTGTGCTTATAAAGGCTGCTTGAAGGCAGCCCTACCCCACAGTGGCCCAGGCGGCATACACAGCACCCTGACCTAGCCATCTGTATGCAAATCTCCACAGACTAAGTAAACTTTCATAAAAATGTTCTGGCCCCTCTTTCTGTGTGTTTAGCAATTATTAGTGCACATTGGTCCTTTGTGTTATATTATTATGCTTTGTGTGCAGAGGAGACTCCCTGGCACCTGCGCTTGTAGGTGGCAGATGGCAGTTCTTGGCAGCAATACGGAAGTTTTCCTGAATGCAGCTAAGCCACAAACTGGCATCTTTTATTTCTTTATGCGTGTACTGAGGAGAAAGGATTAGTGGTAGATTACCAGTAGCCTATCAAGGTATTTAACAAAAAAAAAAAAAAAAAAAAAAGGGGGGGGGAATATAGTTAATGTTTTGAAAAAGAAAAGGGAAGAAAAAGAGGAGACCGTACAGCAATAACTTGCATTAAAAATTGCCAACAAATAGCTATGTATTAATTCAGTCTCTTAACACAGAGGTTACAACTCTACCTTTCTCACAAGGGTGAAAAATGGATGCCTTGCTGCTAAATTCATGCTTCTGGAGTATTTACTGTTTTGCTCCTGTGTACTTGTGCGGAGGTTTAACATGAGTGCTATGTTATTGATAAAGTGTCTGTGATCAAAAAGGATCACAAGGTGTCCAACAATCAGATAACACACAGAGCAATCAAAATGCAGCTGGCTCTGGGGTGTGGCGAGCTATTAAATCAACCACTGCCGCCCAGGGTGCTGCACAGTATGGGTGGAAAAGAGAAATGTTGGATAATCACATCTACTCGTGAATACTTAAAGGCAGGAGTGCTTTCTGCCTGAAATTAGACACTAAAGAAATCAAGAAATCAATGAAGTGCATATAAAACTTCTAGATGCTAAAAGAGGGCATACATTATCGATGAGTATGAGCTAGGAAGGGGTGGGCCCAGTAAAACAGAAGAGAGAATCATTCCTACAGAAAGAAATAGCTGGAAGGATGAGGATCTGGGAAGTTGTTCTTGGTCTCTTTCTAACTGTGTCAGCTCCTGAGGTAGAAGGCCAGCTGTGATTTCTAAGAATGGGTGTTTCTATGGCTTATATCATCTTCCTCAGTAACCACGTTTCCAGGACTACAAACAGTATCTTAAAAGAGCCTTTTTCTGTATGTTTCATTTTTATAGCATGTTTCTGTGGTACATGATTTCTGCCTTTTAAACCATGTTTAATAAATGCTATCATTCTCTTTGACTACGTCCAGTGTTAGACTTCTCAGAAGATCACACAGAAACATAATACTCAAGGGAGAAATAGTCTGCTATGGATAGAGCGGTTCTCACTCCATTAGATGGGCAAAAGAGAGTGTGTTTGAACCACAGACCTCAGAGCACAGGGAAAATATTGTTTCATTCCAAGGTAAGCCAGGGAGACTGCACCACAGCAGTGCAACCTTAGGTGGCCTTTTTAGAGCAAAGATATAGGAAAGATATATGGAGAGGGAGCAAGGCACATAAAAGAGGAAAAAGGATGGGGAGAAAAAAGAAGGGACACAAAAGGGGGGAGGGAAAATAAAAATAAAAGATCAAAATATTACGTGATGAAAATAGTAAAACAAATCAAAGAGAACACATACACATTCAAAAAAGCCCACACCACACAAAACAAAACAAACAAACAAACAAATCACCAAACCCCAAGATGGATAAAAACATGCAGGGAGAAAAAGAATTAAGGGAAAACAGAGACAGAGTGAAACATAGGCTGATGACATTGTACCTAGACATAGAATAGAATAATGGGACTCACCCCCAAAAAAAGAGTAGGAACAATTATTGTTGGAATAGTATGGAACAGTCTACCCATGCAAAAAGCACTTGAGGTGGACACAGTAACCCTTAACTGGCCTGACCTTTGAAAGGGACAAGGAAGTCAAATACCTATCAGTATTAGCCAGTACAGAGCACGCTTCTATATGGTGTGTGATAAAACCCCAAGGCTGTGCAGATGCCTTCAAACCCCCCTTTCAGGAACACACTTAACCATTTGTTCCAAAATTGTGACTCAGTGTGGTTAATATTGTTGCTGTATGTTTCTTACTACCTTTCTGAAGACACATGTAGTCCAGCAAATGCAGGGATGGAGCCACAACAAAGGCACAGCACCCAACTTTCTGTTACTTCCATCCCTCGACAAAGCACATGGCTCTAATAGGACAGGTCAAACCTTTTAATTTATCTTGCAAAATTTCTGTTTGACTATGGAAAATGGCATGGTCTAGAAAACACAGGGGCAATATTCCAGCTGTATTAATTATAGTAAAGGCTGATAAGTGTGAAAGTGTGGAAAAAATGAAGGTATTTTGCAATTAGACTAAAAAGAGAGAGATTCATAGATCAGCCTACCTGCTATAGTGAGATACATTGTACAATAACTTGAACAATTACTTTGATTTCCCATGTACAGGCAATAAAACTTTTTCCAGAAGCTAAATTAAAGCATGTATTTTAGAATGCAAAACTTGTTTTAAGGACATCAGGAGGTAGTGTAAAGCCTATAAAAGGAAGCTATCCATCCTGCAGAAAGAAAGTGTTGATTTTATTGCAGTTCAGTTCATTCTTAAAGACAGAGAATCCCCTCCAGGGCAGACAGGACAGTAACTGCTGACATTGGCTTTCTTACTCTGAGAATTGCTTATTATTATTATTATTGGAATAAAAGTTATTTTGGTTGTATTTTAAAACTAGTAAACAGAAGACCCAGTAAGTGTACATACATATATATACATACACACATACACACACACATTTATAAAAAGGCTTTTTGGTGTAACATTTAAAAATAATTTAGTTGAAGAACTTCACAAATAAGAGCCCTAAGGCGCTAGTAGAAATTGAAGAGCTTGTGACCCCTGCTAGACTGAGCTATTATGAATGTAACATACTGTAAAGCAGATGTCCAGACTCAGAAGTGCCTCAGGTGCATCATTCTTCCTCAGACATATGGCAGAGATATTGAGCTTACACTACCTGAAAACTTCTTGAGTTTAGTATTAATTCTCCCTCCCAATAACAATTATCTTATGCAGCTGTCAGAAATTACAGCAGGACTGAAAGGAAGAGTTTTAGTTCTGTTTCCCTTTATTTTCTTTTCAGTGGTAAAAGGGTAAAGTGATTTTACAGAGCACAGAACTGTATTCACTGAGGACCAATGCTCACTATTGTTATCTGAGTGTGATGCTCTAGAATTTAACAAAAAAGGAGGCAGACGGTCTCCTTTGGAAGACTCAAAAGGCATCTGTTTCTCTCCAGTGGATAACAGGGCACCTAGCCACTTACTTGAGTTTACCAAGCATTTAAACTGTAAGTTCAAGTAAGGTGCCAATTCAAAGCAAGCTCAGAGACATTCAATCAGTACTAAAATGTCACTTCAACTTCCAATTTTTGTTTATCCAAAGATACAGGGACTGAAATTCTGCTAGCTCTCTTGGGAAAATGTTCAATATGTTGGTTGACATCACTTTGGTATCTTTTCAGAAGATGCCTACAGTTCTGTTGCATCACTGCTTCCTCCTCTTCTTTGATCTATCTGATGAACCTATGGTTTCTGTAATGTGTAGTTACAGAAGAAAAAGTATCATCTTGCGAGGTACCAAAGCCACATGGCACTCATTAAAACTACCATTTGTAACAACACACAGTGTTTGATGTCCCACACTGGCCCATCCAAAGCCTCTGCTTTCCCTCTGCTCAGCTTCTCACCTCCTTTGTGTACCAGACTGCGGAGGCATCTGAGCTGAACACTTGCTCCTACGCAAAGGCAAGGGCTAGTAGTGTCATCTGTGGTGATCAGTCAGCTTTGCAGTCTTGTCCCCTATTCTGAATGTATAAGGCTGTGCTGAAAAGCACATTCATTTTTCTGAATTAATGGCTGGATATTTCTGGTACTATGGAAATCAGTTTTTAAATGTTGGACTGAGGTTTAAATCAGTAAAAAAGTAATTCCAGGTAAAATATATTGTTCTACCCAGATTATTAGATCATTTGAAATATACTACTACAAAGGAAAGTACCTTTTTTTTAACTGGAAATACATAAATTTATATAAATTGTCCCACATAAACTCCTCATCTTTTTGCCATGATTGTACTTTTACTGTTTCGCTGAAGGAAAAAAGTTATAATGGCACCAGGAGAAATAAAAAACCAAAACCCTTGGCCCCACTTCTTATATTATTTGTACTCTGGAGCCAAGGAAACATTTTTTCACATCATGCACACTGAGATCACAGAACTCTGCCCCAGGAAATGACTGGCAACATCCCTACTGATAAACTGAACCTTGCCAGGGCTCATTCCTTGGCCCAGAGGCCAGCTGGTCTGGTCAAGTCTATGCTATTAAACTTTCTTAGTCTCCAAAACAAGATGGCCACATCCAAACTACCTATTGGGAGTGGTCCCTGGCCTGTTCAAACTCCTGAACTTTGCCTGGGAATTGTCTGGAAGACTATCAATTGGCCAGGGAATGTTTTTCAGCAGAATAAATTAAGGAGTTCAGTAACGGCTCTGGCTCCTGTCAGTTCACTAGTATAGATAGAACCAACAAGAATGGAGTAAGGATTGATCTTTACATGTATTTATTTCTTTTCTTCTCACGACATAAGGAAATCAAAGAACAGTATTTTATGCATTAGAGATCAGTTCTCACCAGAATGATCAAAATACAACTCTTTAGATAGCTCAGTATAGCCACAAGTATATAGATATACATATCTATATGTGGATATGGCTATATTCATTTATGTATATATATTGATAACAAAAATTTTGGAGAGGCCATTTAATTTCACACCTGGAAGCCAATTTCAATCTGTTAGAGGCCAGGAAAAGATATAACATTGGGGCAGAGTCTCTACATCTTCATCTGATATTGGCCATTGCTGAAGATAGGATCTGGACTTGATGAACCTTAGATCTTACCCCGTGCAACAATACTGGTGTTTGGAAAGTCTGTCCAGGTTCTAGGAAATGTATTTTTTCAGTCATCCAAGCATACATACACAAACCCATAACGTGAGAATACTCCTTTTTATGGTTTCATTTTCCATTTCAATCCACCATTTTAGATATCCTTTGTGGTGAACAACCCAAAAAACTGAGTCAGTATAATGAGGGAAATGAAGTCTTATCCCTTAGGTTTAACTGCAAAGTTCTTTTCCTAAAATATCTGCAGTTCATAAGAGTTCAAGATCTGATCATTAACAAAGATTTAATTTGTTCTAAGTCCTAACTCTGTGAGATGTGCATGTGTACAATGCTATTCAATAGAGCTAGGTTACTTCAGACCTTCACAGCAAATTATTTGAAGTGCTTCGGACATGATGTCTAAGGTAGGTCTTCTTTTAATTTAAGCAAGGCATCCTCATGAATTAGTGTAGTAGCAGCCTCACCCAAATACCACTGGAATTTTTCCATTGACTTTGTGAGGTTTGGTTCAGGCTCTATCTAATCTCATCCAGATACTGTCTGATGAGAAAATATGTGTGTGCTTCAAAATGCTCCCACATTTAGCAAAAGGGATGGGAGTGGGATGAAAAAACTGCAGGAAAAAATAATGGGAACACTTATCTGGGTAAGTAACCTTTGAAACTGATCATCATAAGTTAAAAGCCAGTATCTCACCAAAAAGGAGAAACCCATCCAAATCTTGATTGAATAATTTTTTATCCAGGCTATCAAGATGCTTCATTCCTTTAATGAAATAATCAGCACTGTCAAGTCTTGCTGAACTCAGGTAATTCAGAAGGCATTCAGCACCTTGCAGAACTGAAGGAAAGCACCTTTTGAGGGAAGACACCATCTCACAAATATGCTTATGCAAAAGCTTATTATTTTCACACATCCAGTTGAAATGGGTGAGATTTGTCTTATCTTACTGTAACCACTGAGAAGTTAGGCATTATTCACCTTGGAATGCCTTTTGTCAGAAAAGAGATGGGCATCTCAGAAGAGATTTCTCACAGCTCTCTCAGACATCTGCCTTGGTATGAGACAAATTGCCTTCTGGAGGTGCCTATCTCCAGATTAGATTTCCTTGGAATATACATATAACTGAAGTCAATTGAGATGCATCACAGTCTGAGAATATTTCTGCATGTTATGTAAATTACTGCCCACTTTACTAAGCAGATATGATCATTTGTGCCCCAGATTTACAGGGTCGATAGGACTGTCCATTTCCATCCCACTACCACTAGTGATTTTCACAGGGGACCTGATCCACCTCTGTAAAATCAACGAGAGCTGAATCAAGCCTTGTGTCAAAACCAGAGCTCCAGAAATTTTAAAGAAGTCCTGTCCTGGGAATCTCCCTCTCTGCCAGGGGAATTCCACTGAACAAAAAACACCAACAAAACAAACAAAAACCCCACAAACAAACAAACAAAAAAACCCCAAACCCACAACCATAAACATCGACTTCCTGCAGAACAAGTGAAAACATAATGCTCCAGGATTGCATAGCTAACAAGAAAATTCACTAACAATTGCATATCCAAGAAGAAATTGCACTAAAAGCAGTGAATGATGAGGAAATTTCTGGGGAATTGCAGTGAACATGAACAAACCTTGTGCCACAATATGCTCCTAAATACACGTAGTGTACAACACACTTCAGAATGTTGAGACTACAGGTGAAACCATGGTCCTAACAAACTGAAAACCTGTAATGAAACTTGATAGGCTAGTTGAAAATAAAAATAGCTTCAATTTTTACATAAACCATGCTGCCTTATATCCATAAACTTAAGACCTGTGAGAGATTTTTAAATGTTTCTTGGCATTCATTCATTGGGAGGAATTACTCTACTGGCCTTGAGATAGATTGAGGGCAACAGGAGGATGTAAAAGGCAAGGCTCGTATTCATTGGAGGTTCGTGGCATATACAGTGTTTTAAACAATCATGTTCTAAGGTTGATTTTGCAGGGTGTCTTAGTCACTATCTCCAGTCAAGGCTCTTGTGTAAACGGGGTTTGTTCTAGCCCGACAGTGTGCCTATTGTAACTTGGGGCCACCTGTTAGACAGCATGAAGTGTTGCCTAAAAAAATACACAATAAGCAGATTGTTTGTTACAGTTGTGCACAGACAACTGTATTAGTGTTCTTCACAACATATGTCTATATAAACAGAGCTGCAGTGAGCTATTCACCAGAGACTCAAACACTGATGAAGAAGCTTCTCTTAAAAGACCCGGGGCTTACAAGCATTGGTTCACCTGTTAGGCTTACATCAGGATTTCAAATGCATGGCTTCAAAGGAGAAATATTCCTTCAGAAGTTTCTGCAGGAAGTTTTATGCTAGAAGCAAAAAAACCCAAAACCACACAAACAAAAAAACCCTGCTGCAAACCAACATAAACTCTGCATTTGGTGGTTTTAGTAGTTCTGTGCAAAGGGAAGGGGTGGGAAATTGACTTCACAGAAGCAGTTTGACTACCTTCTGAAGTAAAAATCATATTATATTATTTTATAATACATATGATAATTGCTGTTGTTGTTGCTATTATCAAATAGACCTTCATCCATGTGTCAAGACTAAATCTGAAGTCTCATACGATGAATCTGTGAGCTCAGTCATATCCAGGGTTCTTACAGTCTTGGTGAGACAACCTTGTACATCCTCTTATTCATTTCGCTTTTTCACAGTGAGAAATTTTGAGGGAGAGCAAGGAAAGAAAATGTCTCTTTTTGTTTTGTGCACGGAAAAATGTCACAGTAAAATAAGTAACAGACACCACTGATAGCCACGGTGTAAGAAAGAATAGAATAGAATAGAATAGAATAGAATAGAATAGAATAGAATAGAATAGAATAGAATAGAATAGAATAGAAATTACACAAGTCTTTTAACAAGGTCCATGCAAGGATAATCAATTCTATAAACCCAGATCTCAGTAGTTATTGTGCAATGTGATCACAAAAGGCATATCAAGGCCTAACAAGCTCTGCTACACAACTGCCTGACAATACTGGAGTATATGTGAGGAGGCATATATTAATGTCTATTCCTCCTGTCTCTCTGGTGGCAGAGAAAAGGCATGGAGCAAGTCTCTTTGGCTGCCATCCTCCTGCATCAGCTTGCCTCCTGGAGCTGGTGCAGGTGTGGGACATAAACTCTTCCAGCAGAAAAGCCCATTGCAGCTAAGTCCTCCTGGAGCAAGGACACAGAACCAGAATGTGAAATGGGAGTCACCATCTGGTACCTGAGCTGCTCCTATAGCAGCCTTGCTCTGTATTATGCTCTCCAAGGCTAAATTATTACATGACTATCCAGCCCCTACAAAGAAGGATTTTTGCAGAGGCTAGCAGCACTCTTCCCATACCACTAAAGCTGATCTCCAACGTGCAAAACACCTATCGGAAAAAAAAAAAAAGAATTATGAGGGGATTTTTATTCTCCAGCATAGAACAAAAGAACTGCAGCAATTTATTTTCTAATGACTGTCATAAAAGTTCACTTTACAGCTGAACTCCTCTAAGCACCATAGATCAACTGTTCTAGCTCCAAATACATATTGGAATTATTTTAAGCCTGTTTTTCATGTATGAAGTGTTTACTCTGATACTGTTAAAAAGTAGCTGTACAGGTTTTGGCTTTATTCAAAACAAAAACATTATGAACCCATCTTCTGTCTTTCTTTTTCTTTTTTTTTCTTTTTTTTTTATTTTTTTTTTTTTTTTTGTTTTCAGAAAGGAGTGTTTGCTCTAAGGAGCAGCATTAAAGAAAAGATTTTTAAAAGGTTCTGCTTCAAGGTTAGTTAACCCACATTTTTTCACAAATTACCATGAAAGCTTTTTCCCTGTGCTGGTTTCTTTCTGTTAACACAAAGAATACAATGCCTCCCAGTTTTACACATTATAGTGGTCTCTGTTTGGAGTAATATTTTATTTCATAATATAGGCATAATTTTAAAAAAAATCGAGCTATTGTGTTTTCTTAGCACCATTCTGTGTAATATTTCTGAATTTCTTTTTAGTTCATTGTAGAAATACTTTTCATTTCCAGATATATGTTAAAGCCTGAAGCTGCACATGTTTCATATACTTCCTTCCCAAGTTAAATATCCAAATTAGTTCATGGTTAAATAAGTCCAGTTTGGAAACAGTTTTCCTAACTATGCATATAGTCGCACTTTGGATGGGTGCTGAAATGAGTTCATAATGGTGATTATCTTGGCACCCTTAGCTGAGATGTTATTGTGCATTCAACAGTCTACAGCATGGAGAGCTACAGCATGAAGAATATGGCTGCATAATAAATGGAGGAAGAAAGTTTATACCTCATGTACAGTTTTGGCCTGCCTACTACAGTTAAGAGTAGCAATGAAGATACCATGGCATGTGATTTCTACTTTAATGCTAGCAACCAGAGAGAGAGTTGTTGCTCTATGTTTTACAAGAACAGCAGGGAACGCTGCTTTGAAACAAAGGAGCTCAGGCTCCTGGTTAGGAAAATGGCAGAAGGAGGAGAGTGAAGACTGGTAACAGGCTAGAGAGGGATTCCTGTTTTCTTTACTCTCTCAAGATCCACTCGAACCATGCCAAATGATGTCCACTGAACAACTTATGTTTCATATTCTCATTAATAAGATATGCCAGAGCCCATACTGCCACTCTTCATTTTGTAACTAGAGATTAAGACCATCATGGCTATGAAGGCATGCACTGTAATCCCACATACCGCGCCTTTGCTGCACAGCCCTCCCTAGAGAGACAGAAAGTGGATAGAAGTTTTGTTAACCCTGTTTTACAGAACAGCCTAAAAGACTCTGACCATGTCTGTACCAAATCACAGCCAGTCCCAGGAACAGCAGGAAGCGCAGGCAGGAGGAAGGGATGCAAAGTGGTGGGAGTCCACCAGCCTGCCAGGAGCATTAGCTGGATTGTTCCAAAACTGAACTGAAGGAGTTTATGCAAACAAGCAATGCAGACGGATGGCAAATTTGGCCTCAAACCCCACTCCAGGATTGACACTTGCACAAAGTCACTCAGACATTTCATAGGACAACTCACAGTGAATCCAAATCTCTAGTCAAGAGACCAGTCCTAGCACAAAATCCTAAGTAAAAAAAAGGGCAAAATGAGCTTCTGTACAGTGGCCAGATTTGCAAATGGAGCGAAATGTGTTCATTTTCCCAGCAGAACAAACAAAAGAAAATCCCCCTCCCTCCCAAATTCTGTCTTGGGTTATATGAAATTTTAAATTTTGTTATTAAAACTGTTTTCTTATATACTTGTGTTTGCTTTATTTTCTTATTTTTAAAATCTAATTACATTTAGCATAGAAACTTGGAAAATGAAAATTTGAGACATTTATTAACAATGTTGAAGTGAATGCTTGTTTTTTTCAATATTTTGGTTTTGGTGGATGAGAAGGAAATAAATGGGAGGAAGCAGAGAGTTTGTACAGTTTATTCTAACAATGAGATTAACTTTTTTTACTCCAAAACCACATTTCTTGATGATTTTAAGAGGCACTACATATGGGATTCCTCTTTCGTCACAAATAATTGCTAATACAATGAAACTGCTGAAGAAATTTAATTCTCCAATAGCAATTTTTAAATTTTATCCTGCAATTAAAAGCTTCCTTGAAAATGAAGCAGCAATGTCAAGTTGTACAGTGGAATTATAAAACCTGTTTTTATTCAACGCTAAATACAACTGTAGACATATCTAATTCTACCTGGAAATCTTTATATAAAATGGCCAACAGGAACGTTGCATGGCTATGCATGATATCCCAGTACATGTGACCATGCTTCTCTTTGCTTATTGAAAAACTTTGGGCTCCTGTCCCCTCCAGTTCTTCAAGCAGCTTTGCTCTGGGAGCGATGGGAACAGGGAATACATAAGAAAATCAAGGAACAGTGGCAATGCAAAATATGAAGGGGTCTGACAAAGGCAGTTAGCACAGCTCCTATGGCACTGTGATAGCTGAGATGTCAAAAGCATGCATCAGAAATGGAGAAACCAATATGCTAGAATTAGAGGCACTATGTGTTAGCAGCAGCCAACCTGGCTTCATATTTGGCTAATGGATACATACACAGGTTTCAGGCCTGCTGGTGACATTCACACAAGATGATGGTTAGGAAAATAGGAATTGTTTTTACTGAAAACAAAGATTTTTATTGAAAACGTCAATGTTCAATTAAAAAAAAAAAAAAAACAACAGAAAGTGAAAATACGCAGACTTTTCCCATTTGTTTATTTTGCTTAAATCTTTTAATTTGAGCATTTAGAGGTTTTGACCAAAAAGAAGAAAGAAAAAAAAAAAAGAAAATAAAAAAAAATACTTTTCTAGAAAGGCAAAGTTTTTTGCGATTTGGCAGAGGTTTTCTGGGATTTGTCTTTACCTGACTGAAATTTTATCAGCTTCTTCATTTGCTTGTACATTACTTGTTCAACACCAATCTTTTCAAGTTGTTAATGACACAGATCTTCTGTTATTTAGGTTGTAAATGCCCTGAATCAAAGCCTGTGTCAATGGGGGCTTGACAATATTCCTGGCATGCACATTATATGGAGAGCTTCCTGGCTGCTCCTTTAACATATATGTCCATCATTATTTGTTCAGCTTCTTCTGGGATCAGAGTTTATTAAACAACAGAACAAAAAGCAAGCAAAACAAAACAAGAAAATCTCAGACTAAGGCCGCATTTCCTTAAAACTGTCTACTTTCTTCTGTGTCATTAGAAATTAGTTTCTTAGAGGTACTGCAGAGGTTTCTTGAGATACTGGAGCATTGCTGGTAACCTGTGTCTAACATCTCCCCTGCATTCAGCAAGAGTCCTGATGTTGCAATAACTGGAATATTAGAAGACTGTGAACTCTTTTGGGCATGAAACTGGTTGTTTTCCTTTGTTTTATTTTTCCTTCGTTTTTTGTCTGCTGAGTGCCTAAACATACACTGGAGCTCTAAAAATGCAGATCTGAGTGATGCTAATGATGCCCCCAAAGAGTTTCCTGCAATCCAAGTTTAGAGGTATATCCTTACATAGCACTATCCTGTGCTGGTTGATGTACGGACTCACCAGGAGCCAGTTGGGGTACTTCTGTACAGTGAGTTTGTTGTAGTTAAGCTATTATTTTAATCGACTACTTGTATCAGAATTAGTTGTGGCCAGCAGGAGCAGGAAAGTGATCGTCCCCTGTACTTGGCTCTGGTGAGGCCGCACCTCGAGTACTGTGTTCAGTTTTGGGTCCCTCACTACAGGAAAGACATGGAGGTGCTGGAGCGTGTCCAGAGAAGGGCAACGGAGC
>JAVJGG010000017.1:17043671-17162543 GCA_035590195.1 Aviceda cuculoides | reverse complement strand
TTGTATGAGGTGGCATCAGTAGGGTGTTCGCTGATCCCCTGGATCAGCTGCTAAAACGACTCCGCAGGCACGGAGGCGAATGAAGGGCTAAGGGGGCTGAGGAGGGGCCGGCAGGCTCAGTCCGGGCGCCCCTTCGCCTCGGCCCCTCCGCGGAGCGCGGGGAGCCGGCTGTGCCGGAGGTCCTGCCTCTCGCCCTGGTGATCCCCCCCCTCGCCCCCACTTCGCGGTTCGGTGGCCAAAACTCGGAGGCTCCGCCAACCCTTCGGTGTCCTGAGGCGGCCTTGAGAACTGGCGGGGGTGCCCGGTGTGGTCCTGAAGCTGGCGGGCGTCCAGGGCAGCAGCAAGGCCGGCTGGGCACCCCCGGGCCGCGGCCGGGTCTGCTGGCGGTGGCACCATGGCGGTGGCCGGCCTGCCCATGCTGCGGGGCCACGGCCTGCCCGTGCGGCGAGGCCAGGCCGGTTAGGTTGGCTGGCCGACGGTGACAACTGCTTTGAAATGGCCGCAGCCAAGGCGGTGAGCTTCTGCTAGGCTCTTTGCTCCCCCGGCTCGCTCCTGCTTGTCTTTCTCCTCAGCGCGGAGGTGGCTGGTTGCCGTTCCGCTGAGGAGCCTTCGGTTGGCCCTGGCTGCGAGCAGAAAGGGCAGCCGGAGGGCGAATCCTCTGTACCGGAGCTTCCGAGGGAGCACGACGGAAGCGGGGGGTGCTGGAGGTGACTTCTAGATCCCCCGCTATGAGTTACAGCCTGGCTGGCAGGTAGCAGCTGGCCGGAGTCAGCCGTGCAAGGGGCAGCGCACCACGAAGCAGAGGAGCGCTGGATCGACTCCTGACGGGGTTTCAGCCAGCCCCCGTGGCAGCAAGCTGGTGAGATGTTTGAGGTCAGGCTTGCCCGAACTTTTGTGATTTGGCCTCCATTCCTCTAATGCACTTTGGATTCAAGACAGGGGAATTCATTGATTAGCTAATGCGTGCTCGGTACTTTGAAGATGTGAAGTCTTATGAAAGCGCCGAGCTTTATAAATTTCTGTTTGGATGATTTGGCTGGACAAAAAAGGTGTGGGTGGTTGGGATTTTTTTCCCCTCACATTTCAGTAGCCTTGAACAGGTTGCAGCTTGTGGGGAGACATGAACAGTTAGTATGTGTCTCACCAAATGTGTGAACAATTTATTTATACTCATCAACTGAGGACCTTCCTCAATTCAAGTAATTACATACGATTCGTTCCTTTACAGTAATTCTTTTTGCCTTCTACGTTTCCTTTAATGTTTTTATGTGTGCAGATACTGATGTGTCCATACCTTAGAGATGGACGTGTGCTGCTATCTGATTTATTGTTAATTCATTATAAATTCTCCCCTAGATTCTCTCAGCAGCCTTTTTAAATTTTTCTTTTTTTTCATACATATGCGTGTGGGAATAAAGCTATCAATTTCTAGGAAAGTTCTGCTGTGGTGTGTGATATCTTTCGTAGTACCCTGGATGAGAACATCAATGAGGGCGAACTCTCAAGACAAATCTTTTAAAGTAACTTTCATTGTCGAAAAACCCCCAACCAAACAAAACCCAAAAACCTCACCAAACAGGAAATGGAAAGCAGTACACTGAGAAACATTGCTGTGTATGAGCACTAACTCTGCTGAGGTAAAAAGACTTGTTAAAACCCCAGATCTGTTGCTTTGTCTTGTACAGTTGAGAAAGACATTGAAAACATTGTGCAAAGCTTTGGAAGGACTGCACAAATCTTTGTCATGCTTTGGCTGACGCTTACTTTGGGCTATTTTATCAACATTTACTTTTTTTCTCTGATCCCTTCTGTCCCTGAAGCAGCATGTATCAAGAAGCCTCGAGGCAAATGCAAACCTGAAATTACTTGTAGTTACGGTGAATTTATTGTTACGTCGCTTCACCAAAAAAAACGGGAATTAAGACGTGCTGATACTAGAACTGGGTCCCAGTATAGACCAGTTGTGTAGCAGTGTTTCAAGGCATTGTAAGAATTCACTATCTGACAAAGTAGAAAAAGATGTACAAAAAACTGTATAAAAGGCTAAAATACACTTTTGCTTATACAGTGGTAAGAATCTAAGTAGATCCTGTGGTCTTTAATTTTGCCTAACGAGCCTGACAAAGTGCTGTGCTGAGACCTTGAACATACACACCTGGGCATAATACATGGGTAAGTTACTGGTGTTCAGGGCTACTGAACATTTTCCCTTTTGTTGTTATTGATTCATTAAGGAATGCTGTGTAAGGCAAATTTGTCTGGCCACAGGTACCTCTCTTTCACCCTTACAGCCTGCAACTACCAAGAAGATCAAAAGAAACAGGACAGTATAACTTGATATGTGTGCCGTTGTCTTCCTCAGAGGTACCCAAACTTCAGTACGTTTCTGAGTTTGCTAGTCAGAAGCAATGTATATACTCTCATGACTCCATGTTAAATTGTAAAAAGGTTTTATAAAGGGTTTCCTTAATCGGGGGAGGGGGGAGGTGTGTGTTGTGAGGGCACTTGGCAAAAGCATGACAATTGGAATGATTTATCCCTGTTCTGTCTCAACCAGCAGAAATGACATGTGAAGCTTTCTGTGTAGGACTAGAAAGGACGTAAGTATGAACACTCAGACCTGGGATTTTTATTTTCTTAAACAAGGACCTGATACACTACCTATTAGATAGCAGTAGTGACATTTTCAGGTGGATTAAGTATTTGGAGGTAGCTGTTAAATTTAACATAACAGTTACAAAAGCTGCCAGATTTAGAGCAGCAGATTTATTCCTGCATACCTTCAGTAAACTTGCTGGGGAGTTGTACTGATCCCTGCTGTGTGGCTGCTCAGTGTGTGTAATTTAAAATATTTCTCGACACTCTCCCTGAAGGTAGAGTCTGGTATTACTTTTGCCCTCATTCAGGTGAGACAAGGTAAGGGGCTTGCCCCAGTGTCACATAGGGAAACTGATTTCCCTAGGATGCTGATTGTAGCAGTCTGAGGTAGCAATTGCTTTCCCACAAGTTCTTGCAGAGTGCGTCATCATCATCCGTTAAGATGAAAGAATAGCGCAGCCTCTCAGAGCCATTGGATGTCACCTCTGCAAAGAACACCATCCTCAGTGCTACATTCGCATTGTTCGTGTGACATGAAAACTCTCAAATACCAGCCATAATACCTGGTGCTTGTATAATGTTTCACATGACCAAGACATGGTACAAACACAGACATTGAAACACTTGAATTATTTCACTTACAGTCTCCGCAGAGGTCACTAGCCAATCTCACCTGTGCATTCAGAAGCATTTTAAGGAGTACCTAGTAATCAGAATACTAATTCTATTTAATTAAAACTAATTTTGAGGTCATATTGTTCATAAAGAATACTCTGATAATAGAATATCACTCTGTCTGCTAAGAACAGAGGAGATACTGGATTTAACTGGGTAACTGTGGCTGAATGCTCCACCTTTAGGTGTTCCTAGATACATCAGAAACCATCTTTCAACAGTTAGTGAAAAGAAAAAGAACTTTCTTCCTTCTGTGCTTTTTGTGTAGATTTGGTTTCTTCAAGAGCGGTTGGTCAGACCAGCGTTTGTGTACTAGTCTTCTCCCTCAGCTTCCTTTCTAGCTGCTCAGAGAGCATTGGAAGATTTTCATTAAAACCAGGAGGACTAGAAATGTACTTTTTAGATTTGGCAGAAGCTCATAGCAGTTGCTCAGGAAAACATCCTACTTGCAACAGATTTTTCAAACCCTATATATGGCTAGATAAACATCTAAGCATTTGGTATCTTACAGTTGTATTCTAAAGCAAAACAAAACAAAACAAAATGAACTTCAGAAAGTTACACATAAGACCACTAAGTGAAATGTAATAGAAACGAGGAGTTTTGAGAGCCTGGTTTCTGGTGTCTCTCTTTTATGAGAATTCTTGATGTCTAATTAAGAATGAGCTTGTTAACTTTTCTTGCTTGAAATATTAATAAGATCTCTTTTCTCTCTCCAGTTTCAATTTTAAAGAAAACTGTAAGAGTTTTAAGATTTTTTTAGACCGTTCCCCTCAGTAAATTTGGTTGAAACTGCCTCGTGAGTTCAAAATCCATGTCAGGGAATGACAGACTGATAACTCTGTTGAATGTGCTTTTTTTCCTGAGGAAACTAGGGTGAGAAGAAATCAAGTACCTGAATTTAAAAATTATCAATTTATTAAATTTCAGCATTCAAATATTTTCTTTGTGCACAAAAAATTATTATAGAGAAAAATACCTCATTGCTCCTCTTAGGCTGCCATAAGAAACATTATTAATACAAAATCAGTGGATAAATTCACTTTTACAATACTGTAACCCCCACACATTATTACAGTAATTACTTCCTCCTAAATGTGTACATACTGCATGAAAATATATCCTAATTGTAACATCACTTACAAGCATGTATCATTCTTGCAAGTATTCCTGTATGAGTAGGAAGGTATAACTTTCCTAAATTTAATCGTTACAGAAGTGTCTGCTGCTTAGTGACATACAGCATCAGTGACATGACGGTAGAGTCTAGTTGTTCTTGTGTTATATGCCTGTTTTTATAGATAACTGTGACACAATGATCACATTTGATATGCACATGCATTTCAGGACAACAGCTGTAGTAAAATATATTTTCTGTAACAGGTGAGTAGACCAGTTAAAAATGGCTTGATGATACATAATTAGAGCAATGCTAAACTTGTTTTTTATTAGACTAGTCTGTAAACTTTTGCAAAAAGTCGCTTCTTTTTCACTTTTTTTTGTTTTTAAATTATGGTGAATGCAATTCGTGTTCACCACGCTGAGACACTAATCTGCATTACCATGCTGCAAATAAGCAGTAACTGTCATCTACCAGTAATTCTGAAAATATCAACGATGCAAATTTATACTGTGTCCTTCAGCTACAGCAAATATGGTAGACCTCTTTCAGGAGTGGATGTCTTTATAAAATAATCTTGTAACAGTTCTTCAGTTTTCTTTGAAAGTCAAGGGTTTGAGCCTATTCAGTCAATACCCACTCCACTGCCTGTTAAAGCTAGGGAAAAACTCTTTGGAGCATTAATTTAATGAACCCCAGGAGAGTCATCCTTATATTTTGCAGTTCATAAGCATGGAGAGAATGACACTGAAAGGCAGCTTTCTGCTTCTCTTGACCCGCTGCAGGTAGTAGGCAGGTGGGAAGAGGACTGGTGAGAGCTTCATCAAGCAAGTTTTTCTCCTCACAGTGGGCCATGGTAATGCCACAACGCCACTTCGCCAGGAAGGCTTGTTGATCTCAATTAGTTTAATTCTCTGAAAAGCTTAGTTTGGTTAAAATCTTAATGCCACAGCAAGAAAGGTGGGGCAGTGAACACTGGAAGGTCTTTGGGGCTGTTCACACAGCTTGTAGAACGGGCTACTTGCATAGTTTGCCCCTGATTCTTACCCAGTTCCTCTTCTACCTGCCGCCCTCTGCTTTGTCATCATATATTCAACCATTTAGTGGTTTGAAGCATTACAACATTTTATGTTTGTACGTGCTTAAATGTTTTAACTTTTTTTGAGCAATTAGCCATTTGTGCATTTTTATGCAAGCTCACTTTACTGACTGTTTTTGAAACTTTAGCTCAAAATATTTCACTGGTTGCAAAGCCTTTTAATGAATTCATTATCATGAAATATTTTACTAGATAATTCACTGAGACAAATGTGAAATGCGCAGTTGGGACGGTAAAATTATAACCAGTCACATAAACCTGTCTTCATTAGCTCCCTTTCAAACATCTCCAAATGTTACCAATAGAGAAAGACATTCTCAGAGAGAGGTTTGAAGCGTGAATTCTTTAGTTTTCAATTGGAATCTGCTTTATGTTTGAGAGGAAGGCTTTCATTTCCTGCATCTGAGATTCATTTTTAGATGCAAGCTAACAGGAAGATTAGCCTTTAAGGACTATTAGTGACTGGCCAGAATGGTGTTGGTGACTAGAACATAAAAGGGAAAAAAAAGAAAAATACAGACTTAAGTGAGTGAATGACGGGATGCATCAGCTGGTGTCAATTGGTATGGCTTCCTTCCACTGGGACTGTGCCAGATGAGACCAGCAACAGATCTGTCCTGTCGTGATTCCAACTTCAGTCCTGGGCCACAACTTGAAAGTAGTTTTCTGGATTGTTTGGTTTGTTCTTATTTTACATGCAACAGATAAAGCCTTTACTGATAACCTGTGGGACATTCTTCAAAGCTTTGCCATAAAGACTGTTAACAGCAAAGGAAACGCTTAACACTTATTGCAGTAATGAACATATCTTCAGACACATTAAAGGCCTTTATGGAGTTTTGATGGTTTTATTGTTATTGCCATTCCTGCTTTAGTAAACCAGCATGTCAAAGTTTCATTTATTTATGTCACAGAAATTACTGATGTATTTCTGGCTGTAAGCAGAAATGTATGAGGGGCTATGCCACAAACTTTGGAAGTCTTACCATTTCCTCCTTCTGCATGCCTTTCATAGTCTCCAGAGCGTGCTGGCTGTTTCCTTAATGTCACGGGGACTAATTCTCATGGGCTTCTGTGGAACTCTCAGCTCCCTTGCCAAATCATGGACACCTGAGCCTTGAAGAAGGCGTTCATCTCCTGGTAAAACAAACGATTGCTAGAAATGAGAAACCAGACTCAACAGACCCAGGTTTGCATCTGTTTTGGCAACTCCTACAATCTATTTGTATTTTAACATATTCATATGTTTTTCCAGGCAAATGCAAGAGGGTTTCATATGAACCACAGTCTGCAAGTCAGAAAATTGCTTTGAAGTGAGCCATGATCAATAGGAGGCGGAAAGACGTGTCTCGTTCTGATCATTGTACATAATTATTGTAAAATTGTTTGACAGATTACCAGACTTTCAGAAGTAGAGAGCTTTAGAAGCAAGTGCCACAACAAATGTTGTTTATGAATTTGATTTTTTTTGTTGTTTTCAATGAATAATAAACCATTTATTGTACTGATCATATTTAACATTGGATTCCTGTTGCTTGCAGCATTCTTCTTTGAATGTTTTAGGGCTCATCAGCATTGTAACTTTGGCCTTGGCTGTCCATGTGTCTTAAAGATTTTGTATTGCTACATATTGCTGAAGTATCTGAACACATACTGTAAGATCTAGACCTGTCAACTTCCCTCTAAACCTGTCTCTCATGGCATTAAAAAGGCAGTTCTGCTGCCTTGCTCCTCAGTACCTAAAGTGACAGGGAAAAAAGAGAGAAAACCTCAACAAGAAGCATCCAGTATGTGGCAAGCCAAAGTGCAATCTGAAAAAAGGCGGTACAAGACACCACAGGACAAGACAGGACAGCACGTTAGTCTTTTAGCTACACAGGAGAAGGTATGAATGAGAGAAGAAAAAGTTGCATGCAGTTTTGGCTGAATGATATTATAAAGCATCATAACGAACCAAGTTTCTTTTAAAACTGCTCACTTGTTTTGGTTTTGTCAAAATGAATGATTTGGTGGTCTTTAATGACTTTGGATTTGGGTAACTTGAAATGTCAAGGCAGAAGAAGCAGTTCAAGACAGAATGTCCTTGCACCCCTTAATTAAAAGAGTTGCTATTTAACTTTGAGCTGAGGAAAGTGAAAAACATATATTTAGTGTTGTTTCCACTATTATACAAGTATATCCTTGATTTTTTACTGTTTGTTAATTTCTCTTTTGATCATTGTATAGGAGGGACTTCCTTGTCTTACTGTTAACTGAAATATCCAAAATTTTAATCCTGGTTTGGTAGTGCACAGCTATGTTCATGTGATCAGACTTTACATGTTAAAAGTTTTTTCACCAGTAATCTAATATTTATGAACCATTACAGTATTGACGTTTAGCTAGAGGTTTTCTGTACTGATAATGCATATATTTGTTTTCCAGTGACAAAATTTAATTGCTAAGAACAATTTCTGTTTAACAGAACCGAAATGTTCTTGATATCCACAAATGTAATTCTGTGTAATATCAAAGTTTACAATAGATGGGCCACATTAGCAAAGGAATACAGAAATGTACGTTATTTCAAAAGAGATGAAATCTGTATGAAAAGAAGAAAATAGCGGTGAAAATGTATTATGTTTTGTTTCTATCCTGACATTACCCAAGTCTTCTAACAACAATTTTCATTGCATCAGTTCCAGAGTGCTAAATATGTAGCACTTTGGCAAGATCATTGCCTCAAACATACTAGTACTGTGCTGGCATCCCCGCTCCTTTGACTTGTATTCTGGGTGCAGGCAGCTAGATCAGCATTAATCAGTGCAGAAAATCATGTTTGTGTGCCAGGGTTTCAGACTGCTGGTAAAGACTTGTTCTTGGCAGGATAGCAGTACAGATACAAGGTTGGAAGGCATCCTCCTTCCAGTGTGTCATGGTGTTGTGGACTAGTTTTTTGCCTACTCTAGAAAAAATATTACTGAAATTATTAATTTATAAGCAATTAAGAAGACACCATGCTTTGGTAGTTTAATGTACTTACAAGAAGTAGCAACGAAGTGAATATAGGTGAACGTACCAGTGGAAGAAGAGTATTGTATTTATATAGAAGCATGTATCTGTGTGTATGTTGATGTACACGTATGTATGTGTATGTGTGTGTGTACAGGTGTGTTTTTATACTCCAACTTACCCTTACTTAGTAAATGTTTAAAACCATTTATCTGTTTCAGAAATGCAAAAAAAAAAAAAAAAGGCATTCAATCCTTGTTTATACTGTTTTTCTTTTTTACAGGACAATCTGCAGTATTAGTTTAGTTAGCTGCTCTTACAGAGAATTTAGAATATGTCTACGTGGGGCAGTAGGGCATGAAGACTGTCCCCAGCTCACCTAGGCTGGGCTGATAAATCTATGAAGCACATTGCACTCTTGATAGCTCAAGTACTAAAAGATATACAAACTGTATTTGCCTGGCCCACTGCTCAGGACAGTAAGTTTTGTCCCTTCACAAGGCTAATAACTTGGGCTCAGCATCATTTTGAAACTGCTGTAGTGTGTTTCATTCTGGCACTAGCTTAACTAATGCCAGCCAGGCAACTGCATCATGCTCCGGTGTGCTGTGTGGGTGCACCGTGTGGTAAACAGGAACAGTATTTGTCTTAAGCTGTTAAAGGAGAATAAATATTTCATCTTGTTCACGGTATATTTTATTTTTCATGTTAATCTTCATACTCACCTTTCAGACCTATGAATTTGTTGAATAGTATGCAGCAGAGTTGGACTGACGGTAGATGATGATAATTCTAAATGTAGTATGGAAGAATGTGTCCTAAGGTTTTAATTCTAGTTTTAGTTTAACTTTTGACCTGTAGGAGATCATGGGGAAAGTCATGTTAACTTTCATGTTAACTTTCAGTTTTCCTCTCTTGTAAAACGGAAGTAATGATGCTTAGCACCTCTGTGAAGTGTTTTGAGAACTTCAGCAGAACTGAATGTTGCTAATTAAGCTAGTAAAAACCTATTAGATTTTTGGTTTGTAGTATGTTTCTACTAATGTGACGGGGGAGCAATACTCTGCAATGAAGATAGAATTGCTCTGCTATGTAGAAAGCAAGGCCAAACGCTGGAATGAAACATAGAAATTCATTTCACCTTCAGGGATGGCTACAGTGCAGACATGCATATCTGAGGTAGTCATTACAGGCTGCCTTTCTAGTCAGTGGAGAACACTTGCCACAATCCATTTGACTTTCTTTAGATGTCTGCTTTAAGGTGAGATGAATAATGCCTTTTGAATAATGCTTATTATATAATTTAATCTTACCTCCTGCCATAGAGGTACCTCCAGCTGCTCTGTATTGGTTGTGGTTGCTTCTGTTTGACTAAAGCACCACTTTCATAAAGTCCTTTTTTAAGACTAATTTGGACAAGCAATCCAAACTTGTAGCAGTCATACTATTTATTTTTCCCTTTCCTTCCCACCCATATCTTATGTTAACCTTCAAAAATAGTTAATGAAGCATATAAATAGGAGTTGAAACCACTTCTCATAGAATATCGTCATGTTTGAAAATAAGTGCTGAGTGTTGGTCAGCAACTGCTGTCAAAAATGAAAGGTAAATTTGGCACGCAGCAGTGAAATGCTGAAGTGGTGATTAGTCTTTTGACAAACAGATGAGTCTGGCTTGGCCAGCTGTCAGGATGGTTGTATACACATTTTGCTATGTTATTCTGATTGCGCTACTTTTGGATTTGAACTGAAGTCAGGATAATTACATAGAAAGATGTGTCACTGTTCAACAAGCTTATAAAAATGCGTGCTCTGTTTCTGCACCTCCTTCTGAGGTGCAGTGGCATTTCTACCTGGTCTGTGAATTGTGCCATTGCAGTCATTTACTTGTTTGTTGTAATGTGAACAGAAGGTTTTTCAATATATTTACGAAAATATATGTTTCGACCTCCTTGGAACTGGGATATTATTATATACAGAGAGTAACTACATGTTAGGACTGTGTTATTTGTGCAAGCTTGTTCTCATGAAATTATCATTGAGAGAGTGTTGTGTATTATTATGTGTATCATATACACATAAATGCTGGCATTTTTTCTTGGAGCTGGCTTGGGAATCTGAGCTAAAAATAAAGGTGCATAATGAAATGTGATGTATGTGTACATTCCTTGTCCCATTATCCTGATAGCCCTGTATCTGGCATTTTGGAGAAAATATGAAAAGATAATGAGTAAGCCTTTGTGCATATCCCGTGGATCAGAGAAGAAAAGAGGCTCTTCTGAGACTTGCATGTCATTAGTGGTGAATATTGGAAAACCCCCCTCTGCTTGTCCTGCCTTGTGAGAAGTGAGACTTGAAAGAACTTTCACTTCTTTTACTGGTTTGAAAACATATTTGACCTCTGAGAAAGGAAGCCAGGGAGAGCGTTGAATAAGTTGATTTACCATCTCTTGAAATACCTCCTTTACTGGTTCTGTGCCAGAATCTGAAGTGCTGTAGTGACAGCAGCCAAAAGGGAGTGGGGATTTGGATGGAGATAAAGGGAAACATTAAAAAAAAGAAGTCTAAACCTATATTTAATCCAATGGTCTCGTTATCTGAAGCTGGCCACTTCCAGGAGCTCTGCAAACTTTTCCTTCAGTGAATGAATTGAGCCCTGTGTTATAATGACAAATACTTCTGGGAAATACTCATGTTGTGTTACATTAATGCTACAGTGAAAAAGTGCAAACTGAATTAGATACAAAAGATATGACTTTTTACATCTGTGATGCATGTGGATTATGGAGGCAAAAATGACCCAAGAAAGTGGAAGCTATGTGTCTGAGTTGTTGAAAAGCACATTTTGGAATGACATCCCAGGAACAGCTGCTGCTGAGTACACAGGATTGGGGAGGGTGCAGTGTGATTATTGGGGAAATGTCCAATTTTTCTTTAATCAAAAAAAAGGGGGGGCTTTATTAGTGTTTCTGGTGGATTTACTACAAAACATTGCTACTTGAACATGATTCTAAGGTTTTAATTCACATTGTTGTAGTTGACTTTTAGCTGGTTGATTTCAGTAAACTTCTACTGATTTAAACCAGCCGACGATCTTTTCCACGATCATCACAGTATTATTCACTTGAAGTACGCTCCTGTACTATAAGCCCTCTGGGGCAGAGAGCTCCAAAGTCCTAAGAAAAGTGGTTTCGGGTCTCTTTGGAAGCACATGTTTGTCCCTAAGTAACAGTATTCAGCAGCATACATCCTAACTTGAGGATGCCTAGTAGTTAGGCATTGCAGAACTGAAATTAGCAGTTCCTGGGTCACCCTTATGGTTATGTGTTGCCTTTGGAAATTTTGACATTGGGTGAACGGTATGCTTCCTATAATTCTACTTGAATTTCACATCCTCTTTTTTTCCCACTCCTTCATAGAAATGTCTGCTTGGTGGTTAAAGGCTCATAAGTTAAATGTGTAAGGCTATATTATATGTTCACTTTTCCCAGGCTTGACCTTTTTATTCTGCCATTAGAGCCCCATATGGGGTACGTGGTGGGTGCATCCTCATTCCAGATTCTCTGAACTCCCATCAAAGCCCACTGAACCAAGTGGGCAAACATGGACAGAGAAGCCTAAGCAGTGTCAGCAACAGTTTTGAGCCTTCCATAAGAGTGTGCATAATGACAATTTTGGAGAGAAAGGTGGTACCCATAATATCAGAGCAGTCACAGCAGGAGGAGGCAACTGTTTTTTAATCAAAGTGGGAAGCGAGGCATGGCAAAAGTGAAGGCTTTGGTATGGTGTGAGGACTTAAGAAGAGATTTTGAGTAAGGCTGAAGGCAGAGAGGCTTGGCATAAGAAGCTTTGGAGTGTCTGATTTGCTTTAATTAGGAGCAATGGATTTAAAGTTCAGCACGCTGATGAAAATAATTCCCTTACAGAGCCCTTAGTGAGAATCTGAGTGCTTTCCTTTTGTTGTTATTTAAATCTACTGGTGTATGGAGTTGTCATCGTAAAGAATGTTTGTTGCTTCTTGTTTATTCAGGTCGGGAAAGATGTTCATGAAATATGTAGTCACATAGTAATTATGTCATCAGATACACTGCTACAAAACTCTCCTCAGTGAAGAGGAATTTCCTTTACACCTGACGATAACATTTTTCAAAATAAAATATGTCAAAGCTTAGAAGTTTATCTTGGCAGAACATCATACCATTAAAGCAAGATTGAATGTATCCTGTCCAAATCTCTTGCTTCTTGTAATGGTGCCTAAGGCTACAGTCCTCCAGATGTTGATACTACCAGCATTTACATTTTGAATGAAAAAAACCTCTTGTTACCACAGACACTTTACAGTAGAAATTCTACCTTTTTTTTTCAGAACAGTTTGTCTGACGTAATGCAAAAAAAATGTGATGGGAAAAAAAGTTTATTTCCCCCCCCTCCCTTCAGAATAATTTGCCCTTAGCAATAAGAATGAGAAAGGATGGGGCAGCAGCTCTTTCATGCCCCTTACTTCCCAATCCAGGTAAAGATTGCATTATTTGTCCATAAATAGCTAAAAATTGCCTTAGTCTCAGGAAGGAAACAGAAGCTGCTGCAGTAAGAAATAGTAGTGAAAGGGCAAGCAAAACTTTTCCTTGTGCTAACACTGGCCAGACATCATCAGCATTAAATTTAATGAGCCTTATTTACACTGAGTCAGCTCAGACTGCTTTAGCCTTAAAGGGGCCTTAAAACAAGTGAGGATGGGAATAATTTCCTCTAAGTTTTGGTAATTAAGACAGCTGCTCCCATGGCGGATCAAGAGATGGTGGTAAGACAACTCAAGTTTCTTAGTTTTGTTGGATACCAAAGGCAGCTGGCAGTCTTCTTGCTGAGGTGGTGTGGTTTTACAAGATTTTATGAATGAAAGGCTAGACCGAGTGATCAAGGGATGTCAAAGGGATGAGATAACAGGACACTGAGAAGAGAAATACATCTTACTTGGTGTATATTATTAGGAAAGCCATATATAGTTCAGCAAAAATGGGCAGGCTTCAATTGGAATTACATTATATTATTTTTTTAAGAAAAACTTTATCACCACATGCAGATCTGCATCCAGGTTTCTTTGTCCTGCTCTCGCTCATGGGTTTGGCTGTCTTACGTGCTTACATGTTTTGGTCAAGAGATTCCTAATGCAGCTGCATAGACTATTTTTCCAGTCTGTTGCTACTATTTCTGTCCTGTAGACTCTAAATCGGAGCTTACAATTGAGTGTCAGCCTGCAGAAGAACGGCGTGGAGGATTGCTAATACTTTCAGGTTCAAATGTTCAGCTCACCATCCTCCAACAAACAGATCTTGGGGATGAATTGGTTGGGCCATTAGTAACAGTTCCAAGGAAAGTCACAAAAACACCAAGCAGAACGTGTATACATTACATTTATAATATATATGTAGTTTTGCAGTAGTGAGATATATATGAGAAGAAATAAAGATGAGAAGTAACACACTGACTCTTCCATACAAGTACCTTATAAAGGTACATGATTTTCCCAGCTACTGTTTTCCCCTACATGGCACCTTTGCATGGGAACACCTTATTAGGAAAGATACTGGGATTGTGATGTGTATGGGGTTGATTTACAGGTTACACTTAGACAAAATGAGAGGCATCAATCTTCTAAAAATCACTTTAGATCATGATTTTATATAGTGGCAGTAATATCATCAGAGATACTATGTTCGGCAAATACACACACACACACACACATGCTTCATAATGTCATGTACTCTTTGTTTGTGCTTGCACTTCAAATAATTTTTGTTCAACCATGATATCCTGTAGCATGGATGGATGCTTGTTAGTAGAACAAGTAACATAATTCCTGAGTTAGAAAGGTCATAGATAGGGCAATGGGACTGGGGACCCAAAGCTGGAAAATGTATTAACATAGTTTAATCAGTCATACTAAATTCCACTGTGGCATATTTCCTCAACAAATTAGTTAAAAGGATTCTGGGTTCTGTCACTGGAAAAGAAAACACTTACTCTTTTATTCTAAAAAAAATATTTTTTTTCTTTAATTATTGTGTCTGAAAGTTTGGGGAATTTTTTTCATTTTCATAAGTGTTTATTGTGGTTTATGCTCTACTGTTTAAGACCTTATATTAGGATATCTAGCTTTTCCTGTAAATTTTGCCAGAGCCTTGTCCAGCCTTGATCAAATTACTTGCTCCTTCTGTGTCTCACTTTGACTGTATTCGGGTAATAGACCCTTCAGTGCTGTCCTAAACTTTAGTGATTCCACTAAAGTGCATAGCACAATGTGATGTTGATATCAGATGGCATTTCTAAGAGTTACTGCAAATCAAAGAAGTAGTAATTATTTGAAGTTTGTCTAAACTGCGTTATCCTGCATCTTCTCTGGTGAAGAACCATTACTTAAATATTGGAAGACTGTGCATGCAAACCATTGGCAAGCCAGCTGTCATTTTTGGCAGGACAGCATGTTTAGGTGAGCAATCATAGTCAAGGACCATGATTCAGATTCTGATTGTTCCCAAGAAAAGGAGTGCAAATGTCAAAGTATGTCAGTGAGATTCATCTGAATAGTAACTGCGGTTGTTTCATTTTCTGGATGACCATGCAGGATTTGTGAGTTATGCAACATTAGCTACCCCTTGAACAGTTTGAAGCTAAAGTTGGAAATCAATTTAGAATTGCTTTAGTGTGGCCACTCTTATGCATCCTATGCAACTTGTACCCTGCCTCCTCCTTCCCTACAGAGGAAGGGTTAGAAAGGCACTTCAGGAGGAAATATGGTTCCATTGCTATGTGGTGATTCTGTAATAATTAACAACAGCAGTCTTTGTTGAGTTGCACTCTTGGTACATTCAAATTGAAATTCCTCCTCTATTAGAGTGCTTGCTCTTTTTCACAAGTATCTTGCAGAGCTTTATAGCTTATAAGGTTCATAATGGTGACATCCCACCCTGAAATACAACTGTAGTATGATTCACTGTGTTGAAGAACTAATGTATGAATACTTTTTTCTTAAGTAGATATGCCTAATGGAGTTTTAAAAAGTACAGAACTAATTAAGGAAGTTCAGTAATTAGTGATATGGTAAGAATAGGATTCCTCTAAATTACTTTAAAAGTTGGCTTATTTCCATCTACACCATTTAAATAGGTATTAATTTAAAGCCAGCTGCTTCTTGCCTTTTGCATTTCAGTATTGCTTTGTTAGTTTTTCTTTCTTCCTCCTGAAGATTAAATGTGTGTCCTGTAGGTTTATCAGCCCTGACTTTTTGTATGTGACAACACTCACTGCGATCTCCTAACTCCTCAATAAGATGGGAACCATAGTCTTCCAAAGTGTTTTAGAGAGTCTCTTTCTTGAGTAGTGCACAGTATTTCTATACTAAGGGTATACTATGCCATAAAATAATGTTTATGTTCCTTTAGGCTTAATACCATACCATTTGTGAGCACAAGTGCTGAAGCAATTTAGAAAGAGATGTTAACTTTATATCCTACCATGGAAGTAGTTTTATTACTGTGTATGCAAAGCAACAGGAAAGCAAAGCTTTGCTCTTATATTTTATTAGCTATCATTATCATGTTTCAGGGCCTCTTCTTGTATCAGTATTTGCAGAGATACAGAAGTCTTTCCTTATGAGCATACTAAAAAGAAATTAGGAAATTAATAACGTGGCTTCTGAATCTTTAGAAAAAGCACTTTCTTTAGAAAATTAAGAATTGTTTCATCAGCGTATGTCCCAACCATGAGGCTTACAAATGCCAGATGTAGAAGAATAACATTGTGCTTTGGCATTGGATTATGGAAGTAGAATGGAGATGAAAGCAGTTAGCTTAACTGCTGTGTAGAGAAATATCACTGTTGGTAATGCCAGACATTTAAATATGAGTCAAGTCCCAACATAGTCCTGAGATATCCTAAAATCACTGAAATATACTTCAGGTTGTTTTCTATTAGCCCACTGATTTTATTCTTTGAGGTGCACTTTCTGAGTTTTCTGTCATAATTACGAGATCGAGAAACTGATGCAGAGGTATTTCTAATAGTCACAAGTTGTCAGAAGCATGAATTTTAAGCAGATTACAAAGTATCATGAAATTCCATAGACCTGTGAGAGTTCATAATACTGTGATAAGCACTGTTCTGGGATGCAATTTTTACAGTCTCTGAAATGACTTTTGACTGGGTTTGGAAACTGAAATTCTACACTGAGAAAATTCATGTACAGTGAAATGTCCTGTTTTGGTAAGGTTTAAGGATATATTTATTCTTCACATATATTTTGTTTTATATTTATACTACAGAAGACAGCTCAAAAAGTACTATACAAGAATACTGAGAAATTACTTCCTAAAGGAGCCTGACCATGGTCAGTCCGTCTTCCATGGAAATTCTAACAGAACAGAATTTCCTATAGAAGTAAGTGTTGTCCTTGTGAGAGTTCACTGTATATGAGGATATTTTCTAGTCACATTCTTAATCCAAAATATTTAACACATCCAGGAAATTGAATGCCTTCACTACAGATTGCCTTGGGTTAAAAAAAGAGACCATGACTTCACACTGTATTCTGTAGGAGTCAGAAGAGTATTCTGTAGGAACCAGCCTGGAGAGCCACGCAAAACCCTTGCTCGTTGCAAATGAGTTATGAAAGTGGAATCTAAAAGAAAGCAGCTAATGATGACAAGAATTGCCACATCACAGTTGCTGCTTCTAAACATTTAAGTATCATGAGTCAGCTTTAGACTTCAGAAATTAGTCTTTAAAATGTTAATATATATGTGAGCTCGCTGGTCTTGCTTCTGAAAACATACAAGTTCTTCTCTCACCAGAGTTCAGTGAGTGCTGATGGTTTTTTGGTATTAGGACTAGGTCAGAGCTTCCAAACCTTAAAGAAGCTGGAAATGATGTGCAGGTAAATTTAGAATGATTCAGAGCATAGTAAACTTAGATGCTCATGCTTCTTGTGATCCGGAGAAAAAAAAAAAAAGGCAAAAAAACCTCATAAGATGCCTGGGTTTTGTGATGAGTAGTGAAATGACTGAGATAGCTTATAATCATCTGAAAAAAGATTATCCTGTCCAATCTGAGATGATAGCAAGCATTACTCGTACTGCAGATTTAAATGGTTCATTGGGCATGTGTATTATCATTAAAACCCTCTAACTTAGCTATAAACTTTTGAAGTGTTTTCCACTGAAATGAAATGCTTTTTATCTTTATACCTTTTGTCTTCCCGAGGTTTTGTTTCAGTCTGCTGTTCTTTACCTAGCAACAGATTTTATTTAAGTGCTGGGCTACACTGGTAATAATGAGGTAGCAAAATGTTATAGAGGAAAAGTTACAGCTGTTTTTTATCCACTTGTTGCTGACATCGACTTTGTTCAAATGATGTTACATGTAAATTGGTGGAACAAGCAAAGAAAGATGTGATTCTAGCAATGAGAGATTTCCCGACCACTATGGTTGGGTATGTCATTCCAGAGGAGACCAGGAGCCTCTTACACATGGCGGTGGTATCATACCGTTTCTTCTCAAGAGGGCAAAAAGATTTTATGGTTGGCAAAGATAAGCTGGAAAGACATGCAAAATGAGAATTGAGTATCTGCTTCCCGTGCATTTGTAGTAGGCCATTTCCAGAACTGCTAAGGTATGTTCAGTTCTGGATCTTGGTCTGAATCCAGCAAATGCCAGGTCTGCTTTCTTAGCTTCAGTTAGATGAATGTTCATGGGTTTTGGCTAGCGTCTGAATGAGCTTCTTCAGGGAGGAGAGATTTGATACACTTTTTGGTTGGTTTGAAATAATTCAGGATTGCAAAGTGTCAACCTTCTTCATTGCTAGTCGAACTAGTTTGGGCTTGAAAGATAAAAACAGTTTCTTTCTTTGAAGGCCATATTTGTAATTTCTGTGGAAAAGGCCTTCTGTTCATAATTCTTTCATGAATCAGTAAAAACATGAATAAATACAGAAATTGTTTTAGGTTGGTGATATCTAAGTTTAATTTGCACAAGCAAATTACCTCACCATGAAGTGTAAATTGCAGAGGGGTCATATGGAATTATCTTTGGAGTTCCTCAGTTGGTCCAGAATCCGTTCTTCTACTTGCATTCGCATCTTTTATATGTAGGAACTGCAGTTCCTCCAAGTGATAAACTATGTCAGTGTCAGTGTTGAATGATAATCAAGGATTTGATCTCTCATTATTCCCCAAAATCCATCTTAAAGGAACATTAAATTTACAAGGAAACGTCTCATTTAAAAACAACTGTGCTTTCCTAGTTCAGCTGTTGTCTGTTTATATCATGGTCTCTCTTGATGGCAACAAGATCCTATTTTTGCTCTAGAGTCTCAGGCTTACACAGTCCAAAGGATGTCCTCCTGCAGAACCAGTATCAGTGTTATAAAGTGCAAAATGTTGCTCAGAATGATTGCAGAAGTTGAAGGAGACAGAGTATTGCTGGAAGAGAAAGAAAGCTCTCAAGATCAAGTAAGTAAGAAAATGCCCTGCAAAAAATTAATTTTATACCACTCTTCCTTCTGCTTGGCAAGTCACTTTTAATCAGATTTTCAAAGTTAGGGAGGAATTACATGTTCTTTATTTTCAAGGTGCCACAATATTTTTGGTCCTAGCCTTAAAAAAACCCCTACAATATTATATAATATTATTTTAAAAAGCACTACAGCTGCAACTGGAGTCTGTACTTGTGCCATGTAAAATATTATAAAAAAGAGGGTGCATATGTACAAACCAGACATCCAAACTTAATGATATTTTGATTGTTTTGGTATTCTTCCATAAAAAGAGGGAATGATAATTCTTATTCACAAAAGAAGAGATAAATTCATTACTTTTTGTAAAGTGCTATCATGGTATTTAAAAGCTTAGGAGGAACCCATAATAATCCAGTGTTTAAATGGTGTGCATATTAAATATGGGCCAGGGAAACTCAGTTGTGTGCCTTATGGTAGAGAACAGAGGAACAAATATTGTGTTACCTATAGGAATGTAATCACTGCCTTGAACGTTTTTAGTCATATCCTAAAGCATTTACTGCAAGGCTATATACCAAAACATGCTGTTTGTCTTTTGCCTGTGTTTTGCTTTTAGAGATGCTTGGTTGAGCATGTGTTTAAGCATAGTACAACTTTAAATACAAATTTAGTGGTATTGGAGGTAAATGTCTAAACTGTTTCCTATTTCTAGTTGGTTATAACCATTTTGTAGGACTTGTTGATCATCATGTTGCCAGGAGATGAGCAAAGAGAAGCAACTGGTTAACAGCTGGTTGCATCTGGTCACAGCCAGGAAAGCACAGCAATAGAATAAACAATTCAGTTTTCAGCAGCTGCATTTGCAGTTACAGTCTACTGAGTCAAATAAGTGCAGCTTTCCAAGTGTAATCTGTGAGTTAGAAACATAAATTATCTTTAGAAACATTTAGAAGTAATGAGAAAAAAAAATTCTCCTTATTTTGCCATGGTCTCTCTCTCTTACTATTGTTATTTTTAATTCCCATCTTTGTTTTAAACATTGGAAACATCTATTCATAGACAATATGCTTAAGCATTTTAATTCTCTGTGTTTTGTACCTTGATGTACCTCTCTCTGTTTCAATTTCTAAAGATTCTGTGCTCTCCTGTTTCACTTCTAGGAACACTTGAGTGCTGTTAGATATTTCCTGATATCCACCAAGGACCTTGCTATAGGTTTTTATCGTCCCTGGAAAGTCACCAGATACAATATTGGTGGGTAACAGTAGAACACTTTATTAAAGAACAAACTGGATTTGAAATGTAGTTACATAATGGATTGCCTGAATATGCTACTGAAATCTGGCCAGAAAACAGGAGATGGTCATACTATTTGAAGACAGCACGTCTGGAGCCAAAAATGGTTGTATCGTTTCTCCATCAAGATGTCATCAATCTCAGATGCTGAGATTAAAGTTAAGTTGGCCCAGGATATTCTAATACTTCTGCGAACCAGCTGATGGTTCAGAATCTCAGGGGAAGTTAATCTGCAAAGAACAGTGAATCTAAGGCTGAAAGTTCATGACAGGTAAAAGAAAGGGGTTGTTTTACATCTGTGCTGGTGGTAAATGGTTAAAAAAGATGCTCATCACAATCTGGCATCTGAATATACTGATTTATTCTGAACTGGTTTGAAAGCTGTATATGTCTACGTCAGAGTAAGTACTGAACAAGTGCTTGGTAAAAAAAGTCTTTACAAAGCAGTGGTCATGTCTGTTGGTCATTCACAGGGCCGATCGATAATGTACATGAAGAGGTACAGCTATGGTTACTCATGCTGACAGAGTCCGAGATGTCCTAAGGGCAGTTTGTAGGTTGAAAGACATCAGCTGGGGAGCAAGGCCAGCCCACAAGGGCACAACTGGCTGTTTTGTCTTAGGAACAGTGAATGTTCAGAGCAGCCTGTGCCCAGCCCAGTCCTGTCCCTGACTTACTGACCGGCTTACTGGATGGACCCTGGACCCGCACTGTGGTTTGCCTGGTCTCCAGTCCCGTCTCTGGCCCTGCCTCCTGCTCTTCCTGACTAGATGGCCCCCAGACGTGACTCATTTCCTCAGCGTGTCCGGGACTGCTGACGGGACCTGTCGCTGTGACCAGCCTGGTCCTGCTCAGATACTGCAGGACTAGGCCGTGGTGAGGGTGGTCACTGCCTGCCCGTGCTGTGGTCGCTGCCACCGCCTGCCTCACCTCCCTTGGGCACCAGCCCTGCTCTTGCTGCTACCTGACGGGCTGTGTCCAGTAGAATCCACCGTCTGGACTATTTTTAATAGCATTTGGTTTATAGCTTGAAATAACTAGCAGGTAGATACATCCCAGGTACTAAAGGCTGAGTTAATTTATGTTAATATTCACTATTTCTGTTGTCAAAGATTGTGGAAGTCCCAGACGTAGCCCACAGCCTGACCAAAGTAGGTTCTGTATGACAGAATGAAAAGACAAACTCTATTCTAGCTATCTTGAACTATAAATATAAACAAAAGAGAGGAAAGCCCAAATCGCAAGTGATCAATGGACTTATGACTCAAAGAGCATCTTGATTGCAAGGTGACCTTTGGGATGAACTGTACACCCTGGGAAAACATTGATTTGTTAGGGAGGTGTAGTGTCCCAGAGTATCACTCCACTTAGCTAAGGGCTCCTGTGCATCTCACAGTGCAGCTCAAACTGAATTTGCAGAATTTATTGTGAAATCGAGCCAGAGTTACAAGAGAACTGCCTCAGTCCTTATAGCCATGTCAGTCCATATTATGTACCTGTCTTGGAAAATAGTAGGTTGTGAACAGCAAAACCATGAGACCACATGTATAATAGATTGCTAAACCAGGGCGTATCAAGTTTAGGTGAGATTTTGGCAGATCAAAAGGCCTTTAAGGTCACCTTTTGATCTGCATACCCCTGTAGCTGCAGTTGCTGTTTTGTAGTGCCTTTACCTGCACTACATAAAGAGCTAGTTCCAAAGTAGACAGACAGTAGACAGAAAAGTTTGTCTAAGTTACTGAAGAGCCTTAACAGTTTCTTCAACCTGTTCTTATCTCCTGGGTAAATAAAAACTGCCTAATTACATATTTACTTGGGAGACTAAAAGGCGTTCTTCAAATTCGGTAGTACTACTTGCATAACTGATCCATATTTTATAGTGCTCAGGACTCTTTATTCACTTTTTCTCATAAAATGAACAAACATTTGGGGTCTGATTTCATAATCCTTTATTTAACCTATTTTGATTATAGTTGCCATTTTGTCTGATTAAGCACAAGAAGAGTAAGCCGAAGGGTATATTGTAAAAATCCATATTAAATGACGCTAAAATCTTTTGAGTCTCTTAACAACAATCTTTTCTATTTCAGATGGATGTGAACCAGTACAACATTAAAAAATTATTTCACTTACAAACAAAAAACCATACTAATATGAGTGTTAGGTCATCATACACGTCATATTAGTGCATTTTCTTCAATAGAGCATGCAGGATCTTATGACATTTTGTTAACTTATTCATCTGAACTTTGATATGTAAAAAGTGTCATGCCACAGCCAGAAGAGCCAGTGATTTCCTAATTATCATTGTCATAGCTAGATGGACACCTACATGTATTTTTAAATTGAATAATATTAAAGTCAATAGTTGAGAATAAGCTATTTAACGTTACACTCACCTGTATGTATGTATGGCTTTTGTTCATGAAAGTCATCCCTCAGTGAGTCCAGCTACCAAAATAGTGTATTCTTCATCCATTCCATCTGCAGTCTTAACCTAAAGAAAAATTAAAGACTATGTTATTGACCTTATAAGCACAAATCTGTCACAAATTTTTTTTAGTTTATGCATAGTTGCAAGATCAGCAAATGTAACATCCTCTGGACATACAAGCTGGCTTGTACCAGTGGAATAAATGCCTTCTGCTAGAACCAAGGCTGTGGGTAGGTTGAGTTGGTCTGCATTTATGTAAACTCCTTGTTTCATTTGAAATGTGCTACGGCCTTAAACTTAGCTTTAGGTTAAATGTCTGAAGAAGCCTGAAATCTCAACACCGTCCATATAGAGCTCAGTTCAGCCCAGAATCAAAGAACTGGGGTTCTGAGCAGGTTGAGACACAAGGAACAAAAACAGGAGCAAAAAATGGGAACAGACAAAAGAAATGTCTGTTTTGCTCTCAGTAGAGTAATAAGCAGCTAGCATAGAGAACACGAACTATGTTGGGGTCCTTCAGTCTTGTACCTGTACAAAAGGAACGAGGGAAAGTGTCTGATCTGATCTCCGTGGCTGCTCAGTACACCTAATAACTGCTACAGAAAGGAGTGGGCCCAAGGTCTTTGATATTAGCCCATCACTACTATCCAAAGAGATTGCAGAAGTAGTTGCTTACTTTAGAATAAATGTATTTCTCCTTATTTGTTACAGCATTCCCAAAAGGACAGACTGAGGAGTGAATGGAACATTTTGATCCAGGAGACCTATACAACAGTAATCCCTTGTGAGTGTGGACTTCAGCTCAGCTAGATTAAAAAAGGGAGGTGGGGACAGTGGTCGCGTCTTGAAGCAGCATTTAAATGTGTAATTTTAGCCATCCAAGTTAGAAGAGCATGTCCCCACACCATAAAATGTCACTGATTAAACATACACAAATTTTTACTACATAAAATTGCTATTTCTTGGTGTCAGTAACTCGTCTGCATGGGTATGATAAATGAATGATAGTGTTTTACCCTGTGAGTAAATACAATGATTGGGTTAGTCAGAAGGTACAATCCTACTATTTGTGAATGAGGCGTGGCACAGTCTCATACAATTTTTTGGTCTTCCAAGAAAGCAGACCAATACAAGGGACATATCCCAGAGCCACACCACTTTAATGATAATTAAATCTAAGCTCACTGTCATCACATAACTTCTGATGTCAAACATTGTGACTACTTAAAGAATAGCCTTTCAGAGAAGAAATGGTATTATTAGAAAACATTCTTTCTGTTTCCATTATCCTGTTGACCACTGTAGTCTTTCCACACAGTGTATAACTCACTGTGTCAGCACTGAATCTGGTCCTGATCCAAACACAGAAAGGTGGAAATTTTTAAATGCCAGCCATCTGTTTGCTCCTTAAAGGAATGCTGGTCAGCTAATAAAGTCACTGTCAGTGGCAGGTAGAGGAATGTGAAGAATGCTTAGAAAAAATCTTGTTTTCTTATCTCTTCTCTCACAACAACAAGACGACACTTAGCATCAACCCTGTAATTGTCTTTTGGCAAATTGTTTCATTAGTGCTTCCTGCCACAGATAGAACAAATTGTCATTATTCTTCTAACCTCAATTTCTCCTTATCTAGCTAAATAAAAGTAGCGTGGCCACAAAAGGTACCTTTACAAAATATGAACTACAATTTTCTGTACTGTTATGCTTCTGAGTCTTTCAGACAGATTTTTGCTACTACCAAGAAAATAATTTTAAAAGTGATTATTCAATGTCTTCATTGTTCATAAAATATTTTGTTTGTCTTTTTCTCCATTGCTGTGGGTTTCCTGAGAGCAGCTATAGGAGAAAACAGCAGACAAATGAAGGTATAAGATGCATCTGAGCAGCATCCTGGTAGCATTCTGGAAGGCAATAGAAATCACATTAAAGTCTTTTTTTTCTTACTCCAGGAAAAATCAAAATCACAGCTTTGCATGTGTATTTGTGCCATATTCTATGGCTTAGTCTGTCATGACCTTGAGCAGTAATATCTATTTCCACTACAGCACTTCACCTGTTTAGAACATAAAATTATAAAAAGTCTGAGGCTAGTCTGGAAAAAGGTTTAGTTGCCTAATCTGTGGGTGAGTTTGGGATTAGAACCATTAGGTCTTAATGGGTGTTCCCTCAAAGAGCAGTGGAGCATTGCAGTACCACTACGGAAGCTGTCATTACAGCCTGGAGAAGCTAGGTGATCCCACTGGGAATGATGTGCATCGCTCTGCAGCAAGGACGGCGGCACCGCACATGGAAAAGCCGTACTTCTGTCAAGCTGGTGGACACCGCGTGCGCTCTTTGGAAGCCAGCAGACGCGAAAAAGAGAGTTAGCGCTGAAAAAAAAAAGGATATGTGGGCTTTCAGCTGATGTGTGTCAGCACACTGCCGTGGAGCTATGCAGGTTTATTAAATGTAAGAGCTGCTGCTTACGTGTAAATTAGGACTGCCACCTGGCTGGTTTCCAGCTGTCTTGCCTGGTTTTATTCTGAACTTGCTGGCTGCTGTTGGAGCTACTGTACGGATTGGTCTGGACATTGTCAGCAGACATTTTTTTGGAAGGTGGCTGGCCTTTTCTGTGTTGAAAATGACTGCGTTTTTCCTGTGTTCTAACAACAAAGTGCCACTGATGTCACAGAGGTGATAATTCTGAAACTTTAATGGTAGTGATCACCCTGACAAAAAAAAAAAGTCGCTTAAAACAAAATGTAGTAAAACCAGGTTAGCTTCATCTAAATAAAATGATGGTGAAAAGGCATGCAATCTGCTTATTTTTATAGCTTTTAAATTATAAGTTATGTAGATGGACATAGATAATAAGTTGTATTAGAAACATATTTTGACACTTACTGCATTATAGACCAACAGAAGCTAGTGGATAGAATTTTCACTTTCTAAGATCTTTAAAAATATGTTTCTTCATCATTTCTTTCTTGGATTTTGTTTTCTGTCTGGCTGTAGAAATATGCCAATTGATAAACCTTCTGTGCTGAATTCATTTACTAATAATGACTACTTTCTCTCTTTTTTAGAGAAGATGCTCAAAACACTGTGTTTCCAGAGCAGTCAATGTCTTTTCTTCCACAGTGACAAGTACAAGCCAAATCAGACAAGACTGAGAGTGCAAGTGCGGGATGTTTAAGTCAATTTCATGTCCAAAGTGTCTGAAAAGTTATTTTATGATCTCACTCAACTGCTATTTTTTAAAGACATCGGTGACACTTCCAAAGTTCAGGTGGGTGCCCAAATTTGTCCTCACAATTCAAAGGCAAAGTTTGTATTCTGACCATGTATAGACATGTATGGCTATGCTACACAATATGAAGCCTAACTGAGGTGTATTTGGTCAATGGGCCTTCTTTGCCATCTGTTCTTGCACCTCTGAAGTTGTATGATCTTTCTTTTGACTTTGAAATAGTTTTAGCAACCTGTACCAAGCTGCAAAAGATTTGCATTCTCCTGTATAGATGAGAAAAAAGAGTGAACATTAATTTCAAGTAAGCCGTCAACCTTTTTTTTCCCACATATAACAGCCTCCGGATGTTCCACATCTGCTAGAAACAACTCACTAGCACCTAATACTTACAATATGTGTATAAACAGAGAGGTCTTATTTACATGCCAAATGCTTGCGCTTACCCTGCTGTCCGGTGTTGGAAATAGAGTTGTGTGACTGTGAGTGATTCTGGTCCCTTGAAGACATTTTTGTTCTCCAAAATGACTAATCAAATCACTGTAGGTATTCCTAACATAGGGGGAAAAATAGGGGTGGGTAGCATGGGCATAATTAAAGGAAAATAGGAGTACTCTTTTCCAGATCTGATTAAGTCTTGGCCCTAAGCACAATATAAGTGTGGGGGCCGCCCAGAAAAGCCCCCCAAACAGAAAAAAAAAAATCTGGTTTGTGTTTCTCTTAGTATTAGGTAATCTGCTGTGATCAGGTATTCAACACATCACAATACATTGTTCTCATTTCAACAATTTTGGAACAAAAAGTAGAGGAAATTTGATGAAACATCTACCTAGCTTTCAGGATCAAGATACTGTGTTTGGATAAGCTTTTAAATTCGTAAGTGCTTATTATCACCTTATATCTTAGCAATTCATGCAACGTGTACAGAAATTAAATGTATGAGAGAGCTATACCTTGTAAAGAGTTGTACATTCTTAACACAGTTTCCTAGCATTTCAGATAACATCAAATTTGTCACCTTTACAATATCTTTCTTTGATGTCTCTGGCATTTTTGTGTGTGGGAAGAAAGTCTTAAAGATGCTAAAGTTTATAAAACAACTTTGCCTTCAGGGAAACTGACAGTTCACAACCTGGGATGTATGAACACCCCCCTAACAAATACAGTTTTCTAAACTTTGCAAAATTTAGACAGTCCAAAAGCACAAATTCTCTTAAAAGTATGTACTTACTGTTTACGCCTGATGAAATTATCTGGAAAGATTATTTTAGCTAATGGATTTAAAATGTTCTATAACTTTTGAACACTCTTAATATATGTGTTGAGTTTTATTCTTCCATCACCGAAACTCATGCAATCTAGCTGACCTTCGTCAATTATAAACACTTAACTGCCAGCAGAGCCAGTTTTGCTGGCACCTCATATCAGATTCCTGAAAAAATTTTCAGAAGTATTTCAGATACCAGGGGAGTCACAACATTAGCATAGCATGTAGATCGGTCTCCTTGCTTGCTGTTCAGCAGCCACCTCATTCTTTTTTTTCCATAAGATAAATGCTTCTTGACAATTTTCTCACAGCTGCAAGAAGCTGAATGACTTTGGCCATGGCAGTAACACTCTGAACCCAGGAGGGGAACCATGTATTAGGATATAACCCTGCTCCATTTCCAATTTAGGACAATGTCAAAATTTCTACTAACCAAAATAAAGGCAAAAAAGGAGCCAGTGTTTTCTGCTTACCTGGCATGTTTCTTAAGCATGAAAGAATAATGTAATTTTGTTCCCATTAAATTGCATGTATTGCTATTCAGATACTCTGCATGCAATCTAACTGTGTAATGAATGTGTCTTAGGGCCTCTATTTAAGTGTCTAATATTTACATTTGAAGGTCTTTACCTCTCTAGATTAGCTAGTCTTGCCTTTTGCTTCAAACTATGTCTTACTTGCCTTTCTAATACTTCTACACTTTTCCTGTGTTTTTGATAGTGGATTATGTCAAGCTTTTTAATCTATAGAAAGTACAATGGAAGACTGCTGGGACTTCGAAAAGTGAGCAAGTACAGGGAAGAGGCAGAAAACTTTGTTCGTGCAGTAGAAGTTTTATTTTAGTAGAGCATTGGGCTACTTTCCAAGTAGCTGAAGAGAGCGAGCTGCAAGAATAGGATGCTCTGTTAGTCACAGCTGGGGGATCAGATCTCCCCACTAGAATGCAAATACAATGTACAGTCAAACTGAAGGAGATGTGAACAGACTAAACTGATGTGATAAGGAAAATGAAGAGTCAGAGTTGTGTACTAACGCTAGGAACCTGGATGAAAAGCGGTAAGAATTGGAATTTCTAATAGTGAAGCACCTGTACACGATCAAAGTATTAATGATAAGGAAAATATAGAATATGTATTTTCTGCATTTGGAAAGATGATCTATGAGTTTATATCATTTGAGAAAGATTAAGTAAGTCCTTCATCCATCCACCAGCCAACTGGAAACTAAAAGGATTTGAAAAAACACCTTCCAGAGAGTCTTTTTAAAAACTTTTTTTACATCAAAGAGTCCTTAAAGAATTGCTTCCTCATATACCTTGCCTGATATTATTTACTTGTAACTTCCAGAAAAAATGTGAGAACTTCATGAAACTGCTAAAGTGCTAGTATAGTACCATTTTTCATTATAGGCCAATAGGCACACAGGAGTAACTACGGGCTGGATAGCGTGATACAAATCCTTGGAGGGAAGGGGCGAGAGGACTGACATGGGATTCAGCTAAAAAGGAATGTAGGGGGAGGAACATAGTTGATCAAGATAATTTTCTGAAAATTAGTTTTTTTCAAAGAATTTGATGTGATACTTTGACAAGATTATGATTGTTTGAGAAAACAGTTCTGTAGCTACATTTGTACTCCTGTAGGGTGAATTACTTCATGTTGCCTGAGACTATTATTCAAAATACAGCATGGTACACTAACAATAAAGCATAATACCAGATTAAGAGATGTCTAACTGACAGATCACAAAAACTGCTATCAATAAAGAATCATCATACAGGTGGCTGTATTTCTGCATTAGATATAGTCTTTTTCAATATTTTCATTAATGTCTTGGAAGTTGATAAAATCACTACTGATGAGATTTCTGTCAGATATAATAAAGAGTGCTCTGGAAACTACCGAGGTGAACAACACAGTCAAAGTAATTGAAACTGCTTAGGAAGCTGGCCCATGCCAATATGTTTCTAATGCCAAGTACTTGTTTTGAAGATCTCTGAAGATTTTCTCATCTTTCTTCTTCAGTTTCTCTGATCCCTCTGCATCTCATCTTTGGGCCCCCTCATTGACATAGAGCAGTTCAGCTGCTTATGAGTTCTCTGTATTCACAAATAGACCAGTCTACTCCAGACGTGATTACTTGGCTGCATCCATACAAAAAACCTAGCCACCCTCTCTTTTTGAGGGCAACTATCACAGTCTGGCCACTTCCATAGTGTTACATTTTCTTGCCTTTCACATCAGGACAGTCTCATCTAAATTGCCCTTTTGGAGTGGTCCCTGACCTTTGCTAGTTCCCAGGCTGTTTTTGGAGTAGTGGCAAGGTCAAAATGCTGGCAGGGACTGCTGGGTGGTTTGACAGTGTGGGTGGATGAGTTCCAGGGACGGAACCTGTGCCTGTGTCTGCACTATATATTAGTGCAGATACAACCTTTCTGTGCAAACTAAAGTCATGCCTTCTCTCTCTGACATCTGTTATTTTATACTCATCTGACAAATCAAATTCAGCATGGATGAAGTGAAACATGTATTTCCCTGCCTGCCATCACCGCTTCTAACAAATACATCCTCACAGCTACTGCTTCTCCTGATCTCTACCATCTTTGCCTGTTATGTAGACTGACAGTCTGAACATTGCCTTCAACCTCACACTCTCCCGCAAGCCTTGTATCCTGCCTTGATCCTTCAATAGCCCTATGCAGCTTACACTCATAGTACAAAAATTAACAAAGTAAATAATGAATAATAAGGATAAAATTATCTGGGAGCAGAGAATTTGAAGTGTGCCTTGGAATGGGGGAGGGATTTGGAGTATAGAGAGAACCATATAATAGAAAACATGATATGGATTTATAAACCATAACTACCATACAGTTAAACATGAACTTCTCAAAAGGTATGTGGATAGATAGCCAAGGAATACAGGCAGGGAATTGATTTTATCTCTGCAAATGATCCTGCTCACTAGATGTGACTACCCACCCATTTCTTTTCCCCTTGAGAAAAAAAAACCTAACATATGTATACTTTTAATATTCACATTTTCAAAAGGGATGGTGACAATTGAAAGCAGTAGAGAAAAGAATCGTAATAAAATTCAAGGACTGAAAAGAATACCATAAACAGTCTGTTTATCAAAGCTGACTGGTTAAAAACATGTAAATACCTTCTTGTTACCTGATACTGAATGAAAAGTGCATTTACCCTTGATAACAGCTAAAGAGGTGAATAGGAAGAACCTGTTCCAACCTGAAAAAATGTTAGAATGGAAAGGAATGTTAAGATATTTGCTTCTTTTTGTTCAACTCTTACTGTTTTCATATAGTAGAATATTTCTTCACTTAGTGTCATATATGTTGCTAGGGTAGGCAACTAGAAAAGCAATGGTACTTTTATCAGTGAAACAGTCATGCAAAATTAGTGCATAAATATAGAACAGCCTTTGTTTCTCAGTGTCGGTGATTTATTGGAAGTAGTGCCTAAATAACTAATATAACTTTAATGCGCTACATTACCTCTACCTGCAGCTTGTGTCTACTATTTGTTTATCCTTCCAGGTGTCCAAAAATATGTGTAAAACACATGGAAAGCATGTGTTACATGGAAAGATTGCTGAAGATCTAGAATGTAAAGCCCCTAAGGCAATTCCTTTGTGCTGTTAACTTCGTTTAACACAACTGAGGTGAACGAAATTTCACAAGTGATGAATCTGGCTTAAGCTGTTAATTTGCAAAACAACACTGAGAAGGGAGAAAATAGCTCTTTTCCTGAAGGTGTTTCCTGAAGCTCTATATTAAATGTCAATGCATACCATGAAGAAAACTGCCTCACTGATTCATTAAGACCGTATAGTACAGTGCACTCAGAGCAGATAGTACAAAAATGAGGAATTTGGGGCTGTTTCATTTAGTTACTTCAGTATGAGATTTCTTCCTTTGCCAAGGGCCCTTAATCATGATAATGAGTGCAATATTAACAAGTGGATAATATCACACAGTCATCACATCATCAGGTATATATATTCCACAATAAATTTCGCTGTAAGGCTGTTTTTCCCTCTTAAAAAAAAAAAAAAAATTAATTCTGCCTTAATTTTATCCATTGGCTCTGCCCTTTGTACCACCTGCCCAGGGCTTTGAGGGAGAAATACCCCCTGCTTCCTTTCTGAGGATAGATGAAGGGCAGGCAGGGTCCTAGCAACATCCCAGTTAAGAGCCTAGAGATAAGGGGGATGAAGCCTGGCTTTCATTTGCTCTCCAATAAGTGTATGTAATGCACATTCAGACTGGAAGAATGAAGGGAGATGTGAACTTGGATGCACTCTACTGAAGTCAATAAATTCTGTGGGGCCAGTGTCTTACCCTTTTAAAAGTGTGGCTTCATTGATTCACAGCACGATGAGGAACTCTCCCTGCGTATTGTCATGGGCATTGAATAGTCTTCAGCTCTAGAAGAACTGAATATTAGAACTCTAATTTACAATCAGCACTGTAAAAAGCTTTGTCCTATTCACATTGTCTGGCAGCAGCAAGCACGAATGTGTGTACTGAAACACATTCCAGGGCATTGTAATTGTCCTTATTTAGGCAGTCTTAAAAAGGGAGAAATATATAATTCATGGCAATCCTTAAAAACTAGCTGACCAGGGCTCATGACAAATGCTTACAAATGGGGATTAAAACCTGAGCTGTCAGTGAGATAATTAGTTTATTCCAGCACACTGAAAGGCTGTGGTTGTGATGATGATGGGTGCCATCTGATGAGTAAAGAATCATATTACAACACAAGCACATGCTCCCTCTTCCCCTCCCCTCTCCTCCAGTATAGACCTTATTTAGCCAGCTATGATACTGCTTTTCAAAAGGAAAAAAAAGGAGTTGTTTTAACTCTGCTATTTGCTGGATCTTTTCAAATAGTGATTGACAGTCCCCGTTTGGCTAGAGTAGCATCTGAGACCACAGATGTCAAAGAGAAATATTTGCAAATTCTTTTCCCTCTCTTAAAGCAACTATTTTTAGTTTCTGACGAGCAGGCAACTATACCCAGATATTCATAAACAGATTCCTAATGCAAAGGCTGACAGCAAATTGGCTGTATTACAAAACAAATTGTACCCTCTGTCAATAGGTTCCATACTCTGGATTTTCTTTCTACCAGCATTGCTGGTCATGACATGTGAAGACTGCAACTAACTAGGTCATCATTTTCCCATCATTTTTATATAGATAGGACAGCTGTGGAGGGAAAGAAGGAGGGGAAAATTAGGTAGCTCTTCTGCTTTAGCATAATGCAGAGCAGAGAATAATCTGCAGCTAGTAAGGAATGTATTCAGACAGGCAGCAAGTAGACTGAAGCTGTCGTCACACTAGATAACCTGTAACTAGGGATGTTATTTAAGTCAAGTATTCAGTCTGCAAATTCTTATCCTTCAATCTATGAGAATAAAATACTGAAGATTAGACATAGGATCACTAGCAGACTTCTTGCCATGTGTCTTATCCAGAAATAACAGGAGAATGAAGACAACTATGAATATAAAAAAGTGTATAGTCCTGATTGGAACAGCAACATTGCTTTATAGAATGTCAGCTGACTTTGAATGTGTCAAATAATCTCTTACTCTTTTTGGTCCTTATTACCTTCAATTTATTTAGGTTCCTAAATTTACTTTCTATATTATTACAGTGCTTACCAAGTGTTTTGCAGTCAAGCAGTGACACAAAGAAATATTACTGGGTTCCTTATGGCAGGCCCTGAGGTACATAGTCCATTCTAGGGAGAATAAGAGTAGAAAAATAAACCAAGTATAGGAAAAAAATATTTTGATCTGTTAAAAATGCTTCTGAGGAAAAAAAAAATCATAAGCAGTTAGCCTACAGATGACAACAATTCCTATTAGGAAGAGAAATAATAAAGCTGGATCATGAGAACTAAAGCACTGGCAGCTCCATAGTTAAAGATTAAACCTTTCATGCTAAATGAAGTCAAAGCAAGCTTATTGTGACAGATAGACCTGCCTCTGCAAAGGACAAGTCTAGTGAAAACAGTTTTCCCCAAATGAAGATGTTAGCAAGTGGTAGAGGAACTGAAATGCAACCACTTCAAAATAAATACCAAGCCATAGAACAAGAGTCCAAGTGTGAAAAATGCTAGAAAAGGGATTTATTTGCATTACCCAAGTAAACATAATGTAATACAAAAGTGTCCAGTGGAAAGGCTGAGATGTTATTCATGACATAAAACTCACCACTTTAAAAAAGGTAAAGTTGCAAAAGGATAGCATGCATTTTATTGCTTTTCTTACTCCTATAAGACTCACTCAAAGACAGAAGTATGAATTGTTTCAAATTTGAAACTCATGTCGTGCATACGTTGTGTTTGTGGGATTCCTGCTGATGTCACTAGGACATTGAAAGGCAAAGTATCTCCACATCATACAAATGTAGTGACATTTGAAAAAAAGTGAGATTTGTACCACAGATAAGACATCTGCATTGCAGCCGAGTGAAGGAAACTTTGTTCTTGGTCTTTAATAAACTTCCTGTCACATGTATCACTCCCAGTCTCAATAATTTCAATCTTAGTGAACTTCCTTCTTTCAAGATTAGTGAAGTGCCTGTAGCTGGATAACAGAGGTTAGTTATTTTCTAAATGTCAGTTTTTGCAGGGTGTAAATGACTGGAGAAGACAAGGAGTGCAATACATGCATGTACTTTGATGTGTGGAGATTAAATATTTTACAAGATGAATCACTTCCTGATGCCCCAAATATGTGGGTTTTTTTTCTTGGTGTATTTTTAAAAAAGTGGATAGTTGCATTATTACATTAGTGATGATGAAAGTGAAGGCATTTCACTTGTGAACTGAGTCACACCTCCCTGTATCTCCTTCCATTTAAGTCGATGGCTGCTCACATGACTCCCTGTTTGTGTAGCATGGTGTACTTTTGATATGGTAAGAGTTTACATGGAAACACGCACGCTTGGTTTGGGGAGATATGATCAATGTCCTTTTGCTGTGGGCAGGTTTCGTGAAACGAACCCAAGAGGTTTTCCTTGCAAGCTTAATTCGTAGAAACTGGTATCAGCTTTTTCACGTTTTGTTTCAGTAAAAAAGGTATTTGTGTAGTTACTGCCACCACAGACTGCTTTTGGACACACGCTAACGTGACACCGTGTTGTGTGGATTGCTCTCTAAAAGGGTCTGGCAGCACTTTTATTGTGACCTCCTGCACCAGGAGATGTGCTAAACTCCGTTTATGCCATTATGAAAATGTGTGAGCTAGCTGGGGTCACACCGGGTCAGTATTAGGACAAGAGGTTTCTAAGCAAAAAATGGTATTGATGGAATCAAACATGTATGATTTGTCCAATAATAGTCAATACCTTTTAAATTCAGAAGCTCAGTAGATGCAGGTAAAGCCTGAGTCTTTGATTGCTGAGATTTAAGTCTGGAAATTCTACAGGTTGGCGAATTTCATGACAGTGTATGTGGAACTGCAAATAAAGACAGCTTGGTTACAAATGGCTGTCAGGCATGGGTTGCACTCTCAAGAGTTAATCAGAGATGGATGATTGTCATGATCTGCATATTTTTAGTTAAGAAATGAAATATCCACATAGTTACTATTTTTACCTTTTTAATTGTAAAAGAGGTTGAAATAAGAAACAACCAGATTTAAAAATGAATTTTTCATTGCATTAACTAACAAATTACTTTTTAAATTGCTTATTCATAAGAAAATGGATCTGCTTCGTTGACTTTTTCCCTTTCCCTTTTCAGATTTGTCTCCAGGGCAAACACCTCTTCAGCTACACACCTGGCCTGGAAGAAACCGCCCATTTCAAACTCTACTTGTTATGACAGTGCCTGGTATGACGATCCTATTGCAGACCCGGAGGTGTGACAAAGTAAGTTGCAGTTCATAAAGCAGCTAACCTTTCCAGGTCATACTGCTGTTGCAAAGCAATTTTGTCTCAGTTCTAGGGGAAAAGGATGTAGTCTGGGTGTATAAGCTGGGAAAATCAGTCCGGTGTAATTCTTTGTCTGGGGCTAGATGATTTTCTTATCATATACAGTAAGCTGTGCTAGCAGTGTTGTTTGGGGCTAGGTTGCATGTCTGTACCTCTACCCTTATGGAGGGCTGATGGGAAGAGGGATTACTGAACCTGGCTTTGTGTATGGGGAAAAAGCATTCCACAGAAGTACCTGGGTGCAGGAAGAGCACTCGCCAGTGGCTTACGCAACCCTCTGTCATTGGCTTTTCCTGTCTTCGCTGGATCTTCTTCTGCTGGCCAGAAGAAAGAAATAACTCTTTATACACTAGTCTATTCTAATGTTGGTAAAGACCAACACTGTCTGTCCTCCTATTTATCTTTACATTTAGGCATATGTACAGGATGAGGCAGGTTCTGCTCTTTACCCTCATGTCACACTTTCACCTTAGAGTATCCTCGAATATTTTATAAATAAGATGGACCTTGTTTATTCCAGTTTTTATATTCACCACAGGGTGAACTGTGGCTCCATTGTACCTGCAACGCAAAAGGGACGTGAGAATGTTAGCTATGGACTGTCCATTTTATATTATACTGCTCAAGTGTCTTTTTTTTGTGTCTGAAAAGCAGCAGGAGCTCTGCCATATCCTGCCTTGCGCATCCCACTCCTAACACCCAGGCTGATGGGTCAGGCAGGTTGTAGCAATGGGAAGCTGCTATCTTCAAACATATTGTTTCACTAGTTTCTTACAATAAAAACCTGCCCAAAGCAGCACAAAAGACATACAATGCAACAGAAAATCAAGTTCAGTTTGTGTGTGGCAGGGTGTGGTAGTGGTGAGTGTTTCCTTTTAGATTATGGCATGAAAACAAACTAAACCAACAATTGTTGTTGGAGAGAGAACATTCTTTGTGGTATATGTACTATCTTAAACTTTTTTTTTTTCTGAAGACTTAGATTAACTAATATTTGAAGACAGTAGAGCCTGCTCAAATTGATGTTGGTGATACCTTTTCACAATGTAAGGAAATAAACACTGCTCATGGTCCATGGGTACCACCACACTAATGAAGAGTTTATGCCCAACAGCCTGGGCAGCAAGGGAGATACTCAATGGTCAGTAATGCAATGGCTTATTTTCAGATGCACCAATGCCATATAGTGGATGCTCTCTGAGGTCTTTTGGTTCTCACCTGCCCACTTGGTGAGCTTAAACATCTCTCAGAACTCCATTTCCCTGATAGCACTGACACTGCAAGCCCTTGTCCCTCATGGCAGAGAGAATTGAGACTTGAGGGAATATTTTAAGGTCACAGAGGGAAGACTGAGGGGACAATGTATTTCCCCAAATTCAGTTACACACCTTTATACTCAAAGCCTAAATTCAGTTAACATTGTGGGGGAACCTGTCGCCCAAGCTGCAATACTTAGCAACCTCAGCTCTATTTATTATCATTTTTAAAGAAAATATCCAGCTTTAGGAAACAAGGCCACAAACAGTACACCTTAAGTATAACCCTACGACAACATAAATATGAATCTAAGAGGCCCTGAAAGAGGAAGAAAAAAAAAAGGCAGGGCTGAAACAACACATTCCTCTTAATTGGAAATCAGCCCTCACTTTCTAGTGTTAATTATTTTAAGTCAGTCTTGCAATTCATTTCCACAAAAAGGGCATAAGAAGGGTTACAAATCTGTGTCATCTACTGTGAATGAATTCTCTTTCTGAAGCTCTACAGCCTATGGTATTTAAATTATGCCATCACTGAATATTTTTCCCCAATCAAGAACTAAGCCTAATGAGCCAAGAAGAGCACAGGCACATGTGTAGTCCCTAAGAAAGAATATTGATGCTCAGAGAGACCTATGGAGCTCAGGCAACTATACAATCACCACTTAAAGGTCTGCAGAGCTGGCTCAGAGCAACAATTCGTACTGGTGATGCACATAGCAAGAACTACTTTGAAAGCAGCTCCTGTAAAATAAGTACCACTCTTCTATTTTATTTCCCATTTATTTCCTTTATACCCTGAACCTTACATTACTGAACAAGAAGCAACTCTGCTATAGACATTTTGAGCTAGAAAGCAACTTCTAAGAGATTTTATTTATTTTTCTTTTAATAATATTACTTATATATAAAGAAATAGATTCTGCTTTCAGTTATGCCATCATGAATGCTCCACAGATTTAACATGATTACCGTGGTTTTGCATACACAAAGACATAGTTTGGCAGTCTACTTACCAAACACCACAAGGGTGAAGTACAGCATCCCACAGTTGAAAATTAATGTGAGTTTCAGCTATTGAGGTAACTAGATACTCTATACATAAGAATATTCTCAATAACATTCTCTTTTTTTCTTACAGAGAAGCTGAATGGGTGTATTTAGTAAGAATCAGTAATTGAAAGAACAGGTTGCTGAAACATTTGCAAAGTTATGAAAAGCCTTCATCCAAATCTGCAGCTGTAGTTGGGGGCAGCCTTAGAATAGGGAAGAAGTTGGTTTGTAGCTCAGTTTAGTACCACCTGAATGCCAAGAAATCTCCAGAATAGTTTGAATGCCATATGCAGTGCTCCTGTAGATTTGCGGTTCTCATCCTGAGAGGGCCTTCAAAACATCTGGGTGTTTCCAGGATGCAGGAAAGCTGGCTTTCCAGAGGGAGAAGGTAATGGCTTACTTCCTCCTGACAGTGCCACCTACACTTTGTATCAGCTGGGTCCCTAACACGCAGAGATTTGTCATGTGAAGAGGTGTTCCCTCTTTATGTCACCTTGCACTGGAGATGGCATACAAACCAGTTGTCTTATGGGAATCAAACAGTTTATTTATAATAGAAGAAGTTAAATGACCCTTTCTTTTTCTCACAGAAACTGAACACCAAAGACATTCCAACATTTTATATGAGATTTTCTCAGTCTAAAAGTTCTGACAGAGTGCCAGTTCTGAATACTTGTTTGGGGGCTTTTTTATCTACAAGGTCTATTCTTCTTCCTGTGAAAGAAGTGAAAAGCAAACAATAATAAAAGGTATTCATCTGAAAAAGACATGAGCACAAGTTAAACAAATGAGTATTTTTCTTTTGATTACCTCTCATTTGCTACTGAACTGTGAATTTGCTGCTTCGTTAGACATGAGGTGAACAAAGGGAAACCTAATTAAAGGTTGTTACCTCTCCACATCATTGGTGCCTAAAATCCATCATATCTTTATTTCCTGTTAGATAGTGCATTGCAAAGAACTGGTCACTGGTTTTGTTTCAAGGTCCAAAATACGGTATGCTAGGTCATATGTTAAAAATGTTTGTCATAGATATAATTACACTTCAGGAGTAAGCTACTTTATTCTCATTTTAGTTATCTCACAATACTGAAACCAGAACCCAGTCTTGTTGAAATTAATGAAAGATTCCTATCTATCAAAGCAGGAGCAGATTTCTGAAGGAAAATGCTCCTGACATACAACACAATGTGTAGGTTGAAAATCAGGTTAGTAACCCAGGCTTGGGGTGAATGAGCCCACTTGTTAAATCCCAGCTGAGGAAGCAGTCTTGATACAACTGAAAAATGTTTCCTGTGCTGTGCACAGGACGAGGAATCCACTCGAGGACATATTTCTTCTGAGGCATCAAGGCTAAACAATATGCACACTAGCAGGATAGCGCTGTTAGAGAAAAAACCTTTCATAGAAGCATGGTACCGTAACACATTGAATTAGCTAGCCAGCCTCAAGCCCAACTACAAAAGCCAGTTTCACCTCTAACTACAACCCATATTCAAGCCTGTAGACACACACATTTATAGAGACATACATATGTAGAGATTTTCAAGTATAGTATATATGAATGTATATATTTACAGCTGGGCATTGTTTGTGTTTCAATTTCCAATCTTTATCAAATGCAGAGAAGCTGTGATCTTGAATATATTATAACTTATGTGTTCAAATCTCTGCTAGGCTTGAGTGAGAAGAAATAAAAATTCTTCAGTCTTTAATATTTGGAGTATTTTCAGTGGTCCACTTCTCTTGCAAGACTTGTTGTTGCACTCTAACAGGGATGTCAAAGGAAAGCCAGAGGTAAGCCACTTGTAATTAAGTAGGTTTGCAGGAGGCAGGAAACAGTCAGTAGCTGTTCCTTGCAGGTCCGTCAAGGAGACCTGCTGTTAACTGCTACCTAGTTACTGAAACAATGTCCCACAACTTTCAGAAAAAAAGGAAAAATATGTGGTAGCTTAAGAAATTATTGACGAAAAAGAAATGGGGAATTAATTTTACTAGGATACAAAAGCTACAGTTTATATATATGTACATATAATAATAAAGTTCTCCTTTGTTTTCTGTATCTTTTTTCACCATTAAACAGAGCTGTACCTCCGTTTTCATTGGTGTGTGCTATATAGTTTTATTCCAGAACAGCACAAAGTAGGCACAGTTTGCTGGTGAATCTGGCCAGCAGAACTCTTTATACGTTTGTATAGTCATTTACACTTGAGCAAAGTAAGAGTGAAGAGTGGGCAGAAGTCAGAGCTGGTACTGTTCACTCAGTTACCCAAAGCTGCTGGCATCCCAGAACCAGCTCTGTGCAGCATGAATTACAGCATCAGCTACTTCAGAAGCATCAGATCTGTTGTATTTGATGCTGGCCTTACTAGATGCAGTTGAGCATAGCAAATCCAAGAAGTCAGAAGCATCCCACGTGCACTGAGCTCAAATCAGGTAGAGTACTGTACTTGAATGCAGTGGCTTCTTGTCCATGATTTCTAGTAGGTCAGTGTCCAAAGCGCTGTAGCAATAAATTACTGCAAGACATAAGGATCTTCTGCCATAACTGATAGAGTTGTCTGGTCTGATGACGTTCCTTTAAATGACATGTAAAGGATAGTTATAGTAGCCTAGGATACAATTAAAGATATTTTAGATATGTCTACATTTTATACTGTGAACAACATTAATTTATTGTGTCTACTCTGTGTGGAATAACAAAAAGACATGTATCTGCTTTTGCACTTATAACCAATTAAGCGCTGGGCCTCAATGAGCTTTATTATCTTGGGCTAAACATCACATAATATGGTCAGACAGTTCAGCCTGAAAGTGGACAAAGGCAAGCTTATACTTGCCCAAAGAACGTGGTATAAGCTTACAGTTTCTCTCAAAAGAGCTTCAGATATGGTCTGGTCTATATGCAAAAGGTTTTGAGGGTAAGTTACAAATAAACTTCAAACTGATCACTCTTAATCCAGTATCACAGTGGATTTTTTGGTCTGTTTATGGCCCTTAAGAAGAGGTTTAAGTTAAATTGAAAAGCTATGCTTAAAGCAGAGCAAAGCTCTTTACATTTGGGATTATACCAGTGTAGCTTCACCTAGACAACTATATCAGCTTGGTAGATAAAATGTAGAAAAAGTCTGCAGATGTTCTGTGATAAAAATGTAATAAGCTATAGGATGGAGAGGAGGAAGGACAAGAATAACAACAATAATTTGTTGTTTATATTTCACAAGCTTTGAAAAACTTTAAAAAAAAACCATTTTTCTCTTTCCTGTTTCTGTGTGAAAGACTCAAACAGACAATAGGGTAGAATAATTCTGCCAGGGCTTAGGAAACTATGCTGCTGACTATATAGAAAATGCTGCCAAATTCAGGAAATAAACAAGCCGAAATAAACAGAAAAACATTTTCTTTTCCCAAACCCCTTTCTTTTAAAGTAAATCTTCTCTCATAACAACCATACGCAAAAATAGTTCAGACTGAGATGTTACTGGTAAGTCCAGGTTGCTTCAATGAAAATACATTGTGCACAGCCTTTTACATCTGTGGCACACGTCCTGGAAAGTGTTCGCCCCTACACTTGCCAGCAAAATCAGGCATGCTGCATGTTGTTACGCATGCTATCTAAGCCTGGACAAGAGCATAGGATTTATGAGCCTCCAGATAGGGGCTTAAAAGTTTGAGACAACATTTTTAGGGTTTGGCAAAGACGGTGCCAGCTGGCTGGCTCTCAGGATTTCCCCTGTCAAGTGAACCATGAAGCAGCGTTGGCACCAGCTGCACAGGAAACCGAATATACCTGGACCCTCAAAGGGAGGTCAAGTACCTCACTGACAGCCTCCAGCAGGCATGAAAGAAAGAGTGGGAACGCAAAAAGAAAAGCAAGCAATTGCTCTCAGAGAAAAACTGGGGGGAAAGGGGTGTGTGCTGGGTGCAACAGAGCACGTCCATCACCTTCACACCCAGGGGCTGGCCCTGTGAAATGGAAACAACTCAGCAGGGCTAGGACTGGAAATCCTCATGTTTCAGTTCAGTCTTTGAGTACAATTAATATGTCTGAAAAGCACAGTGTTATTGTTTATTGTCTATGTTGTACTGTCTACTGCTGAAATGAATTGCTTCCTAAATTTATTCAAATATATTCAAACCAGATATAATGGAGGGACATAGCTTACAGCCTCCTACGACAATGATTTCCCACCGGTGACATTCATCGCAATAACAGAGAGCCGGTGCTTCACAGCTGAGCCCATTTTCACAACCCTCCTGTCCTGAGCAGAGCTCGGTCATGCGTGCCGTCCTGCTGAAAGGAGCAAGACTCACTGCTTTTGGGTGCTGTGCAGAATAAAGGCTGCGAGTGTCAAGTTCCTAGGACTTGCTCAGCTGAGGTGCCGAATGACCTGGACTCCCGCTGAACTCATCGGGGCATTCGGCATCTCTTTGGATCTGTCCCCTGTTAATGGGAGCATCTGGTCTTGGCTGTGGTGGTCTCTGCTCCCTTTCTCCATGGCGAGGCAGCCCAGGGTCCAGGCTCTCAGCGCAGCTGTAGGTGAGAAGGCTTACAATGGCTCGAGGTGTAGCTCGGGTTTGGCATTTTTGCAGGCTGGATCAAGAATTCTAAGGTTTGAAAAATTATGTTTGAAAAATAGCACAGAAACACCATTTTTTTCAGTGAGGACTGCTCCTGGCAGCGAGTCTGATGGATGTTCTGAAGCAGAATAAGCAGCATTCAGCCTGTCCCTGCCATCTGCCCGAGTCCCGTTTTCTTTTCCTTGTTCAGTTCCATTGGAAAATATCAACAGAAAGTGGGGTTTTCTTTACCAAGAAAGATCATGTGTTGGTTTGTACTGAAACTCACAAGTCCTTCGTATTCTGGGAGAATACAGCTACAGCATAATGAGTGGTAACCATTTGAACTCTCCGAGATAAACTACTCCAAAACTTGATAAGGGCTCTTGAACTACGTTCATGCTACACACAGGACTAATCTGCCAATTGGATAAATCTCATTTTCTGCCCAATTCCGAAATAAAGGCAACACAGGAGATGTATTCAAGATATAAAACAGTGATTCAGGAGCAGATAGAAATTTTGAGCAAGTATTGAGTTACGGACTTTTTTTTTTTTTTCCCCCCTGTGTGTTTTGTATGATCATAGAAAATCCTTCTAAGGAAAGATCCAAGATAAGGAGCGACTGCATTGTTAGCTAGGCAAAACACAGAGAGAAAAGACACAGGTTGTTTATTTGTAGCTATTTATGGTAGCACCTTGAGGAACAACTGACCATGGAGACACTATTGCACTGTTCACTGAACAAATACATAGATAGAGTCCTTGCTATAAACTACTAATGCTTGAAAGAATTAATCACGCAAAGTATAGAAGGATATAAATGTACATTTTTAATGTAGAATGCTGAAGCACATTCAAGATTCAAACCCATTGTTTCTCAATCTTTTAGATAAGGTTATCTTTCATTGCTATGGAGACACAATTGTACAGCTTTTAGCTTAATTCAACACAAAATATGGAGGAAATCACTCTAGCCTTGACAGCATTGCCTTCCTAAATAGTCTGTTCTGTTCCAGTCATTCACTTCCTTTCTGAAACTCTTTTTCACTATTTTTGTTTGAAATGCATGCTACATGATTGAAATTTATTTCACCTGAAAATTTGGTCTCATGCCTTTTTATGACCACAGGAAGTGTCTGTAAATCATCCCTAGAGTAATTCTACATCTTCCAAATGTCTACTTTATCTGGGAGGAATCATCCTCTCCTACAGTGAAAGCCTGTATTACTAGCCTAGACTGTAACGCTTATTTCTGGAGACCTAAAATGAAAGCAAATTAATTTCCATAAAGGTGATGCTAGCTTTTCTGGTACACATTTCAATTCCTAAATCTCATGAAATAAATGCTTAATTAAACCTATGCCAAATAGTTTGATCCTAGAGACCATGAAATCTGGTAGAGACTCTATTACTCCTACTGAGCTATTACAAAATATTCTGATTCTGTAGTGACAGGATAAAATGCGGTGACACCTTCTGAGTCGGAGGACAGACCACATTTAAGTATCTAACACGTCAACTAAAATATGTATGAGTAAAACAAATGGTACCAGGCTTACTCCCTCACAGTGAGGCCAAACTGGGTCTCTGCCTGCAGTTTCTCTTACCCTCCAAAACATAGTGGCCACACAGAAAATTTGTGTTTGGAATGATTCCTCACCCATGCTGACCTCTGAGTGGTGCCCAGCAATTATTTGGTAAAGCAATAGCTGATGCAGGCCGAAGCTGCACCAGAAACTGCTCTAGCAACTTTTTGGTAGGGATGATTGAATTCCAGTGCCCAGCACTGTTTCCTAGCCATGTTTAATTTGTTAGTGTAGAGAGACCCTTAAGGTGTAATTCATCTCCTCCCGATATAGACATCAAATGTAGATGAACGTTTCTCAAGCTGTGATCTGTGGACCATTTGGTGATCTGTAAGACATCACAAGGTGACTCACAATTGTTTTGAAACAACTTCAAAAGCTTTTAAATATAAATGCACACATATATATTTCCAGGCATGCAAGCAAGAAAACAAAATTGGGAAAAATAAAAGACACTGTGGACTCTTCCCAGGGTAGCTGAATTTTATTCAGATATAAATGAAAACCATCATGGCAATGCTGTATAGATGATCCTTGGCATAATTTCAAAAAGGTTATCTGGAAGTAGGGTTAAAAGAGCTGAGGAACAGCAGGCTAGATGACCCCTTGGTGTCCAGCCAGACCCATGACTGTGTTCTGCTTGAAAGGATGTGCAGATGCATCGCCTTGAGTGGGAGCTGGTTTTACGATTCCATGAAATCCAGGTATTTCTCCCCTGTACTTAGGTGTAGAGAGAGGCAGAAGCAGGAGGTAGATCGAAATGAGTATCATTAGGGCGTTGAACTGGGAATGAACAGTGCACTGGTACCACGATAGTTCTGCTGTTCTAAGTACCTGTTGTATCAAACCCTCACATTTTATTAGTTACTATTTCAGTTGTGGTGGTCTTGATGCTAGTTGTGTTCCTCATTCTGTGCTGCCTGATTGCCCTGAGTTTCTGACCCACACCTCGGTCCCCCTCCCACACCAGGGCACTCTCGCCTCTGGGAGGTCTCTGCTGCCCTTCTCCCCTTCCCCAGCCAAATTCTGCTGTGGAGTGGAGTCTGGGATCAGGGAGAGGATCAGTGGAGATCTTCAGCCCAAAGGCAGGAATGAGAAAGCAGTATAGTTCTTGTATTGTAGGAGAGTAAGTGAAGAGCAGAAAGTCCTGGGATAGCAGCTGGTGGACAAAGAGATTTTGAAGGGGCAGGGGTATCATAGCTGGAAACTCAGAGCCTTTTTGCACTGGTATTGCCATCACAGACCACCATATACAAGTCCTAGGCCCCAGCAAGATCCAGCTGGCTGAGGAATGGGAATTAGTGAGAGGAAAGAGACACCCATTGTCCTCCAAGATGCTACTGCTGCCTCCCCAGCTAGAAAAACACCTTGGTTCAATAGTACTTCATACTTTTTAAGATCACTACTAGGAAAGTCGCAAATGAGGTCACTTCAGGTTAAATTTGGATTCAGCAGACATACTTTACGTGAGATGTCCCTGGTACACACATGTACCACATTTCTTCAGTCTGTATCGCTAAGTCTGTGAGAGACTCACTTAGGCATTTAACTTTATATGAATTCATCCTTTTGTGGTCTGTTCTAATGTCATCTGAAATTTCTATTAACTAATTTGGCCATCAACCAGTTTGTCTATGCCACATAATAGGGTTTTGTACAAAATGGATTTTTCGGTGTGTTAGGAATGTCATGTTTTAATCAATGTCTCTTTGAATGTTAAATCTAATGAAGGCTGTAAGTGAGAGACTATAAATGCACAGAGAGAGTTACCATGGAAACCAGAGCAGTATCTGCTGGGTACCCCACACTGGTAACACGGTGCAGCGCAGCCCCGCGCACAGGGCGGAAGCCTCCGAAAGCGTTTTCAGCAGTTAGATCAAGATTTTTTGAAGCTTGGAGCAGAAAGCCGGATGCTGGTTTAGGGGTGGTTTGTAGGCTGGCCACAGTGTCATGGCAGTAGGGTGGCAGCTGGTAGAGTCACCCACTGAGCTGGCACATGCTGTACAATTTGGTGTACTACTTCTACAGAACTTGCTTAACATAACTTGCTAAGCATTAGTAGCTAAATTTGCTGAAGCCTTAGGCCACAAGCTGTGAACTTTCACCTAGATGTGTTGAACTTTTACCTAGTCTAGTAAAAGAAGGCCCCAGAGCCAGTTCAAGCCAGAAGATAAGGAAGCTACATTCATTAACAGAAACTGCAGCCTTAGAGATAAGCAAAGAAACGGCCCGCCTAGAGACAATGAAGGGACCCAATGAAGAACGGGAAGACCCCAGACCCTAATGTTACTACTGGTCCAAACTGTCACATGAGGGGTGGGGAATTTAGATTGTAAGGGAATAATTGCTCAGGGATTTCTTTCTTTGAGGTCTTTCTTCGGACACACCCAGCTCGAGCTGTAGAGGTATTGATAAAAAGTACTTTTATAGACAAATCTATCTCTCAGCTTTTCGCTTCAGCAGAAACCTAGAGTTGAACCTTGTTGTGGTGGCTGGCATGCATTATTTCCACAACAGTTTGGCAACCCAGATGGGACTCCAGGCAACCACTGTTGGACTCTCTTCTCTCCAAACATCCAACTGCCAGCGTTGGGTGAGTTCATGTGGGAACTTTGGAGACAGAAGGCACCAACCGCTGAGTGTTAAAATTCCACTACTAAATTCTGGGTATTATGGGTCCAAATGGGTTTGAGTGCCACCTGGGAAGTCCGTGTGGGTTTGAGTCCCACCTTGGAAGGACGCACTAAGTATTTTGGGTCTGAATGGGTTTGATTCCCATCTTGAAAGCATACTAGGAGAGGTGTGCATGGCCTGATCAGCATAGGTTGTATGAATTTGGCATCTGGGTCCAAGCAGGTTGGAGTCCTACCTTGGAAGAAAAATTGGAGGAAAACAGATGACACTGCAGGTCTATCGAAAAAACGAGCAATAGCATTTTGTAAGGAAGACTGGCCAGCACTTAGAGGAGCAGGGGTATGGCCCTGCAAAGGATCCTTCAAATTTTAAAAAGTGGCTACACTCCAGAAAATTTTGGAAAATGAAAAGCCTTGGTAAATGGATTATTGGTATGCATGGGATAATTGGGCATATGACCACCATAAAGAGGATGGTCAAAAATGAGTCCAAAAACCTCGAGGAAGAACTTTAGTTGCAGCAATTGTGAGTAATTTTACCAAGGCGCCTGTGGAGCCAGTGTCTGCACCACTCTATACTCCTCCCTCTGTATCGCTTGTTGATTCCCCCCTGCAATTGCCTCTGCTGTCCCACCACTTCTGCTGGGCTTTACCTTGTGGTTTCTAATGTTATCCCTAATCCTCTTACAATGCAGCCAGCGGTGGTGGTGGGGGGGTGTACCTGTGTGTGAAATGTTCCTCTGCCAGCTCCAGTGTTACATGTATACACCCATCACCCCTGGAAATCCAGGGATTTGGTTATGTGAGGAAATCAAATGCCTAGGTTAAGGGAAGTTGCAGGTCAATGTGCATCATTATTTTCCATTATTTCGGGGGATATGATCCATCCTGGGCCAATTTTGACCTGTTGTTGAGGAATTTGTTTCATCCAGACAAGCAGGATAAGATAGTTGAAAAGAAAGCGGAATTGACCCTACAGGCAGGTGGAAGTTGGACTGCCTGGTCTCAGGTTGATCCTGGTTGGGATTGTAATAATCAGACAGATACACATAATTGCCAAACAGTGGTTAGAGATCTGATAAATGTGATTAGAGCTTGTGAGGAGATAAGAGTAAATTGTACTAAAGTACAGGAATATAGACAGAGGCCAGAGGAACACCTCAGCAACTACTGGGGAAGATTGCAACAGGCTTTGTTGATACGTGGGGGAATGACTCTCCAGAATTTTAATAATGCTTTGGGAGCAAGTCTATTTGTGGACCAAGCCGCCTCTGACATCTGCAACTATTTTAAGCATCACATGCCAGGGTGGCAAGGAGAAAATTTGAAAGATACTATACTACCTGGAGGTTCTAGACTTGTACAGTATGTAAATGATTTGTTACTTGCTGGCATGACATACAAAGATTGTTTGAAAGATACTATTTGTCTATGTACTGCTTTAGCAGAAGAAACGTCACTGTGCATCTCTTTCTAAGCTTCAGCTGTGTCATCAGGAAGTAAATAATTTAGGATTTATATTAACAGAAGGACAAAGGTTAGTAGACCCAGAACAGGTCCAGGCTATGGTAGAAATACCTCAACTGGTAACAAAGAAACAGCTGCAAGGATTTTTAGGCGCAGTAGAATACTGCAGACCCTGGATACCGGGGCTAGGGGAGTTCAGTAAACCATTGACAGAAGCTACCGAGGCAGAGGAAGTGGAGCCTATATGTGGGGCCCAGAGAAATAAAAGACTTTCCAAGCTATAAAAGGAACTTTAGCTTCTGCTCCAGCACTGGCATTGCCAGATTACTCCAAGTCCTTTGAACTATTTGTACATGAGAACAAAGGAGTAGCCAGTGGTGTCCTTACTCAAAAACGAGGTCCACACTGCTGCCCTGTGGCTTATTACTCAACTTGACTGGATCCTGTAGCGGTGGGGAATAATTTCTGTGTTAAAGCAATAGCAGCAACAGCAAGTATCATAAAAAGGAACAGACCATTGGTTCTGGGTCATCCAACAACCATGTGTGTCCCACATGAAGTAGAACTGATTCTTAAACAACATGCTACACATTGTCCCCACAAAGAGCACATCATTATGAATTAATGATTTGGAATGTGCATAACATTACTTTGAAAAGATGTAATGTTTGGATCCAGGAGCTTTACTGCCTGTTCCATCCCATGGTGAGCCACATCGTGATTGTGCTGAGGTGGTGTTTCACTCTAGCTGACTTTGGGAAGATCTGCAAGATCAGCCTCTAGAGAACTTGCATCTAACCCTTTTCATCAATAGATGAATGGAGAATGACACATGGGCTATGCAATGCTGAGAAACTTAGAGGTACTTGAAACAGAACTTCTACAACCCTCGGTAAGTGCCCAAGGGGATGAATTACTGAATTAGCAAAAGCAGTCTGGTGGGGATGTAATCAGCAAGTAACTATTTGTACTGATTCTAAATACGCTTTTGGAGTGTATCGTGCAATGGCTATACTACGGAGAGAATGAGAGTTCCTTACCTCAGTGGAAAAGAATATTTCTAATGGAACCAAAATCCAAATGCTTTTGGAAGCTATTAAGCTTCCATGGGAAATCACCGTAGTACACTGTCCAGGTCATAGCAAAGGCTCCAACAAAATTGAACGAAATAATAAAATTACATGAACTGTAGTAAGGTAGGTTTAAAATGGCCTGAAGTTTTAGGAATAGTACTATGGGATATTGGGATATTGGAAATATCCCTTGCCAACCTCTAGGGTTGTCATCAACAGGAATAGTGTTTGGCAGACACTTAATTATACCTGGGACCTTTGCCCCTGCTAGGACCAGCCTCTTAGGTGGACATGAATGGGTTGCCAAATTTTTTTTAGGAATACAAAAACACCTACAAGAAAATAGGGCACAAGCCCAATGGTTTCAACCAGTACCCACAGGAATGCAAGTACATGATACCCAGTCTGGGGATACAGTAATGATAAAAGTCCACTCGCAAAATGAAGTTGGACCATAAATGGGAGAGTCCATATACTGGGCTATTAACTTCCTATTTTGTTGTAAAAGTTACAGGGAAAGAGAACTGGATTCATCACTCACATGTTAAATGAATTTCTAAGGAATATCAGTTAAATGAAAAACTACCACTCATGCAGAACACCACCAACCCTGCAGCACGGTTGGCTTCAGTTATCCTGTAACAATTGTGGTCCATGTCATCCTAGAAGGTGTACTAATAATTGTTTTAAAAGTCATTGGGAATATTGTTGACAGGGTTGCAGTCAGGGAAGTATAACTAGGAAAGGTGCCTCTAGACACGTAAACTAGTGTTGTGCCTGCAGACTACACCAGTCACTAACAGAAAAGCTTTGCAACAATACAGGGTATTGATAATTTGGGAATAACATCCAGATGAATTACACACATCTGTAGTGCTCAGCCTGTTTAGCTCTAATCGTATAGCCTTTATATTGATTATATGTGGGAACTTGTGATATTGATACTCTTGATACTTCTTGGATCCATTTTAGTAATACTTTGTATATCCAGAATGGGTGGCAACCCTAATAGACCAACCACAGGAACCATGTACTCCCTGGGCTTCTTCCATCATTTAACACTTTTTATTAATAGCACAGCACCTAACTCCAATCTGGCTATTGCCTGCATACAAACAATAGTGGACCAACTAAAATGGTGTTTCAAAATCTAATGGCTTTAGATTTATTGCTAGCCAGACAAGGGGGTGTTTGTGCAGCTATTAATCAATCTTGCTGTTTCTATGTCAATAACATGGGCAAAGTGATAACAGATGCTAACTCTATTCAATCGTTAGTTTTCCATCTACACCCAGGCACCTCAAAAGATTGATGTGAAACACTATTCAGCCATTGGGGATTTAATTCTTGGTTATCAAGCCTATTAGCCACTCCTATTAAGATTTTACTTCCTGTAGTTGTTATACTCTTGTTTGGTTGCTTTTTTCAATGTGTTCAGGCTTGTTTAAGAAACATAATGCCTAAGAGTATGCAAAAGTGTAGACATACCCTTCTTGATGACCCCTTATAAGGCAGGTATGCCTATAAAAACAAAAGGGGGATGTGTTGTGTGATTTGGTATGCTAGTTCTACAGAACTTGCTTAACATAACTTGCTAAGCATTAGTAGCTAAATTTGCTGAAGCCTTAGGCCACAAGCTGTGAACTTTCACCTAGATGTGTTGAACTTTTACCTAGTCTAGTAAAAGAAGGCCCCAGAGCCAGTTCAAGCCAGAAGATAAGGAAGCTACATTCATTAACAGAAACTGCAGCCTTAGAGATAAGCAAAGAAACGGCCCGCCTAGAGACAATGAAGGGACCCAATGAAGAACGGGAAGACCCCAGACCCTAATGTTACTACTGGTCCAAACTGTCACATGAGGGGTGGGGAATTTAGATTGTAAGGGAATAATTGCTCAGGGATTTCTTTCTTTGAGGTCTTTCTTCGGACACACCCAGCTCGAGCTGTAGAGGTATTGATAAAAAGTACTTTTATAGACAAATCTATCTCTCAGCTTATCGCTTCAGCAGAAACCTAGAGTTGAACCCTATTATGGTGGCTGGCATGCATAGCTTGCATAAGCCACAGGAGGACCTTCACTGTTCAGGGACAGGTGCAATAGTCCTCTCAGTCACAGGTTGGACAGTCCTGACTGCAGTTAGAGGAGATCGGCTTCAGAAAAAAAAAATCAGAGGCTCTACACAGATCTGGATTTGCAACCCTCTGAACCTGCAGCTTCTGAGCTTTCTGGCTTAACACTCCTCTAAAAAGAAGGGTTGAGGACCTGCAGGATAGAGAGGAGAGGCCTTGTCATACAGAGGACCGTGGTGATGTGAGGAAAGCCGTTCTGGCAACCTGGAGGATACCTTTGGCCACTGCGGTGAGCACTGCTAAGGGCCCAGGTGTTCTCTGCGATCACTGTGAGGTTCAGAACTCATTCGCTGATATATATTGCAAAGTATTAGCTCCTCAGGAGCCTGCCTTATCCTGGTCCCAGGCATCCATGGAGTGTCTACAGAAAGCTGGTGCAATGACTCAGAGGAACTGTGGAGCAAAGCCAATTTCCTACAAAGAAAATACAATCTTTCATCTTTCCTTCTTGTTCTGAACGACAAAGTGCTAGGACAGCTTTCTAGGTTATTAAAATTAAAGATTTTTTAAAATGCCATTTATTTATTGTTCTTTCTGTTTCATTTCCTTATTGCAGCTTCTCATGGCTCAGAAAATAAAACTACATTGAAAGCTCTTTGGGGCAGGGATCATTATTATATTTATTTTCAGTGCTGCATGATCTCAGTTTCTGCATAAATCTTGTAGTCTCTGTTGTGCTATGCATGCAGTAATAATAGCCAGGACTGTCTACTAAGTGGTGCTTATTACATGTGTTCATTCCCCCACTTTGATGCTCCTGGGCTTGGACTAAGCTCTTTTATTCAGCCTTCAGCAGTAAATCCAATTCCAATTTAAAAAAAATGTTTTTATGGTAACTTCCACAAATACTGGACACGTTACTTTCTTTAAGACATGTGGAGTATTTAATACCTTTCAGCTCACAGGGAAATGAGCCTTCCACTTCCGAGTGTGTAAAGAAGGAGAGTGAAAGTGGGCATATTTCAAACAGACGTGAATGCTCTCTCAAGCTCACTCTCTCTCCCTTGGCTCTCAGCCACAATTTTAAAGCAATTTGCCCTAATCTCCCATATGGTTTTCTTTCTTTGCATTTTATAAAACTGCAGGGCTAAGTGAATGTGCCTCTCCGATAGCACTGACACAAGCCTGATTTAATTTAGACTTCCGTATTAACATACCAACTAAATCAGTGCTGCAGTCTACAAGGGAAACTTCAGTGCTATGCACAACCAGAGCTGTAATTAGTTTCCAAGTGGTGCTAGCCTACAGCCCTTGAACTGGTTCTTCCTTATGATTATTATTTCTAGAGGTCAGCCCAAAAGAACATCAAGTCTACTCCAGCAGCATGTGACCCCCGCTCCCTTCCCCGGATCAAATCAGGCCTCCAGTAAGACATTCTTCAAGCCTGAAATCACTTCCAAACAGCAGACGTTCTTAGTAAATCTGATTCATCATGTGGAAGATCTATATGCTTGCTGTATGAAAAGCATCTCTGACTGAGATTTCCAGCAAGCCCTGCCAGTGAATCCTTTTATTCAAGGAGACCATGCAGTATACTTTTATATCACAGATGGCTCCAGGACTCAGAGACAATTTCCTTAAATAGGCTGTCACACCAAGCTTGTCTACACATTTTACTTTGGAATTTTTAGCCTATACAAGAATGTGACATGGTTCACTAAACATACTCTCCATGTGCATTTTAGGCACACAGGTTGCCCCACGAGCTGCAGTGGGTCTGCTCCCCTGCCTGATGCCCACGTACTCTCGTCTGCACACTTGTTTATTCACTTTACTGGATCAGTTGCAATGAGCATTGCAGGGTAGCAAGCTAGCGTGGGTTCCTAGCTCCACAGCAGCATGTTTGGCCTTTGTCATGGACACAACTTAGCTCAACTGCTCAGTACAGTAGAACATAAACAGCAACCCCAGAGGAAGGCATTGCATGATGCAGCCCTCCCTCTTCCACAAGGGCCGGTGTGCCTGTGCCTGTCCTTGGAGGATGCTGAATCACAGCACTGCCAAACAGGACTGGGACACAGGCAAAAGAGGGAATTCTTCCCTTTAGACTTAAAAATTCTGAAGGCAAAGGTTATTTCTAAACTTGACAGGAAAGATACCAACTGTTTAACGATTAGGAAAAATTCCAGATATCTGGACAAGAATGCACTTACACTATTTAGCTCACTTCGAAGTGGAGGTGCTATTTTGTTTTACTCAGTAGGCTTTAAAATTGGGTGTCTTTATAAAAACTTTTCATTTGCATTTTTCTCAGCCCTCCGCAGTCAGTCTTTCCCATAACGAACATCTTTGTCAGCTGTTGTATTTTTATACAATCCAGAAATGAAATGTTTACCAGATCTCAGAACATTTGTGGCAGATTTTACTATTTTTTTCATGTGCATTTCGTTTCTGTATTTACCTTTTATTAAAAGCAGAAGTTAATATTGTGCTTCCCAGGGTCTGATCATTCTCTTTGATGTTTAAAAAAAAAAAAAAAAAAGCACAGGAAAAAGTTGTTGTTAAAAATTATTTGTACATAAGACACATGTAAACCTTACCCTCTCATCCTAAAGGGTGCTCCTCCACAAATCACTGAAGGAGCACTCAGCCACTGTGGCTGCCCCACATGCACGCAGCACAGCACAGCGTGTCGCTCCATGGCGATCCCCTGTTTGGGTCCACCTCTGAGGAGAATGGCTTGTTCAGCCCAGCTTCTTAAAAAAAGAGAATTTCCACTCATGGAAATTCTAAAGTCTTCTGGAAGAAAAAAAAATCTTTTGAAACCAGAATAATATCTCTGATTTCTACTTGTTTGCAGAATGGAAATTCCAATAAAAGTAATTGAAATAAAACATTGCTAAGCAGTTTACCTTCACTACTATTTGGCACTGAAAATATGTCAATATACGTTACTCCAAAGGGCAAAACTGTCTTTTCCTGGAGACAAACCAATACTATAAATTACTAAATAAGTATTGAACACTTGTAATACAAAATTTTAAATAAAATCAAGTGAGAAAATTTATGAAAAAGACTAAACAGCTCAGTCTGACAGTTTTTGATTGAAAGCTCAAGGAATCAAAAAACTTTCCAGACTGACATATATCTGCTCAGTTACATCATTCTCTAAACCCCCATCTCTGTGGGCCAAAATGTCCTCAGGATGAGGAGGGCACTGAGAACGGGTCTTCACGTCTTGGCCGAGTGCTCCAGGGACTTGGGCTTTGGTGTTAATGGAGGACAGGAGTTGCTGGCTGCCACAACGCATCGACCTTGCTCATTGAGTCTTTGCAGTAAGGATGGAGAAGGGGCAACTCCACACAAACCGAGACGCCCAGCACCATCCCAGCCAGGTACCTCTGTTCTAGTAAGGAGCGAGGCTATGGAGACATTCCTGCCCTGGGGATCTAGGTTTGCTCTGGGCATATGAGCAGAGGTTTACCATGCAGGAGCATGGTGCCTACTCAGAAAAGTACACTATACAACAGACTTGGAAGTGCCAATGGGTATGTCTATGCCACGTAACACTTGTGGTGCAGCAATCCCTAAACTGTTGCTGCCCTAAGTCAGGAATTCCATAGCTCTCAGCAAAGTGCCCTACAAACTTAGCGAACTGAACCATCGTTGTGCAGTTCTGCACAGACACAGCTACAGATTTCTTTCGAAGCCATTTCACCTCTTGTCGTGCACCTCTCCCCTGCGGAGAGAGCAGTGCATGGCTGCACCCAAAGTGAAAACATGCACTTAAAGTCCTTACTGACTGGGCAGGGAGCACAGCACTCTGAATTATCCTGAGGTAAACTGGCACCTATATTATAGACACAAACCCAATAAACTAGATCACCTATTTTTATACATATATTGTGAGGTTGGAGAGAGTTAGAATTATCTGTTTCTTAGTCAGAACAGGGCTACTTTACATGTTTATAATGCTCTTCACTGACCAGAAGGAGCATATTAAGGCTCTGGTTTAAGAAGATTCGTGCTTACCTTTAAACCCTCAGTAGCTCCATCAAGGTGAATGGGTCTATCCACCTCTTTAATTCCAGGACATACTTAAACCTCTGTTGAGTCAAGGCCTGAAGAAAATGTAAGAGTCAACAAAGTCTGTTAAAATAATGACAAAGAACAGTTTTGAGTATCTACATATAGTGCATAGATATCTCATCAGACAAGTAATTCTTTGATGTCTCAAACTAACAATGCTTGGAAACACAGCTGGGGTTATATTCATCCTGGAATAAAGAAACACTCACAAGCTGTTTCAAGAAACAAGTAAAATCAGTGCCAGAACACAACTGATTTCAACCTCCTTGAAGAACCTAGCAATGGGAGAGGGACACTAGAAATTTTAAGATGTAAAATTAACAGTAATATTTATTATTATGTAAGCACCTAGTACTGTATCTTATTGTTATGTAAAACATGGCCAAGGAGCAAGTTCCAGCACTGGAGAAGTCATCTTCCCTGCCGTTTCACTGCTAGCTCGCCTGCTGGCATAGCTTAGCCCATGCCAAAAGCTCTCGTCAAGAGAGCCCTTTGAGTCTTAGTCATCAAGCACTTCAGGGACCATCCTCCGTAGGCTATATGCCTCAGGTTTTTCTCCTTCTACCTTATACTGTCATGCACTACTATCCAGGCAGACTTTGCGTCCTTAAACACACCTACATGCCACCCTGCCACATCCCAGGGTGTGCAATACAAATGCTGGTTTCATGCTACAAAGCAAACACTCTTCTGCAGCACAGCTACACATTCTTTCAGGTACTTTGAAAGGAAAAACATGCATGCTAGCCTTAGGATCACTTCATAGGACTCAGAGGAGACTCAGGGCCAAGATCTGCACACTGTGAACACAACCAGAGCATGCCATTTTCCAGAACATGTTGTGGAGGGATACAGTCAGGAGAACCAATGGTCAGTTGGTTTCAGTCATTTGATGTTTTGGTTTGCTCGACATGAAACATGCCACTAGACCTGGAATTGGAAAAAAAAAAAAAAAAAAATCAGACATTTGCAAGAAATTAAAAATAATATTATCATTTTGCAAGAAAATAATTATAAATCTGAAGTTAAATGTAGTAAAATTTTAGTACCGGTATATAAAGAAACAGTCACAGAACTAGGAAGCAGAAGAAGATGCCAAGCTCTTGCCATACTGGTGTACTATATGTTAACCAAGAATGAGAACCATCTTACAACTTAACCAATATGTTAATTAGTAAAACATGGACCTTTAAAGTCCTGTACTGAAGAAGATGCTTCCCTTTACACTTTAGAAACAGTAAGAACATTGATGCTCTTGTCTGGGTGTTCACAAGCAAGGAGCAAAGAAAAATGCTGCCCTGTCTGATGGTGATGCTGGATTTTTTCAGAAGCAACAGAAATTTTTTTAGAAGCTAATTGAGGAAATGGAAAACCCCAAGAAAACACAAGATATGAGCCAAAGCAGTGCAAACAGGTTATTATTTGTCAGTCAGGGGCCAAATTAAGTCATGTTAACCTAATTGTATGTATTCATTGTATGAATTTCAGGTCCAAGACCATATGGGCATTTTTCAGTCTGATCCCATGGTAGACATGGGCTACTCACTAATCAGTAAAATTATTTATCATATAGGGGCTAAGTCATAACTATTCCTACATGCTGCAGGAAATGTGCTCAAACTGGGTCCATAAACAATAAAAACCCTTGGAATAATCTGACATTTAACAGAATTATTGAACTTGTTTTTATCAATTTATTAGTCCAAAAAGGCAAGCGGATGCCAAAGATTAAAGTTTCAAAACTGTCACAGAAGTTTTTATAGGATGGTCCTGGGGTGACTAAACAGGATGTGATCCTTCTCTCACCAAGGGATCCTGACCTTACATTTCCCTCTCCAATAGGGAGCTCTCTGCCACCTGGTTGTACTTAATTTAGATCTGGGTTTTCCTCAGTCCCACCTGTTGGAGCAGATTAATTTTCTGTGAAGTATTTAAATATACTCTGAGCCAACAATGCCTTGTGTACACGAGTGGGTCTGGGGACTCACCTAAGACACTGCCCCAGAGTGCAAGAGGATGCGTGCTAAAGCCGCCTGCTGAGATGTGCATTCAACATCCCTCAAAAAGGGGAAATACAGAGAATTAAAGTTGAGAGAGCTTCAAAACCAACAGATGAAAGGTAGCTGATTCCTTATCCAGCAGTTTTGCTAATGTAACATATCAAAGTTGTTGTTTTTCCAGCCAAAACTATTTCATGAATTTGACCTAAATTTGTTAATAGTTTTGGGACAACCAGAATTGCATTTTTCTTCAAATAAACTATTCATTGGAAAGAAAATTACAGCTCTTGTCACAGAACACCAGCTGCCTACCCATTCAAAAAAAAAAAAAAAAGCTTTAAAATCAAAAGAGGAAAAATTAAAAGACTTAGAGTATCTCTTAACAGTCACAGAAGGCATGTAAAAAGAATAAAGTAAAAAAAGAAAAGAAGAAGGAAAGCAAAAGAAACAGAACAGTATGGGATAATTGTAAAACTCAAGAGGTTATTCAAGTGAATAGTTATCTTTGAGAAAATGGAAATCCAGCCCAAATGAAGCTACGAAATAATATGTAAACTACAGCTTGTAAAATGGGTGTTGGAAATTAAGACTGGGTTGCGAAATACATGAACTTAAGTGAGTCCTATTATCTCAAACATATCCTGCACAGCAGAGTTGTAGAGGTCTAGGATGGAATGTGAACAGCAAGCAGAAAACCAAAGAACAAAAGACAAATTATGCAAATGTATCAGATTCGGGAAGCTGAGATTGTTGCCTCCCCAACAACTTGAATAACAGTGTTTAAATACAACTTTCTTTTTGTAGAAAGCACCACTTTCTAAGCAACCCTTCCAAATGCTTTCCCATCTGTTTCAACAAATGTGATAATGAGGAGGTTCTGCAGCAAGCTTTAAAAAAAAATCAAGTTATTTGTCCATACTAGGAAACACAAAGCAGGTAAAAGGTTGGGTCAGCCACCATACTCCAAGTGAGCATAATCCCAAATACCCTTTCTATTCTTAACTCCACTTTGCAGCCTGAGAGAAAAGCACTACCAATTTAGGTTTGAAGGAAGAACAGAGAAACACAGATCTTACAACTCTGCCCTGCACGGGTGTCTTAGGCAGCTATAAATATGAACTACGCCTGGAACAGGATTCAGCAGCTAGATTTCATTTCCCTTCATGCGAGCTGTTAATACAAGATGTGTTTGAAAACCTAGGCATTTTATTTAGCTGTGCATTTGAAATCGAGGGAGGTTTTTAACTTTGTGCAAGAGCAAGGGACTCTTTCTGTGCAGTGATATTCCTCCAGAGCAGCGTTAGGAGCGTACGAGCTGTGCCGTAGCAGCCTGACAAAAGCAATCCCTGGCAGCGAGCCTGTCACCTTCCACATCCTCTCACTGGAAAGGGGACGTTGGCTTAGCTGCTGAAGTGGGAGCTGAACTCTAAACCTCTGGCCTTTGTTCAGTTCCAGTATAATTTTGAAGTAATTCCAGTAGAAGTGACTAGTTTTATCAGTGTGTCACTCTGGGATGTGTAGTCAGAATCTGGCCAGGACTGACTCCTGTACTTCTGCTCTTCTTATTCTCAATGCAGCTGAGATCAAAAAAAGGTCAGGAGAATGGCCAGACCAGGAGTTGCGAGCATTTTCCAAAGCAGGCTAAGGAAACCTTATAAACAATATCAGGATCAAAATAATAAGGTGTATGAAAGCATTCAGATAAATACAGCGCCATGGCTTTAGGGCTAAGCTGTATCATTACAGACCTTTGATACAACATCCAACACCAGAGGCACAATGTGGTCTTTTTGAAGCTATCTATGTTTCCTTCAGTCTTTTCAGCATCCCTGTCATTTTCTCAGGTAGAAGAGGGTGGGGGTTGTGATTCACTGATCTCAATTTCCTAGATAAACTGAAAGAAGTCAAGAGGAAAGAAATAAGGTTTTATGGGTAAAGAGATGATAGTGTGTCAGAATACTAAGTATACTCTCTGAGGAAGTTTTCTGTTGGTGGTATTTCACTTTGCCCATCCATCCCAAATTTCCAGATGTTCAGTGGTTTCCCTGGAGCAGCAAATCTAACCAGGTTTCTTTCTGAGCACCCCCCCAAATTCCAGAGAAACGGTGACGCCACGCAGATCAGCTATCCGTGTGTACCTGGAACGCATCGCACATACCACGTATGCACCGGGCAGATGGCCTTCAGCTCACGGTAAACCTGAAGTCCTCCCAGCGCGTCAGATTTACTACCCGTACGCAGAGCAGCTCTGCAGAGCGCAGCTGGTGGGGCCGTGCTTCCTGGCACGACCAGTGCTTGTGAGCGCCACAGCACACGCTGGGAAATCCCCGCCAGAAGGCCAGCAGTCTCCCTGCTCCTTTTACGCAGGTAATGGAGGGTAGGCAGTAGTTAGTCAGAAAGACCTCCAGCCTGCGGAGGCAGGTGAGGGCAGCCGACGCAGAGCTGGAGGTGGTAATGCTGAGCGCCTTGTTTCTGGCTTCACCTTGGCTCTGCAGACAGGAGCGCTGGGGGCTCACCCAGCTCCCCTGCCCTCCCACCCCTGTGTCCTCCCAACCTTCCACCTCCTCCGGCCCTCTGGGCTGGGGGGACTGTGCCGGGGTGTCCCTGCCAGCACATGGCTCCAGCTCTTCTGGCCAGGTTCCTCCTGGCCGCTGGCTCTGCCCCGCCATCAACAGCCGGAGGAGCGCTCCGCCACCGCAGCCTTTCAATGCCCAGCTCCGGCTTTCATCAGGGAAAAGAGAGAGAGATGCAGCAGAACGTGCTGCTTAAAGGCTCTGGGGGACTTTCTCCCTCTCCTCGTCTGGAACAGTTGGCCTAGCTAAATGCACTGCTGAAGAAGTCTTTGTGACTCATTTCTGAAGGAAGAGAAATGTGTGCTTCCCAGGAAGGGGAGGGTTAGATGCCACAGGTGGCCCAGTTCCTGTTTGAATGAATATGAATTGCATTCCTTGCTGGGATATTATGGGTTTTTTAATTGAGAATGATAATATTATTTTGGCTAGGGTAGGCCATTGTTTTAATGCAGATCTGCAGAATAGAGATTATATTTGGTATTTCTTTCCTGCCCTGGTGACAAGAGAACATCTAGGACAGTTTGTTTACTGTTAGTTTCAGCGTATTGCTGAATTTTATGAGTCAATACATTTCATTTCCAGAAATATGTACTTTGGTAGGAAGAACTCCACTTCAGAGCTGAAAGGCACACATCATGTCAATAAAGATAATATTATCACATTAGATATTGCAATGAAACATACACGTTCTTAATGATTTCTTGCTGGCTTCCGGACTGAATTCCTATCAGACATTCATTTCCCTTCTCATGCTCACTGTCTATTTGCTTCTGCTGCTATCAGGCAACACCATGCTTAATAGAAATCTTCTGTCTTTCTGTTAGCAAGTAATGGCTATGTGCAATCTGGCATGCGTTGGTTATAAAGAAACTGGGAGAATGCTTTTTCCTTGTTCAGGTAAACGTTTCCTCTTTGATCCAACATCTGCCCTTTCTGCTGCTCACACTGCAAATTGATGCAGATCTAGCAGAAGGATAGGAGACATTTATAGGGTTTCCTGTTATGGAGTAATTTTGGGAGCATCATTTTCCCCTGCTCACTTTTTGCCTTCAGCACAACAATCCAATTCTTTGTGTTTTCGATGGGAAACCAATTCTTTGTCTCTCCCTTTCCTTCTAGTTCTCCCTGAAGGCTATAGAAAGAAAGAACATGAATAACCAAGCAATGAAATCATAAAATAGTCCCGTTTACTGTTATCTTTCCAAGAACAGTGAAGGCATTAAAGTTCTGAAACCTTTTTTCTTGAAGCAAAGATTGCAGCTAGAACAGGAAATGGCACAACATAAATTCAATTCGTGACAACTATTATAACATGAAAGGGAAATAGTATAAATCACTGATGTCAAACACTCTGTTCATTGGCTAGATCTGGCCAATTTGAGCTATTTATCTAGTTCATGTGACAGATTCAGATTTTGTACCACACGTGCTTTCATTTTTTAAAATACATGTTTCAGGTTTTTATGCTTCTGAAAAAGAGCTTCTGAATATGCACTGAGTAGAAGCTGGTGGAAGCTCATGCGTAGCTGGCTTTTTTAAACTACAGAAAACAAAGTATGCTATGTTTGAAGAAACAAAGTCTACCCCTGTTCATTTCAGTGGGTGTTAACACTTGAACTTAATGATAATTTTTGTGTTTGATGTTGAAATGTTTCTCAGAAATTAATTTTAAGAAAAGATAAAGATGCAAATTAGGAGGTTTTGTGTAAAAAATTTTTAAAAGTGCATTCTGTTTGAGAAAAAGGAAATAAGAAATATCATACACCTCTCTAAAGTATACAGCCTAAGTCTGACAAAAATTTGTTAAACTTCCATGCAGTTTTAGCTATCAGTGATGTAGGTGTGAAGCTTAAACAACTGAAGAGAAAAAGACCCATCTGGGGAACCATAAGAAAAGAGCTGTGTGGAATTCTCCACCCCAGCTGTATACAAGCCTGACCCACAGAGTCTCCTGGGGGTCTCCCACTTTTGGTCACTTCAAAGGGCATGGTGTAGTATTTTAGAATAAATAAAAGTTACATAAAAAGCATTTTTGGCCTTTCATATTCATGCAAACATTGATTTGTATTGTTATAAATACAAATAGGACCAGCTAGATATTTTTCATAGATGAGATTTATTTCACAGCAATAACCATTTGGTCAGATATTTTATTGGCTTCTTGCATAAACTGTAGTGCATGCCTAAGGCAGTTGCTGTTGGAGACAGAATACTGCTCTGATAGACTTTGGAACCAAAGACTAGGACCATGCTTATCTTCTTATACTCTAATACATTAAAATGTACTGCTTGCTTTCCATACTTTGAGTGAAGTTACTTCGTTAGGAATGGGAGATATGTTTTTATGATGTACTCAGACTTGTAGTATTTTAAAACATATCATTCTTTCAACAAAGTAATTCAAGAAGTGTGGAGCTGTGAAATCTAGAGAAAAAGATGGATTTTAAGAAAAAGATGTATTCTGGAGAATGGGATATTCTATTATAGAAAAAAAATTCAGGAATCTAAGAATCATGTCTTCACATACTATTCCTAAATCAGCTTTGAAGTACTTTGCTTTAATTCTTACTCCTGTCTTGAAAAAGTCAATGATATATTGTGAATACTCCTATTTTTTACACTGTAACGTACTGCATATTATATGTAATGTAGACACCACAGAAAACATCAAAGCTCTTAGAAGTTTTGTGTATATCTATAATTTGGTATTGCACAGGCAGAAAGCTTCAGCAGATCCTTGGCTTTCAACATAAAAGAAATTCTTATCAGATTTTTTTGTATCTTTATCATAGGATTTTTTCTGTTTTTCTTTATGAATATTAAATTACATTAAAAATTGTGCCATTGATTTATTGCTGTCTAGATAGTACCACTGCATAATAAAATTTTCACATATAAATTTAACTTATATTGGAAACTAAGACTCTAAAATATTTTTTATTGTTCAGTAGAAATATATGTGATGGTTCACAGGTTGGTTACAAATCAGTAATTCTTACTTATAGGTATATGTTCATATATGTAACCCTATTGCCAGGTAGTTAACAGCAACTAAAGTGGCAGTATTCAACCTATATACAGTCCCTCCTGAGAAATAATTTTATTGGTCTCAGCCCCCAGCTAGAAACTGGGAAAACTAAAACAGAAAGTCTCTAGGTTCCCTTAAAAAGCTAAACTTCCTTCAGTCACCAGCTCTCTCAGACTGTACGTGAACAAGGAAATCTTTCTTCAGGGAAAGGCGCAGTCGTGAACCCAGGAAAGCAGACCAGCACAACGTATGTGAAGTAAAGGATCAAATAGAGCCTTCCATTCAGTGACACTCAACATAATAGTTCATTTAGCGCTGGTCCTCTTTACTGTGCGCTGTACCGTTTTGTCCATGCCGATCTGAGGTCTGCCTTCATTCCCAGTGGACAGTTTGTCCCACAGACGCTTTGCAGTTCCCACCTCCAGTCCTTCCCTTGTGGCCCTGTAGATCCCACTGGTGTCTTTGGCCACAGCCTCGGCACACCAGCTCACTGCCACGGGAGCAAGACGGAACCGATGGGGACCATCCCCCAGTGCTGGAAACAAGTCCTTACCACAGACAAATCTGTGCCTTTTCAAAATCTCTTGTAGGACCAGATCCTCCCCAAATCCAAAACTGGACCCCAGGCAGTTACCTCAGATTATACCTGCAGCTTCTGGGATGGATAGATTACATAAATGAAACTCGCCATAGGAATATTGAGGGTTTTTTCTGTAGTAAAGAACTTTCTACTTCTTTGGAACTTCAGGACATGAGTTTAATTTATATTGCAATAACTTTAAGCAAGAGAATCATAAGTATATTATAGTTATTAGTATTATGCATTATGCCTTCCTCAAATTTATAGTATTGTTAATATTTTCTCACACTCAGCTCCCCGCTTTATGGCAGCAGGGTGGTTAAAGAACCTCATTATAGATCCAGAAAACTTGCAGTTATGTCAGTTTAGAAGAAACTAGGTAATTTGGTAGGGAAATAAAAGACAGATGGGTATGAGACTAGCCATCACTTTCTTTAAACTGCTCCTGGTTACAGGAATTATATTTTCTTCAAGCATGACAATTTTGATGGATCATTTTTGCTCTGGATTTATGCAGGAAGGTATTCAAAACCCAAATATTTTTTTTTACAATGAGGGAACAGCTTCAAGAGCCAGGTCCAACTGTATTCAGAACTACACCTAAGATTCCCTCCTTTCCACATTCGTGGTGTGTTTAACCTGGAGACTTCCAGGGTGGAATTCTATCATCACAAAAGAAGTTGTTTCTCTTTGGAAATTTTGCTTTCAGCCCCTTGAAACCTGTTGAAATATACTACTGGAATTTAAAGCCATAGAGCTGCCTTTAAAGTTACATTCCCTGTAGCAAACTGGGGCATTAATCAATGGGTCTATCCAAGTGAGTAAACGTTCACTGTTCTGACTATCGAGGATGCTTTCTCAGAATAGCACACAATTACTGAGAAGAGAGTCCACACTGAAATAAATCCCGCTATGGTGAAATTCAGGCCTGGCTGATGTCAAGGAGAAGTCTGGCATTAGCTGTAAAAGGCCAGGTTTTCACCCTTAATCACACCACCCCCCTCCCCTGAGGAGATGGTATCGTTATTATTTATTTATGTGGTGCCATTAGCGTGCTAGGCACATCAGATGTGCTCCTTGGTTGGTGCAAAGCGGCAGTGCTCCATTAATTCCCGTCCTGCTCCCGTTCTCCAGGGTGCAGTTCTCGCTGCCTGGAACAGCTGGTGCAGCCATGGGAATGACAGCAGAATTAAGACTTTAGTGCTAAATTTTCACACATCCTTATGATCCCCCTTTCTAAGCCAGAGCTTTTAAGGAACGCAGAGCAGCTCTCAAGAGACACCCTATTTATTTATTTGCATTTTTATGCGTGTTGGGATACTGTGCCAGCACTTATGACCACCCACTGAATAGACATTACAGTAAAGCACTCCGGTCATTATCAAACCTTGATAAAATTCCTCTTACAAGCATGCAATATGAAAAGCAAATTGATGTCCTAGTCTGTCTCAGACTTAACTGCATTGCTTCCATTCCTCTATCCATTTTTACTAGCAGAAAAGATGTCAGTTCAGGAGCAGAGGACTGAATTTCAGAGGTAATGTCCATGGGACACTGCTGAGAGTCCTTCATGGGCACAGGGTTGGGCTGGAACAAGATGGTGACTTGCATCTGTCTCAGTCTTGGATATTAACCTATTATGAACAAATTTCATTATTTCTTGTATCTCCACCTCCTTGTGCTTTAGTTTGGCTATTTGGTATAAGATAGTATCAGGGTAGAATTTCTTGCTGAGTTTTTGCACTGGACTTTGCACTACTGTACTGCCATCTGGGACTCTTTATTATTAATATAAAACAAGTGAACAAACAAAAAAACACTGTGGCATTTGCAGAAGAATCTGATTTTTCTGGGTGAAAGCAAATTCCCAGTAATAAAGAAGTCTATCTTATAGAATCAATATGTAAACTTTTAGCTAAAAATATAACAAGTGTTGCAGACACTTTTCTCATCATGTTGGCACCAAGTGACCCAGAGCTAGTCTTTCTGTTCTTTAAAACATGAAGTGTAGTTTCAAAATCAAATTTGTTTTATTCTGATGCTATGGAACATCATCTAGCTCCATCTCAATACAAGGATGAAGCTCCCTTCTCACCTCTACTTGGTTTCGCTTGGCCTGGTGAATAAATATAGTAAATCACCAGGGAAGGTTTTGGGTTTTTTTGTGGGGTTTTTTGTGTTTGGTTTTTTGGTTGGGTTTTTTTTGGTTGTTGTTGTTTTTTTCTTTTTTTTTTTTAGCTTGAGGGTAGTTAAACACTGGAATGGATTGTCCAGAAAGGACATGGAGGATCCATCCTTGGAGATACTCAAAACTTGACTGAGCAAGGTCCTGAGCAACCTGCTCTAGTTGGTCTTGCTTTGATGAAGGCATTGGACTTGATGACCTTCAGAAGACCTTTCTAACAAATTATACTATAATTCTATGAGCCTAACAGTAAATCACAAAATCAGATGAGCAATGAGAGTTTCCTCATGCAAAGAAGGCCAGACTAACTTTCTTGATGAGATATATTTTACTCAGTTTCCTCAGGGCAAAATTGGGCCTTTAGACTTTGCAAAAATAGAGGGATACTACTCAGTTGAAAGCCCAATGTACTGAAATATAATTATACTTAAATTTAAGGTAGAATATTTAGTATTATGTAATAATGATTACACACTAGGGCAAGTAAGCAGTAACTAAAAATGAAAAGCCCAAATCTGAGATGTAGAGAAGGAATGAATTTTCCTTCAAAGCAGGATACATCCAACAGTTTCTGTACACCTGTTTTCTGGTCCCACGGGGCTCTGTCGATGTGCTACAGTGCTCAGTGGCCAGTGTGAATGGAGCATTTGGACTCTAAGTCTAGTTAGTTCTGTGTCTTACTGGGGAGCTTTTCAGGGATGACTGCTATCTTTCCGTAAGGAACTGGATCAGACTGATCCAGGTCATTTTGCATAGCCACTGAGCCTCCACCCAATCCAGAGTAAATCTCAATTGCTACTTGATAAGCAGGAGTTCAGACAACCCAAAAGAAAAAGCATGTTTTCATTATTCTCTTCTCTAGTTCTGACTCAGCTTAACTAATCATTATTTCCTACTTCTTGAGTCAAATTATTCCTTGCTGTAACTGTCAGATTAAATGGTGCTACCAAGGGTACCATTTCATAGAGAGTTAAAAGGTTCAAAAGAGGCTCTACACATCACCTGGTCTAACCCTCTGCATAATAGAAGCCATAGGACCCCTTAACTGATTTCTAGCTCAAACCCAATAGACCATTGTCTTTGGCATAATCCTCATTTTAAAATTTCTAATGGTTTAGAATCCATTATTTCTCTCTGCAATTCTTTTTCTGTACCCTCAAAGTGAGAAGTGGACATTTATTTTAGTCAGATTTTTTCAAGCTGCTGCTTCCAGCCCTTACATCTGCTAGCCTGAAGAACTCTATGAACAAATTTTTATCCTTCAAGCAGGTACTTCAGGTCCCCTCCATCTTCTATCAGATACACAAAGCAGGTTAAGCTCCTTACTATGTGGCATTTTTTCTAATCCTTTCATTATTCTTCAAATGCTCCCTTAAGCTATTCAACAGAGAAAATCCTGAATCTCTGTATTATTCATGAAGTAGAACTGAACACAGTATTTCAGCAGCCATCATATCAGTGCCAAATACAAAATATTACCTACATACTCTATGTACACCTTTTTAAAGATCAAAGCAATCACATTTCTTTAATGGAAGAATGAAAAAGTCCTCTTAACACATTCAGTTGAGATAAGCCAAAGTATTACATTCTGTTCTAAATGGATGTTTAAATACTTTATATAAAATGGAGGGAAAAAAATCAGCCAAAGTGCTGATCTTTATCTCAGCATAACCTAAAGCCCAGGGTAAAGCTATCTCTACATAGATACCAGATGTGGGTTTGGATTCCTGCTCCATAGCTTTGCTAGGAATTCCTACCTGGACCAACCCAGCTTCAGAAGCTGACGGACATCTGGACATCTCATGTGGACAGAGCTGTCTTTCCCATCCCTCCCCAAGGAACAAAGTGCTGAATTCTCTTGTGCTGAGACTCAGAGGCTCTTTGTGCTGTTTCCCCTGCTCAGCGTGCCGCCTTCTGAGGGCTGAACAGACACTGCACCTCAGGTGTCCCCCTGGGTGCTGAGATCCACTTCACTTCGAGCAGTTTGAAGACATAGGTTTAAGACAAGCTCCAGATAACAAGAAGGTAAAAGCCTCACACTGGAACCAAGCCTGCCCCTGACTCTTCTGGTATAGCCAGGAATGTCCCAGCACATATGCACACAGACAAATCTACCAGGCTCTGTCATAGAAGTCCTGATTTCATGTGTAGCAAGACACTACAGGCTGTGTAGACAGATGAGTCGAAGGCATTCGTGTCGTATGGGGAAGGTGGAACCGTGGCTTTAACCCAGTCTCTGGCCTGCCGTCCTCTAGACTGCACAGACTATGAGCTCCATCCTTCACACTTCTGTAACGCCTCATGCATCAGGTTAGGCAGCCCCGCTAATTCCGAGTTATAAATTCCAGCAGAGAGCGGGCATTGCAAGCTGCAGCCCTGCAGGTCTGAGGTCTATTCAGGAATCTAACTGTAAACTGTGGTCCTTAATGCTCAGTCACCCTAAACAGTGCTTTTGAGGAACACCCAGAAGACCTATAACAATACCTTGCAGGGCACAGCGAAGGCAAGAATGCAATTGTGACTCCTAGACTCTCTTGACCCAGATGTCAATTACCTGTGGGTAATAAGAACTACAGCTAACATGAAAGTGACTTCCTCTGTCTGACTTTAATTGTTTTATGGAGACAAATTGCCTAGGAACCTCGCTGCTTCTTCAGTAATAACCATTGGATTTACGATCGATTCCAGGATTTCCTACTTTAAAGAAAGTTCACGAGTGTCTGAGCAGATCTTGGGTTCTCTGCCATGAGAATTGTGCAGACACTTGTATTGATATATGTTAGCAAGTTTTAAGCCACCTAGCTAATCATCACTGAGCAGCTACAGAAACATGGACTGTTGTCTAGGTGCATGGCATTAACATTTACAGAATGATTTTTGCATCTGAATGGTGTGCTACCGCAGCTACATTGCCTGCTACACGCACAGTAGCTACGCTAATGCATTTTAGGTATTACTCCTTGTGCCACAAGCACAGTAATGGCTTCAGTATAGACATTCTCTTGGGAGTTTTTTTTGTAAGCCTAAAGGAAAGACTGATGGCCTGATTGGTTTGTTATTATCACTTGCAGCAAATCATCAACTGAGGCAAATAAATGTTGCTCTGTTTAATTCGGGGGAACAAATCTTCAGCAGGAGGATTTGAAAGGTGGGGGGGAATTTCTTTTGAAGATAGTAATAAGAGCCAAAGATAAAGGACATGAAAGATCCTTCAAGTAATACTTCTAATCTCTCCTCTGCCATGGCAGGATTGCTCTACTATAAGCAAATGCCTGTGCCTACCTTCCTTTAGTTAAAAAATCAATAGGTTTAATTGAATAAAAAATAAAGATGATCTCACATGCCTTAAATGTAGCATTTCTGACCCTCTTTTAATTTATTTAAATGTTATTCAGAGTATGAGTCTTTAAAGGTTCAGTTTTAGTTCAGTTTCTATCTGGTGAGAACCAGTAGAAAGGGAGACCTCTCATCTTTGCTGGTAGGAGAGAAAAATCCATAAAATCACGGAAGTGTTAACATTGGAAAGAGGGTCAGGAGCAGAACAAGGTGTTTGAAATTCCTTTACTAGTAACATGAGTCACTTACTTTTAAGTGCGATGCTCACGATGGCTGTGCTATATCACAGTAAGTGTCATTGTAGGTCGTTTTAGCTGTGAAACAAATCAGAGATGTTTCATACCCGCACAGTTGGCTTCCTCTTCACTGGTGAGTATGACCTCTCCTCCATGGCAAAAGCAATCCACTGCAAAACACAATGTGAAAACTCCTAGCTTAAAACAATAAAAGAAGTTTAGTCTGTCTTCTGAGGAAGTGACAATGTAGTCTTGTGTCATGTTTTAAAAAAAAAAAAAGTCTTTCAGTGGTGCAGTGGAACCGATAAGATTTGAGGTGTGTTTTCTGCTCTGGCACCAGCTTTTTTTTTTGGCTTTGGGTAAGTAGTGTCTGATCCATTTACACCAAATGTCAAATCAAAATTGAAGCTGTGGGCCTTATCCTGTTTCCCATGAAAATTATGAAAACCCTTACATTCCAACTTGAGCAACTGTGTAAACTGAGCTGTGAAAACTTCTTATACTACTAGGGACAGCCCAGTTAGGAGTTGTACCTGAAGTCTACAGGCATCCTCAGTCTCTCAGAGGTTATAATACTGCTCCACAACTTTGCACGGCTAGACTGTACACTGTTAGGTATATCAAAAACAGTTAGCACAATTAGCTGAAAATCCAGCTTGGGGCCTTTGGAATACTTTAGCACTAACATTGAGAGTAGTCTTAGTTCTAATTTTCTTTAGCAAAATGAGTTAGCAAATTGCCAAATGGAGGATATAAAGTGCATATTTTATAACAAGTGGAGAACTGCTTCAGCATTACTAGTTTTATTTTTATTTTATTGACTGTTGTTATTTTTAAGGATTTTTCTCAGTTTTGTATTGCATTTTCTTTTTTGCCCTTTGGGTTGTTCATATTTCATTTCTGATGTAACTGAATTTTGTATTGCAGGATGATCGATGCTCTATACATTAGGTTATAATATGTAGCTATAGAAAAACTGAAGAGCATTTTGATAGAGACACCAGTTACATAGACTTATGTAAAAAACTGAGCTCAGATTTTTAACTGAGTAATCTAAAAAAAAAAGGAAGATAGTAAAATGCTTTGAACCTCATCTCCGCTTGATAAGCAATTAACTGGTCTCCCACATTCAAGGAGATGCACTGTTCACTTCCTCTCCATAGGAAGGGAATGGCCATGCTGGAGCATGGAAGTCTAGAGAGATTTCAGGACATGAGAAGGAGCTATCAAATTATCTGTGTTAACTTAATTACTCATATTTAATTTAATTTGTCTTTATCTTTCCATAATATATTTGTAGGCTTCAGTAAGATCGCTCCTTAGCCACTGTTTTGACAGGCTTTTTATTTCTGTGAAGTAAATAAGAATTACAGAGAAAGATAGTGGATAGAACAGTAATTCAAAAGAAAGAAAGAAATAATTAAACAAACAATAGATGAAATGAGGAACTTTAAGGACAATAGCAACCCTCCCTAATTTTGGTGGGGCTAGGATTTCACTCTGTCAGCAGTTAAGTTTCTTTACTGCCTTCACTTCAACTGAAAAGGCCTAAATCAGGCTGCAGAATGAGTACACCTGTGGAATATGGAGATATTAAAGTATGTACTTAAGCACGCATGGTGAGATACAGAAAGCTGCCAGCTCTAAAGAATGCTAAATTCATAATGAAATTTTCTGAAAGAGAGAAATCATCAGCAAATCTCAAAGGGCCAATTTCTGTAAGGCTGAATGCACTCAGTACTCCTACTGAATTAAAAAGAAGTTCAAATTAGAGAGGGTTTGGGGTTTGCTTTGGGGCGAGGAGGGGGTGGGCGGGGAATGTAACAGTGAGAATAATTTAACCGTTGGAGGCCTAGGGATGTGGCAAATTCTGAGTCTTGCAGTGCTTCAGGCCTTCCAAAAAGATAGTGTGACTCAGACTGAAATTGTGGTTGTAACAAAGGTGTCTTTGGTTGCAGGTGGGTGCAGTGAGTCACGGAGGAGGCCGGAGCAGGTCCTTCAAGTCACTGTTAGAAATCGTGCACTCAGCTTCCCACAGGGAAGGGAAAAGATGTGCAACTGAGCTCTAAATTTGGCTGCATGCAATTTAGTTATCTAGATTAAATTAGTCAACCTCATTCCTAAAGAGTCAATGGAGGGAGATAGTAAGATAAGGTGCCTTCAGGAGGTGTCTGTTTCTCTCCACTGACTCTACAGGAAGATCAGGATGGCTGAATTACATTGATTAACTTGTAAATGGCAAAATGCATTCAATCATCTCTGCTTATGTCAAAGTAATCCTTTGGTTCTTTTCAGTTACTGAATGATGATTTATTTTGTCGGTCCCTCCTGTCTGGGCCTGTTGGGACTCTCTGGGTTTACTCCTGATTTATATTGCATAAGGAAAACCAGAACCTCTCCTTCTGCGTTCACTGAAAGAGCTAATGGTTTTCATCCGTGCATACAAGATGCAGCGAATTTGTACAGCCGGGAGAAGAGACTAGATAGATACAAACTACTGAGATATTTGGGTTATTTGCATAGAGTTCAACACCTACTTTTTATTGTTTACAATGTTACATTATTTATAACGTAAAAATTGGAAGGTTGGACCTCAGCAGTATACACTGACTTCAATAGAGGATCTGTTTTGTGTTAATCTGGCACCTGCCAGAAAAGGGAACATAGCTATTTTTGTTAGGATGGACACATCCTTTAAGAAAGGCCTATTCTTCTCTTACACAAACATCTAACTATAGACCTAATCTACATTGCTCTCATGAAAGGATAATTCATTTCACAACACCTGTGCCACATTAGCAAATAACCATCTCTTGCAGCTAATTATAACCAATTCAGAAATACATGAGGAAGTGTAAAATATGTATTGTGTGATTTGTTACAGGTCATGGAAGAACTGTTGGCTTTTGTCCTTAGATGTCTGATTTGTAAAAGAACATACAATACTGTTAAGCAGCTCCAGATCTTACATCTCCTGCATTTAAGTGATCTTACTCTGTATTTAATGGGAGTACTCTGGTACGCAAAGTTACTCACAAGTTTTTACACTAGCATTTCTGTTTCAATGCTGGAGAACTTGATCCTGTGGGTAGCCAGTGCCAGCCGCCCATAAATAACTAACCAGAATAAGTAATATCTGGTCCTGCTATTCTGCATGTAGAGTGTCTGAGGAAACTAAAGCCAAATCTTGAAATAAAGGAAAACAAATTTTACTCTGCTAGCTTTGGACCTACAGGACAAATTAATCTATTAAAGAACACCCCAAACAATTTGAGTGGTGCATTTTTGCCCTTCACAAGTGTTTTGCTGGGGAAGGATTCCTCTGCTGGTGGATTCACCTTCACATGCGTCACTTCTCCTTGGCAAATAGCCAGCAAGCACTGAAGTCAGTAATACAGATAGCAAACCACCCAAGGTGGTGCTCTAATTTAGCTGGAGTTTGTTTTCAGTTAAGAACAGGTAGGGTTCTGTCATCTAGACACCTTCCTCTTCTCTCCTAAGAAAGATAGTTTAATTTATTTATTTTAGACAATGTAAGTGAAAGACAAGGCAGTCATTCCCTCAGCTGCAGTAGTTTTACACTAAGGATAAAGCTGATCGTAAGTATACAAAGAAAATCAAGTTCAGATACTGCTTTTTATTGATCATGCAAAATGAATGAGGAAAGTGCTTAGTAAAAGGCCCACCCAATGTAAAGGGCTGATAGACAAGGTAGATCTTCTCTACATAGCTTCTCTAGTTCTGTGCTTATGGCCAGAAAAATAATGCCCAATTGACAGGGAATACATGGAAAAAAAACCATTCTACTACCTCAGCCTGGGTCCTGTGGAAAATTCAGCTTTAATACTCCCTGCCTTCTCAGAATTATTTGATTTCTTTGATTTTGCACAGCCTTGTCTAGAGAAGGAATATAGTCAAACTCTGTTTTGTTCTGATGAAGTGTTAGTGGTCAACTAATTTCAAAGGAATTTTGCTGTGATGTAAATGCAGATAATTGCAATCTATCTATAAGTATTTAAAAATATGGGAGCTTGTTTAATCCAGGAGTGGATCAATTTAGTGAAAGCTATGACCTGAAGGCTAATTTAGCTGAATGAACTCTTATTTTCCTCTAAACCAAATCTCTTTGGTTTGGAATACGTCAATTAGAAACAAGCTTGAGTTTACCAAAATGAGAGCATCCACACACGAGTTTACACTGTTTTAGTTAAACTGATTTTACAAATAGGCAATAGTTAACTTTAGTAGAACTGACATGTCAAAGGCATGCATGTCTTTAGCTTGATACCTTTTGGCATACTTACCTGTATTCAGTGGAGCTGATGAATTGGAAAAGGCTAGACCAGAGACTTAGGAGGAGCAAGAGTTTCTTTCATTCATCCATATTACATAAAGTTTTTATGAACACCTTGAACAAATAAGAAGTTAAAGAGAGTATACTCTTTCAGTGTGGTGCCATTAAATACAAGTGCCATGAAGAGGTCCTGAATTATCAGCAGCTGAATCTGTTGTAAAGCACCGACTGTGAAAATTGCATTCAAAACCATGACTTGGTACTTGGACTTTGAACTAAGCAGTAGGCTATGCCAAGAAGGGTAGACTGTTTGGTACTAGTCTTACACTACAATTATAAGCTTGTGAACTAGACCAGGTGTCTGACAAGTATGTAGTCAGGCCCAGAGTTTTTCAGCAACAGTCAGTTTGTTTAATGATGTATTTTTTATTTACATACCCAATTTCAACTATCTAATACTTTTTTTCAAAAAAATGAGAAAGGAACTAGAAAAGTTCAAACACTGAATCTTTATTTGAAAACACTGTTAGAAAAATATTTTAAATTAATAATATAGCAAAACAAAACAGTTTGGACCAAACAGAATACTTCAGACTGACTGTAGTAACATTTCTTCATTTTGCCACAGGAAAAAAAAGTGCCCTATTTCAGTCTGAACCATCTTTTCTTCTCATCCCTTCTATTTCTTATTTCAGAAAATGAACCAAACCAACCCTTAATTTGCACAGGTCCATTTGTATGTCAGAATTTTTTTGTGACCACAGAGAACCAAGACTGACCTACATAAACAGCAAAGCCATTAGAAGGGCAAGCAGAAGGTGCATGTTGATTGTCGGGGGGTAGTGACAGAGATATGGTACCAAAGAGCTTTGAAAGAAATAATGGCACAGATTTGCCTCTTCCTTCTTTATTTGTTAGTCTACATTTTCCAAGTACCCTTTTAGGTGGGAAGAATTTACTCATATGCTGCATGAACCTGCTGCCTGGATCCATGCTGCTTTGCTCTCTGCAGCAGGGATAACAGCAAAACTGGATGATGAATTTCTGAAACAGCACAAAATTCCTGCAGCAAAACTACAGAAAAAGTCTCAGATGCCTGCAAGGATCTACTTCCCAGCCTGAGGAAGAGCAGCATGAGCAGTGTCTGACCAGCTCTTTCACACTTGGAAGCCTCTCCCCCGTCTATCAGGGGTGTTCACAAAGGCCTGTGCTGGCTCATTTCTGCTTTCACTGGCTGTATCTATACTAGTAAATTAAACGGGAAAGCACTGGCATGTTATTACCCATACTGCTAAATAGTTGGCACATTCCCTGAAGCAATTTTGTCCTTGTGCTTTCCCAGAGTGCCCAGACGTGGCACAGGGGCACAAGACATTCATGTCAGGCAGTTTGGATTCAACCAGCCTCTTCTGGGGGCATTTAGCCATTCAGATGTGTGCTGGGTTATATCAATTTGCCTCCATCAGAAATTAGTCCCTCGGTCCTTTTGTTTATGGTATAGTCCCTGAGACAAATAGGAATGAACTTAGGGTATTTTTCCAAGTATAAAATTGTTTCAAAGCATCTAAATAGTATTAATTGTCAAAAAGCTTGTGCTTTTACTAGTAATCCTTTATAAAAATGTGTTCTGAGTGCTTACAGACATTCTAACTCTGAAATGTAATATTAATGATTGAATTGTCAAAATAAAATCACTTAGGACTTTCCTTTTCTCTGCTTTGCATGCTTTAAAATGAACAGTGCCATGGACCAGTTGGGCACTTCTTCTGGTGCATGGAGAGTGTCTTCCCATTCACCATTTGTGTGATGGAGAAAAGTACAAGACCACCTGTGTGAAGCTGTTAAAGAAACCTGCAGCAGGCTGAGCTCGATGAACTTATTCCACAGGAGATATTTGGCCAAACATCATAGGGTCACGGTTTAAGAGAGAAGGAGAGATGGAGAAGTGAGAAGAGTAACTGCACAAACAGATGTTGAAATGGGAGTTACTTAATATCACTGGATCCAGTGCCGGGGCTTCGCTCCTGAAGTGCCCTGTAAGCCTATGCTACACGATGACCTGACTGCACTGGGATAGGATATGATGTGTAAGAAAGGCAAAAAACCATGAGAGTGAGGCAGGGTAGGAACCTGCCGGTGATTACCAGGCTGTAGGCAGGTGCCGAAAAGGCAGCAGGGTAAACAACAGCAACAGATCCCGAAACCGTGGCAAATCAAGCCTGTTTTTTTCTGAGGGGAGCTGCAGCAGCAGCAGCACCATGCCTGCTGCCGTGACGCTGCCTGGTGCTGCCTGCATGCTCCCAGTCATGTCCAGCAGCAGCTCTGCAGCCAACTCCTCGCCTTTGCCAGGCTGCAGCTGCTCTGATCTTGTGCAAAACACATCTTCGAAAGGGAGACAAGCAGTGATTTAAGGAGAAATGTAAGAGAAATAGGCATAAGTTGGGTTTTGGTTTTTTTTTTTTAAATACTGTCCTTTGGGAAAACCTTTATGATAGACTGATGTTAAATGTGAACAGAAGCTCTTACAAGTAGAAACAAGACTTTGTGACTGTAGGTCTACCAGTAAAGTAATCAGTACCAGGACCTGGTACGCTGCCCTTGAGGCCACTTGGCATGGTCTGCCCATATTCATCCTGCTAAACTATCTTAGTCTCCAAAGCAGTCTTGTTTCACCCAGACTGACTACTGGGCAGGTTCCCAGCCTCAACTTTCTCTGGAAGTGCTTTGAGAGAGTGCTGGGTGGCCACTGGGAAGGCCGAACCAGGGCCCATGGTTTGGTCCTATTTAGTTCAGTAGGGTAGACGTAGCCTTAAAGTATGCATCAAGTCATCTGTTGCCTTAATTCCACAGATTTCAAAGGATTTAGGCCAGAAGGAAACTTGCCCTAAGCTGTGCATTCTTGCAGCACGCTCATTATCACATTTGCCTTTGACTTGCACAGCTGTAAATCCATGGAAACCAGAGTAATTCAGGGATGAATCAGGTCCATTATCTCCTTGTGTTTGTATAGCACTTAGCACAATGGTGCCCTGATCCTGATGGGAATTCATGTTATTTTAGGACAATCAGAGCATTCATTTGTTAAAATAAAGTATATTTTTAGCCAGAGCTAGCTTCAATAGCAATGTATGGGGGTGTGTGGGGGGGGTGTGAATGAAGGGAAAGGCACAACTGATCCTCCACCACATGACTCTGAGCACACGTATCATATGCCTAAGAGATTATCTCCTCTCCTGGTCAGTATGGTTGTGAAAACGTGACCAATGGGGACCTTGGAAGCTCAGATAGAAGGCAAAGAGCACAAACTCTCAATGTTATTGCTTCTTTTTTAAATAAGTTGTATCGGTTTTAGGTTGCCCAGGATGTGAAGCCCAATGTCTGATCTTGGAACATTTGGGGTTAATATTGGTATGTTTAGTGCCTTTGCTGAAAAGTAATAAATCAGATGCCATGCCATTGCTTTCCATGGAAAGTTAGATCTCAAAGATGTGATTTGCTCAACACTATTTTTTCCCCCCATGCAAATAAAATGAACCAGGAACACTTGAAAAAGCAAGCACTGTGCTTGCTCCATGTTCAGAGGCGCTTGTTTCAGCTCTTTTATGAAATCTTGTTAAGACCAGTAGGTCTTATAAATTCTAATGAGATACATATGTGGAACATATATAAAGACATTACACATGTCTTACAAAATATTTGCTATATAAAGGACCCAATCGTGTGAAGTTATTATTCAAAGCAGAGGTAAGTCCTAGGAGAAGGCAGAAAAAAGCACCAGTTGCAGACTATAATCCTAGCAGGCCTTTTTGCTCATTCCTGTGAGTTAAAAGCTGAAATGCGTGTTCCAGCTTCAAGTTATTTCACAGACATAAATGGGGAAGATTGAATATCAGCTGTCATTAATCTCGGTGTCCTGACATGACAAAATCACCATTACTCCCAGTAAATGTGAGCTGATGCTCACAGCTTAGAAACATTAGAAGCACATATTTTTACAACCAAAAATTATGAGCAATTATTGCTAGAGCTGTAACAACAAGTTCTAAAAAGTGACATGTGAAACTAGGGAGCTGACTTTCCAGTCCTAACTTACCCGCTAGGAAAACATAAATGCAAAGATTAAGCTATTTCAAAGCCGCTAGCTTGTTTTTCTTCAAGCCACTTTGTTATCTCACTGAAACATAATCTTAAAAATCCTTGCAGTGAAAAGCCATGTCCTGAAAAGTCTGTTAATTTTATTTAACGTTTGAAAGTCCTATTCTGATACTGCTGCTCTTCATTTCGCAGCCAGGCTTACTAATATTGCTTTACTTACTAATTAACAGAACAACATTTTGTTTGATGTGAGGGTAAACTATTTTGGATGTGACTATTAGGGAAAGGTCTGACAATTCTATAGCTCTAAGAAACATTAATTTCCTTCCAGAACCGAGTTGCCTGTGCATGTCCCTTCAGTGTGAATGCAAACCGAGCAGCTGTGCTGACAAAGGAGCCCTGTGCCATAGTTAGTTACCTGACGTGTGCGCGCCCTTTCCCCATTATCGGTGTATTTGTTCTAGCCCATCTGGAGCGCTGGAGCCTGACAGCCTGGCTTTAATGTTCTCATGGCTGTGTCAGAACCCACAAGCTGTTGAAGGCCTTTGCATTTTAAGAACAATGATGTTTGTGGTTTAGTGCGTGCACGAGAACGGTGATAACGCTGCCTTTTCCCAAGCATGGTAGCAGTGTGTTTCACTAGCATGCCTAGGAGTAAGTGAGTCTCTGGTTTAGCCTTCTGAAACCCCGTTAGCTCAGACCTTTGACAGTCAAGCGGAAAAGCTATGAGTCGTATCAAATGAACTGTCATGGTAGCATCTTGCAAATTCCACCCAAAAACTAGTCCTTGTAGATCACAATAGGTAGGTAGATCACAATTTAAAAAATGAACTTTTTTTTAAACTGGTAATGTAAGTTGCTGTGAGTTGCTGTAAGGATGCTTTTCAGCCCAGTGAAGTAGTTAATAATCTGTGATCTATTTGCTTTATAAAATGATGAGATTAATCTGTGCTAACTGAAGTAATTAAAAGTAACCTCTCTAGGTTTGGACAGATCACTCTAGGCTTCTTTTATAGTCAATAGAAGGGAATGATGTTCATCTGATATGTCTTGAAATCTTTTCCTGTGCAGTGAGTTACTCTGTGGAGATGCCATCCATCAGCCCTCCTTCTGACATGTGTTTGGTGATGAGGGAAAAAACACTTTTTCTTGAAAAGTGCTTTCATTTCTGTTACTTACTATTGATGCCACAAAAAGTATAATGAATTTGTATAAGCCATCTAAATTCAAGATGAGAACAGAAGACACAGAAATCTCACTCAGAAACCTCGCATTTACACAGATGGAAGATACAATTCCTTCCCTCTGTCCCAGCCACCATCAAACACACAGGCTGGGAGGCAGATGACAGGGTGATACCCACCAGCACCAGCAACCTGCTTCCTGACGCGCGCCCCAGCAGAGCTGCTGGAGACCAGAGCAGGGCTTCAGCAGGTGGCGGAGCCCAGAAAGCAAGCTGGGAGAGACATGCCATCTCTGGAAACGCAAAGGATCTCAAACCAAGACCCATGCCAACGCAGCCCAGAGCACAGGTTTTATACCTTGCGGGTAGGGGTATACCACACCGGGGCAGATTCCTCAATGGACTAAACAGCAGTCAGAGTACAGATCTTTTATATCGTCTGGGACCATGAAGGAAATAATAGGTTAAAGCAGCAGAATTCCTCCAAAATGTGCTTGGTCAGTAAATGTCAAAATAAAGCTTTGTAAAACTGGAAATGAAGCTAGTCAGCATCAAATGAAGCTAATCAGCAAATTCCTCTTATTAACAGAAAAATCACATAAATGCTACTAACAATTAAAAAAAAATCAATGAAATCTAAAGAATACTAAATAGTCAGATTTAAACTTCTTAGAATACTAAATATAAAGAAATTTATCTCATAAATTCTAAAGAACAAATGTTAAAGAACACTGAGAAATAATCTCTTATTCTATTTAGGGCCCCAACCAGTGATGTTCATAAATGTATGCTATTTTATAGCAATGAATTTTCAAGCAGACAGACAAAGGTCTAGATTGTTATAGGTTTGAGTAAATCTACTTGCTGCTAATACAGCATTTTGCCCTGCCTGCTAGGCTATGGCTCCATGCCCCTCTGCCACCACAAAGCAGTCCAGTAACAATATTGCTCTTAATAACATGTGAAATTATTTCAGTTTGCCTCATCACTGAGAGCGATGGATCGAGACACAAAGTTTTATGGAATAGGGGGGACTAGAAGTATTTGGTATAGCATGATGCCTTTCTGTCATAAGCACACCTATGTTCCCCACCAGCACCGTATTTCAGCAGTGCTGTGCTTTGAATTGCACCACCAATTATCTCTCCGTTTCTTGACTTAGTTGAGGACTAAATAGGTCTGAGAGGAGCAAGTTAAAAGCCTGAAACAGTGACATACAACAATCAGCCAGAATTATTAATCAGATCAACATATCTGAAGTTTTGCCTCATTTGTAGGCCTGTGTCTGTAAAAGCATTGCCGAGCTGATTGCCCTATCAAGCTGAGATCTGAAGAGTGAAACTACTGGTCAGTATGCACCTCAGCTGGGCATTCGTATAGGCAAGACTCTGACTTTTTTCCTCAGGGAACACCTGATAGTTACAAAATACTGAACATTAGCATACTGACCTCGGAATGGAAGACCCAGATTCTGCTTCTTCCTCAGTCTGAATGGATTCAAAATTATCTTCTTCACTTTATAGAAAAAATGTCTAGTTATGAAAATTATAATCCAGTCCTGTTGAAACATCATCCTCCCTATTTTTGAGATTGGGTAACTTTTCTGCAAAAACAAAATTGGTAAAGACAAGAGAATAGGCTCAGTCTGTGTGACGGTCTTACTATCATCGAAGAAGCAAAATCTAGCACTGGATGCTGTACTGTGTACTGCTTATGCATTTTGCGTTACATAAAAATAGAAAATAATCCTGAAATTAGGATTTCAGGAGGCTGGGGGTCTGCGCCCAGTTAGTTGTTCTAGCCTGTAGGTTAGAATTCAGTTTTCAAGGCTTGTAGGATGAAAGTTCAGCCCTGGTGACAGCATGTCTTCTCTTTCTTTTCAGTCTTCACATGGAGATCTTTATTCCTTGGGTTTGGACTTGGTTTTCCTGAATCATTCCAGACCTTTTTTGCTGCTTTCTAGTGTTATTTGTAGCTTTAAATGTCAAAGCAGAGCAAGTCTGTGTTGGAACATGTCCCTGTATGGGGCAAATGTTGTGTAAGTTTTCATTAGTTTTATCTGTTGATGTCTTGCATCACGCTACATTTCTTTTTTTCTAATTAAGTACTGTGCAAGGAATGCATCTGCAGAATTAAACTGAGTGCTTTCGTCTACATTGAAGAAATCTCCTTTCAGTGACCTGCATACACGGTTAGTTTTACCAGATGGTTTCTCGTATCCTCCACCTCTCTTTTTTTCTTTATTGGAAAAATGTACTTCTGTTACTGTACAAACAATCAAGCGTGTTCTGGGTAGGTCTAGGCAAACATACAGTAGAAGTGAACAGTAGAAGGGAAATGTAACACTGGCTCAAGTAAAAACATATTAAGGCAGACCTCTTAATTGAAGATTTCTTTCTGAATGATTGTTCTATGCGATGGTGTTATGCCAATAAAGCTAAGAACTCATTAAGGAAATGTCCTGAGAACTTAAAAGGTAAAGGAGATCTCTTTCTTAACCTGATAATGTTCAAAGTTAAAGGAAGAAAAACAAAATCACCCATTATCAATTTGCATTAAGAAAGTAATTCTATCCTTGGTTGCACAAAGCTCCCATTGACCTCTGAGTCATTTCCACAGATCTGCTAAGAAAATGTTTCCCTAAATATATAACTGGTAGGAAAAAAATTCTAAATTTTCCCACATGAGGAAACTGCAATTTTCTACTGAATTTAAATCCAAAAGGCTGATGCCCTTTATAAAAATTGCTTTTCAAGATGAAAATAAAATCCTGCCCAATATTTCTGGAAAAGAGAACTAGTGTAAAATCCCCTCTGAAGACAGCAGTGGAGGCATGTGCAGGGGCACATGGTTTGTAAGTGTGATGCTGCCACTGGGTGCCATCTCCTCTTCTTGGGAACCTGACGGCTTTGGGCAACAAGGAGCCTGAAGAGGAAAAGAGATTGCAGTGTCATGTAAGATGAGGACCAAGCAGGAAATCTGAACATCTATGAGTTACAATCTGATTACAATCAGGCTTTTCATACCAACAGGCCAAATGCCACTACTGTTGAAGCTGGAGAGAATGTTTATGGTCATGCTAGTAGGATCACAACCTGTTTCCTCATCCTAAGGCACAGAAGATAAAAAAACCTCTGTTATTTTTCTCCCTCAAATGAATCCTCTACAGTGAAGATTCCACTGAAATTGCAAAAACAGTCACACTGGTGTTCACACTCAATAAAAGTTAGCAAAATAACATTGACGTTCACAGATACACCAGAATTACATTTTTGCATCAGATGCCCTTTGAGTAGGTTTTCCTACGCACATGACACTGTGAAGGCAGAGAGGTCACAAGCCTTCCTCTTGCCCAGAGCCATTACGTTCTTGCATTCAGCATTCAGTAACTCCGTTGCTCCCACACTGCTGACAGTAGTGATGTTCAAACAGCTTTATTCCTTACATCTTTAGATATGAATAGGCTTCTAGTTGTCCTGAGAAGACCGTACCATTAATACAGTAATTACGCCATGAAATTGCTTCATTCAGTCTTTGAGTTTGGCTTGGGTATCATGGTTATCTGACATCCCAAATAGAGGCAGAACAGTCATGATTTCACAGCATGGGATTCATCACAACCCACAGTTGACGTAGAGATAGTAGATCAAACACATTTTTCGACAGAGTACGCACACTCACACACACATGCGTGTATGTACACATCACTACCAGGGCATGCAAATATTTGCGCACATCAGAGTTAAATATGAATCCTTTTAGAAAGTGTTTCCATCTACAGTGGTGACCTTGACCAAAGCCATAGAACAAGATGGCATAAGACTGTTGTTGCCTAGTTACCTGATGAGTGTATTTCTACTTTGATCTAACAAAAATGCTTTCCTTGACTTGGATTTCACAGTTGTGACCCCCCCCTTTTTCTCTCTTTCTATTTGTTTTAAGGCAGAATTGACCTATATAAAATTTAGAATTTAGTATTAAAGCAGAAGCTTTCTGTAAATATCTTCATTTGATTGTGTGATGATTGCTGCCAAAAATAGTTTATGTGAACTAACGCACTACTGTTATCACAGTTCTAGGAACTTAAGTAGCTGCTGAGTTTTCAGCAGGTATCTATCTTTTATAGATAGATTTGAAGAGATTAATTTTTTTTATAGAAAATGTGGTAATTCAGGAATTTGTTTTGATTCTGACTGAGAATAAATTTCAAGATTTTACACAAAGAAAATCTTTAAAATATTTTGATTTCAATATTCAGTATTGATTTTCAGTGGTCAGTTTTGATTTTCAGTATTCAGTACTCAGTTCAGTGTTTAGGTGTGGGTTTATATTTATTTGCAATATTTCTGTATCTTATGTAAAATCCACTAAATCACTCAACAAAACATTGTGCCAAATGAAAAGTCAAAATATTAATTTCAGAAAGTGGTAACTTAATATTTCAACATCAGTACACTTTGTCCTTAAAGGACTTCTTTTGTGAAAAAGGCAAAATCAGCACCTTCTTTTTCTAAGTGTTTGGGTTTTTTTAAAATGGAATTTCAATTGCCTATCTAATTGTTGTTTCAGTTCTCACTTGAATTAAGAGATGAAATTATGTTGGATATTCTGTTCCTTACAGTTATTTGAGTTCATATGTCCAAAAGAAAGGTGAGACCACAGATAAGGTGTTTCTCTTAATTGAATTTTCCTCTAGATCTTCCAACAGACCTTCCAGGGACACTTGTATTCTGTTGACTTTCTTCTTCTTATCTCAATCCAATAAAAAACAAAAAACCCAAACAAACAGACAAATTCACCTAGAGACCAAAAGGTTCACTAAAGTGCATTTTAAAACCACAATAAACTGTAGCCTATATTTCAGTGTCTTAGGTAAACAAAGTTGTTAAAATTTTATCTTAATTGTCACTAATTCTATTAAACCAGCTGCATAGCTAAGTTAAAATGACACACTATAATTTGTAAACAAAGCTGAGCTAGATTTGCATTCAATTCACATGATTTGAACAGTATTTTTTGTGTATAACTGGACAGTTCTTTCCAATTCTGTTTGACTTGGTTTTTTTTATCAGTTTCCAAGCAACGCAATATGCAAGGTTTGCTTACAGTATGTAAAAGCTACAGTTAAAAAAAAAAAAAAAGTCATAGTCTATGTTAACAAATATCAAACAAAATGGAATCTTGTTAAAATAACTGACAATTGCATGGTTTTATCCTGATGAAAATATTCCTAAAGACTGTTGTCTGGGCTCTGTTCTATCCATATGTTAATCATTTGATAATTTTATGAACATAGGTGAAAAGCCATGATAGCACTTAAAATTAGAGAAAATAATGCTGGAGTAACTTGACAGTACTGGACTTTTTTCAAGGATTCTCACCCATTTGTATAGGTCTTCCAGAACAGCTTGACAAAAGAAGGTTTTTGCAAATCAATTTCTACCTGCTTATTCCCCAATTAAACTCATTATTGTAGAATATTCAGAGAATATATTGACTTTACAGTGCCTATAAATGTAGTATAACTCCAGAAATATGTAGAAAAATTATTTACTATCCACTAGCAGTTCATCACATACTTCTGAATGGGCAATGCATTCAGAAAACTAGTTGATTTATAGAATAAAGGGGGGAAAAGTCAAATTATTTTTAAAGAATTATTGACTGAGCTCTGGTCATCCCTGGTTGCTGAACTGAGCTGTTCACCCTTTCTTCCCAAGGGATCTTATTGTATGCTGCTTTCCTGCTAATATTTTATTTTGCTTCTAAAGCTTTCTTTTTATTTGTTTATCAACCTCCATCAATTCAGCCATTCAGGTTTAATCTCTGCTTTGTTGATTCCAGTTCTGTCTTGAGCAGTACATATGGTAAGATCTTGATATAGCTTGATAAGTAGTGTAATTATCCAAAGAAACCTCTCGACTTCCATTGCCACCACTGTTCAGTCAGAAGATGTTTCCATTTTAAACTCCCTCTTCTCTAATAGCAAACTGTGAATGGAGCTGGAATAATCTGAAACACAGAGAAACACCCTCTGACACATACAAACCTATGTGCATATGTTTAGGGGGTCCCGTAGGTAGAATAGTGCATCGTCTCCCTTTCTTTAGTTACCTGCAGCCTTGGCATCTGAGATGAGATGGCATTAGAAAACAAGTGAGAGAACATATCTTTGACATATTCTTTGAAAGGCGTAACTTTGCTGATTAGATGCCTAATATAGAGTTTATCATTTATGCATAAGTAAAATAGGTATACCGAATGACAGAAAAAGCACTTTATTGGGGAATTGTGCACTCTGCATTAATGGTGCATATAATTTTTAACCAGTCTGGTTCTTTGGAACAATTTGTTCCAGCTAAGAACAGATTGAGCTGTTCTTTGAATCATTCTTCGGCAGGCAGTGCAGTGTGAGTTTGTGATGACTTTTCTTTGTGCTGTAGCTGAGTTCATTTGAGGTAAAACTTGCTGAAGCGCTGAGGGTTTATAAAGGTACTGAGCACTGCCTATGATCCAGCAGGCTTACCGTGAAGACAGCGATGTGGACCCTTGTGTTGCATTTAAGCAATCGACACACATAGTTTTCTGGCAACTTAATGGTTTGTTTTCAGTTGTGTATCCCAGCCATGTTTGACATTTAAATGTTAACTTGCTTTGTATACAGACTTCTCTTCATGAGTAGCACAGTAGAAAGTATTCAAGAATCTGAACATGGAGCTGGTCATAGGAGGTGCCCCCACTTCTCGCTGAATTGGTGCGAGACGTGGGAGCGGCTTTGCCAGCTTTGGGGGAGAGGAAGTGGACACAGTTGTGAAAGAGAGGACAGAGCTGCTTTGATTATTCTTGGTAAGCACTGCAATCTGGAGGTAAAAACTGTTATACCAGGGGATGTGTCTGGGTCCAAAGCAGTCCAGGAAAGGGCTATGGATTACACATACGTCTTAAACCGCTTTTGTACACACAGGCACAGTTCTGTGAATTTTCTGCAGATTCCAGCACTCTGAGATTTTTATCGTGGACTGATTTATAAGGACAAATTAAAAATTACAGGACCTGATGCAAATTCAGGGCTGCATAACTGTAAGATTTTACCTTTTCCCAGTTTAGAGTACTAGTCCTTTTAATTCTTTCATTTGGATAGGGAGGGTGGGCACTACAAAGGTCTCCCTGAAGCTACTGAGAACCAAAAGTAGAAGTCATAATTGCAGTTTAATGAAACCAATTTTAAACATTCCTTTTATGTCTGCTGGGATGTTTATTGTCACAGTTCAAGTTTTCTCTTTTTAGACAAATTCAAGCCATTTGCTAACCTGTTCATGCTAAATGTCACCCTGTAAAATAAGTAGCTTTGACAAATCTGCCCCCACTCTACTACCCTAGCATGCTAAAAATATCACAGTCACATTCCTGCTTTTTGAAATGAAAAAGGTGACTGTCATTTGTCATTTCTGGCGAAAAATACCATTATGTGTCCTGTAGGAACTCTGGAGAACCTCTGGATTTCAGTTAATACCTTAAACAAAACAATATCCCATTGCTGAGTAAGTATTCATAGAATTTCTGTGCACTGGGCTCAGGTAGCAACCACAGCAGAGTTTTTAAATTTGTTTAAAAGGCTGGGGTGAGATCCCAACAGCAGCCACTTGCCTACTGTGCAGCTTTTCCAGAAAAAGGCTGAACTTTCAAACAAACCCCACCTACTTGCTGATGGACCAGATGGTGCATAAGCACTGAGATGTTTACTTAAAAACCTAATTAGACAATTAAAAGTTAGTACTACCTTTTAATGTAACAGAGGCACCAATATTTGATGAGTATTTAGGTACCTAGTAGTTACCTAAAGTCATTTGGGATACACAAATGGGGACACCCAAGTCTCCCAGGGAATCCAGTCTGGTACACATGCTCCGAGAGTGCCTAGTAAGAACGAAAAACCTGGGCTCACCAAAAGGTGAAGAAGGCAACAATGGCCACTTCTGCCCAGAACATTACCACAGGAAGAAAAGAAAATGCATCTTTTGCTTATTAGCCCTGCGTTGGATTCTTCACCCAGAAACAAGGGTGGAAGCCTCACCTGCCTGAACCTGGGGAGGTTCAAATCTACCTCTCAGCTTCCCAGAAGACAAGCTAGGACAGAAGACATGGCATGCATGGTCTAGGGGAGTTCACCCCCCTCTTGACTCTTGAAGTAATACCAAGAAGCCAAGAGGGTAAAGTTCATGTTTCAGAGAGAAAGAGAGAGCGAGCAACCACTCGAGTTTAGAGGGTCTGGAAGGCACATTTTGTTCTGGATCAGGATAATGGACCTGTTTAACTTGTTTTGGTTAATATTCCTGGAACTGTTTTTGTGAGGACAGTGATTAAGACTAGCTAAAAATGCTAATTATTTTTTTTTAAAAGATAGAAATAAAGCAAGGACTGTCCAGAGTGTCGCATTCATTTATGAGTGAATAATACAATGATGATTTCTGCACAATATGAAATTATAATGAGACAACCCTGTGGCCTCCAGCACTATAGTATTTAAACATTTCATGATTTTTAATACATTTAGGTTCACAACAATCCTAGAAAGTAGCAAAATGGATAATTTATAGCTCCCAGTTGTAAAATGTTTACCCAGTTTTTATCCAGCCTTTTAAATACATAAAACATATGCATTCACATAGACCATAAAAATGTTAGTCACAAAAGTACATGTACAAAATTACAACGAAGCTTTAATAGACCCCTTTTTGACTTTCTGGTTTTCAGCTTCTTGTTAAAGTCTGGTCTTCAGTCCCCATCTTATTTTAAAGTTTAGCTTTCTGCCCTGAACGTTGTATTAGCTGTCTAACGGGTGCTATGATACCACAGCTTTATTTCAAGGCTTACAACCGAGCTGGCAGCCAATCAGTGCATGCCCCTGTGCCCTCATTTGAAATAAGCTGCAGCCTGTGGCTCCTCCAGGTGGATTCTGTCAATTTAAGTATGAAAAATTATAACAGACAAGCTCTGTCTTCTGAAGTACTGATGCAAAAGGTAGCAATATTGCATGACCCGAGGGATGGTTGGATGGCTGCTTTGTACTGTAAAAGAGCTGAAAGAAATAGCTTGGCTTTTGGGGCTTTTTTGTCTCTGAGGTAGAATATGAAGTACCTGATGAGGAAGTTGTGGTTCAAAGGAAGGTTACCAAAATAACAGCAGCCATCCTAAACTGATCTAAAAGATTTACAAGAAGTCTGCTACAATGTGTGGGTTTTGACCTCCAGGAACACTAAGTTTTATTCATCTTGTGCTGGGGAACAAAACACACTCGGTGCATTAAATCAGCTTCATTTTTGTGCTTGTGCTTATGGGATTTGGAGCAGAGGTTTAGATTATAAGGAAATAGTTGTCAAGTGTAAAGTATAATTAAGACAGTTTTGGTGCCAGAACCAAGATTTTATTTTTCCTGTGGACCAGGGATTTTAGGTTTTTTCAACTCTTAATATAGAAAGGGTGAGATAGAGGATATTTTTTTCTCTTTTATCTGAACAGTCAAAAATGCACCAATATGATATTCATGTTGCATAAGCAGATAGTTTTATGATGTTCACAGTCTACCATAAATTTACCTCCTGTTTAAGACTTAACCTTATGCTTTAAAAATCTTCCATAGATTTGAAAGTATTCCTTGGTACTCACTGTCAATTTAACTACCCTCCCAGTGTTACACTTCAGGTTGCTGCAAAGAGCAGCATAGAGCATAGAGCGAAGCCCACTAAATGTTTCGTTTCCCTTGAAAAATTTCTAACCACAGCAGTTTTAAAAGGAGTTTTATAACAGACCTCATCTCTTTCCATCTACCAAATCTACGATACTCATATAGTTATTTTGCTGGGTTGTATACCAAACACTTGAGTCCTTGACCTCCAGTCAAGGACTTGGACTTCACATACTCTGTGATATACAACCTAGGACAAGGTTTGTCTAAGAGCTTGTAGTCTTCGTATAAAACTGGAGACAAGTAGATGAAAGGGGATGGGCTGGCAGAGACAATGATGATCAGCCTGTGAATCAGGAGACACTGAACACTTCTTTGCAGTTCAATGACCTATACAGACAAGTAGTCAAGTAGCAGGCCTTGTCTTTAAGAGTCACCGGTATAAATCAATAGGCAACAGCAGTTACATTATATGATCAAGCTCAGAAAAATACCCAAATTATTGCAACAGGACTGGGCATTGAAATAACAAAGCAGCACCTTTAGGTCTCAGACATTCACCTATCTCAGGTGATTTCTACCTTGGACAGACAGGTCCTCTGAAACTGTGTCAGACAGACAAATATCTGAGAGTATCTGTGTGGTGGCCTTGTAAAGCCCTGGTGGGTGTAGGAGGATATGATTTTTTCCTGACCCTTTGTAGTAATTAGCAGTCATAATTACTCAACAGCAATTGCAAACTTACTGAAGTCCCTGAGAGCTAGACTATTCTCACTCCACACCCTCAGAGGACCTATCCGTTATAAGAAGGTGCCTATATGACAAGCTTAGACTAAACGTGTAGGGTTTAGGCAGCTGAAGCGAGGTGACATGAATCAAGACTAGGATCTGTCTTCGATATTGCCCAAATAGTGGATAATACTTTAAGCCAGACTCTGGCCTTAGCTTACCTTCCAAGAAGATGATTTTCCTTCTGCAGTCAGTAGAAGATATTACAGACAGTCTTTAAGCTTTCCCTCTACTGCAAAACAAACAGGCCCTTTATTTGTAATTCACTTCAATACAGAAAGGTGCAATACAAACACTTGAACTAACAGTAAAAGATCCTCTGCTGATTTGAAAAATAACTGGAATTTGGGATCTCTCTTTCAGTCCCTATTGGCTTACAGTCTTCTACTGTCCTTGTCAGTAGGTTGCACATGACATATTTGTGCTGAAGAAGAGACGAAAACATTGGAATGACGAAATACTGTGGAAATGGGTACTGCTAAACTCAGTGTCAGAAGTCTGTTCTGAATATACTGAAACCAAAGGGTTGCAATTCATATTTATTTATTTATTTTTCTTTTTAATTCCTGTAATTATGTACTTGAGCTTGTATTGTTTGGTGGGACAGAAGGATTGTGGGCGACTGTGGGAGGAAATTTATTTCCTGTAGGAACTGCAGTAGGTGAGGAAAAAGATGTGTAAGGCAAGGAGGCACAATGTAAAAGAGGAAATCTATGACAGAATCACATCTCTATTTATACCAATGTATATACAGAGAAATATTAAAAATGTGTCTCTCTTAAAGCAAGAAAATCAACTTTATCATATGTTACCAGAAAGAAATATGTGTCGCCTGGTATGTACATTTGGGAAATAAGATAGTTACTGTATGATGGTTTACTCCAGCTCTACCGAATTACTAGTTTTGCCACTGTCACTAGGAGAACAGGCTTCAAAAACTTAGAGTCAGATGAGCAGGAACTTTTTGATACCAAAGGATTTTGAAAGGCATTTGGAGGATTTACAAAAAGTCCCCACCCTAAAATTCATATTTAAGGCATCTGATATCCCTTGATTTAATTAAGAATTTGCAAATAACCTTGTAACTTTTGGAAATAAATAACCTCGGGTGGAAATCAAGCATGTAACCTGCGAAAACATGTTTCAAAGTTTTGGAGGAGCTGATTTCTCCGCAGGACTCAAGTGCTGCAGCACCACCTGCACTGGGCTTATGCCCAAGGGCACCCAGGAAGGCACCCAGCAAACTAGTATGCCACCCCACACAGTGCCCCAAAGCAATATAACTGTGTTAGTGTGAGACTTCACTTAGGTTCCTCTTTACAAGAATTCAAGCTTTAAGAGAGAGGTTGAAGATAAATCAACCTAACCATCTTTTACAGTTTGCTCTTTTACTGTAGATACAATTACAATATGCACATATATGTGAGCACAGAGATACATGTAAACCACCTGCTTAAAGTTCAGCATGGACCCAAAGATAAGGTACAAATGAAACATCCATCTAGTTACACCTTTATACACTCAAACATACCTGCACTGAAAGCAGATATTTACTGGTATAGTCTGGTCGGGCACATGAGCCTGTGTGAAGTGGTGTAGCCATGTGCCAGGCAGCTACATGGTCCACATTTTGGTTCAGAGTTGTTTCCATCTCTGGTCAAACCAACTAAACATAGATGTCTGGTCTAACTGAAAAATTCAGCGGTTCTGAACTAGGTGCATAGGCTACCTGTGGAAAGAGAGAAACATCTCAAGAGAAAGAGCGTCCCACCATACTGGAACCCCATATTAAAAAGAAAAAAAGGTGAGGGGAAAGGGAAGCAACGCTTGTGTACCTGTTCTCTGAATCATCATTAATACAATTAATGAGTTGAATTCTAGTAAGCTCTCTCTTGTTTAGTGGGGACATTATGTACAGAGAGAATCTTCTTGCCTAACTTATTGGTGCTAACATTGGAAGCCCAGAAGCAAAAATTTAAGGATTTAAAAAAAAATACATAAGTGTACTGAGATTGTTTAGTCTAAAAAGAAAAAGACTGAGAGGAACATGCTCATAAAAGCAAGAAGAGAACAATCAGCTCTCCATGCCCATTAGAGACAGAAAACAGGTAATGGATGGATCTTGTGACAAGAGAACTGAAGATGGGCATTAGGAAACATTTTTGCAATAGACAGAACATTGAAGGAACAGCCTGCATTGTGACTCCACACTTTCCCCAGGCAAGCAACAGAGATCTTTGAACGGAGGAGTATTTGTCAGGATTAGCACAGTTTTAACTGACACTGCCCTAAGGTCTTTGTCATCCCTATGCTTTATAAATTTCTTGCTTGCAATTTCAGCTGGGTAACTTTTTTTTAACTTCTTTCTTCTTTCCTTTTTATTTTTATTTTTCCTTCTAATATTGTTGTAAAATCATTGTTTTTCTGGGATATTTCAGGTCAATCATTTTTGGGGTTGGATTAAGAGTGCCTTTTTTTTTTTTTTTGTTATATATTGGTTTACAAAACTTTTTCTTTTTTTTTAAGGCAGGTGTAGTTGGTTGGAAGGCCATAGAAACTACCATGAGATCAGATATTTTTCAAAAGCAGAGCATTTTTGATGCAGTGGAGACTGTTCATAGCCCAAAGAACCTAAGGCATTAACCTATGTCATTATTCTGATGATCTAGTATTACAATATGCTTTCTTTTCCTTAATGTTATTTGAATGCCAACATAAACCTTGTGTCACTGTTCCTGTTTCTTTGTACCAGTAGAAGTCTATGTCCATGGGACAAGAAGTATGATTTTTAGAAAAAAAATAATTCTGGTAAGTAATTTCATACTGTAAAATGATGCAATTCTAGAACATCTAAGAAATATGTCAGTACTACTTTATCAGTAACATACAATGCCAATCTTCTTAGAATCTCACAGGAAAATACTTAACAAAACAGTTTCTGCAAAATCTTCAGTTTCTGATAGTAAGGAAGTCAAAGACTTGCCTCTTACACAAGTAAGACAGATTGCAAGGCATATACACTATATCTTAGTAACTAAGCAATAAATTTTGTACCAGACTTAAACATTTATTTGCTATTGAAATTAAATAAAATTAGTCAATTCAGCATCCAAAAGCCTCATCCCTGCTTTTTTCATTCTATTTATTTCCGTCTCCGTATCTGCTTCCCATCCTATATCTAAGGCTAGTATTTGTGTGAGAAATTACGGAACTATATGAACACGACGTAGATATAGAAACAAATAAAGTATACCTGTAGTGACATCATCTGCACACTTCCTATTTATCATTGTAGAATTGTCATTGCTGAATGTTGCAAAAATAAGGGAAAATCTCTGGCAAAGTGAAGACCTCTTCCTTCTAGAGTGCTTCACTATGGGCCTGGAAAAAAGTAAAGTAATAGACTCTCAGGGTCTGAGGTGATATTATCATAGAAAACCTATTAATTTAAAACTTTTATCACTACCTTTAAATAAGTGAATAAAGTGAATAAAACATTTAAATGCATGTTTAATTTTAATTAGATGAATAGCCAGAATTTATCTTTTATGGTTAATCTGTTTCTGTTTATGTGATGACTTCAGAAATAGTTGGTATTTTATTGCTTCTTCAATACAAAACATTTTGCAACAACCTCAAATGCAAATGAAGAAGTAGATGTTGGCTTCTGCCATATTCAGTCTCTCCACAAGAGTGGAATTATCTCCATGACAAATGCTCATATCCTGAGAGCAACCTCAAAGCAAAAGTTTTGGTTAGTTCCCACGTAAAATTAATCTCATATTCTCTCATCCACACTGCAGGGAAAATTACTTTGGTTACAGACCCCTTCTATCTGCAAAATAGCTATTTCTGAATAGCTATAGAGACCTTTTCTACATCTTTTATAAATATTTCCTTATATTAGTCCACAAAAGTTCATCAACCAAGAAGTGAAGGGACCGTGCCTTGGACCCATGGAGATAATTCAGTTTCCTTGATTGCTGGAGCACATTTGAAAAGAAGATCCTGAGCTGAGAGGTGACAATGTGCTTCAAAGTGATACAACCCTTGGAAGGATCTTACCTAGTGAAATTACTGTCTCAGGAAAGTGTCTTTCACTGGTAAGACAAGCAGCTTGAAATAAATCAGCACAATTAATTTATGGCTATAAGCAATACCAAACATGTTATGTCTCCCAATAACTGGCATTCACGGTTTCACTTCAATACCTGATGCCTTCTTTTACCTCTTATCCCTATCAAAGTAGTAAACTGTTTATACATTTTATTGATATTTTTGGCTGTATCCTTAGGGAAAGAAGTACAGGGAGAACAGGGCTGCACTAAAGAAAAACATATAGAGCGAAGCCATGATTTCCTTCAGTCACTGCACATCCACAGGGAAGAGTAATTTGTGGAAACATGGAGATGGAGCAGTAATGGATTTCTCTGTCAAAATGATGAGTGAAAGAAAGAAGTAATTACCATTAATGCACTTCAATTATGGCTCAACGGTTTTCTAGCTGTATGTTCCCATTTAGTTTTCATTTAAAACAAAACAGTTGCCACAGACCCAGAGCTAAAAACAGAAATCCCTTTCAGCTACTGGCAAATTAGCGAGTAATGTTCTTATTATATAAGCAGAGGGAAGATTGGCTTCTTCCAGGCAAACACGGGAAGTGCTTGTTTGTTTCAGGCACTACTCCTTCTCCAAGCAAACTCACAGTTGAACTTTATTTCCAATGTTATAATCAGCTAAGCATGATAATACTTCTTTTCTGGTTCCTATTTAGCTTTCAAAGCCCTCTCAGGATTTCTGTCATGGATCAGTGGCACCTTCCAGGAGGGAGTGAGGTCAGTGGACATCCTTGGTATACAGGAAGGCATGTTCTATTAGAAAAGGGAAATGTTTTCAAATCCCTTAGATCTTAAGCTACTAAAAATAAACTAATGAGCCTTAAATGAACTTTTTTTTTTTCCACAGCTTTTCCAAGCCAAAAGAAAAGTATTTATTATCTGGGAGTGACATGCAGGAAATTAGGCTTATAAATTGTGTTTAAATGATTATAGTTTCCAACTTTCCTTAATTCTAAGCTTAATATTAATCTGTTGTAGAGTGTATGTTTCAACTTCAGTGGGTTTTTTAAAATTGGTTCTCACTGCACCATGTGAAATATTTATGGTGGAGGAGCTCCAAAAGTTTCATGATGTAGGAATCATCTTGTTATCGCTATTTGACTGTCTGCTTGGAACAGTTTTGAACTGGTGTCCACATTCAGTGCTACCTCTCTATATCCCTCCAATAACCAAAATGAACTTGATAAATTACCTGTACATTTGAAATGCTCCAGAATAAAGTCAGATCTGGGATACCAGCAAACAAATTTTTGTGTAAGAGTATGAATGGATGTGAATTTGTCTGATGAAACTCATCCTTACTGGGACTCCACTGAAGCCAATGGAAGTATTTCCAGAGGAAGAGTAGCCTTGAGGGTGGACTTAGTCACACCAGTCCCTCTGACCCACCGAACTTCTGTCCATGTTGCAGGCTGAAGGGCAGGCTTAGAGCAATCCTTGTATGCTTATAAGAGCTGCGTTAGCTCTGCCTATTGCCTGTTAGGGCTGACGGTGATTTAAGCCTGTCCATGTTTGACCCGTGCACACCAATCAAAGAGAGCTTCCGGCAGAGTTCGGAGCAGACCAGCAAGCATTCCTCCGGATGGTGCCTTGGTTTGGGGCTTGCCTGTCCCAACAGGCACTTGGGATGTGGCCTTCTGGTTGCGGGGAGGACGCGAGAATAAGAATTTGAGTTATGCCATGTCAGCTGACTTCAGGGACAGAGAGTGGGCCCTTGCCCATTTTATTTAGCACTACAAACAGCCTGAGCATAGAAGAGGTTAAAGAACATCAGGCTGTTTTTTCAATGTGTTCCCCTACGACACATGTGCCATAAACCCTCTTTGGGACCCTTTTCCTTGTTGAGTTATCTGCAGAGAGAGTGCCACCGAAGTCAGTGCTGTTGCTGGCCCAAGCACTCAGAACTGTGATTTTACAAACAGGCTTTATATTAATAAGTTCATCACAAGCACAAAAGCCCAAATGGGCTGACACTTCCCCTTCACAGTTATTTTTTTAGCTATCTTTTACCAGGTTGTGTATCACAAACCAGACCACCAGATCAAAAGGGAGTGAGAAATGTAAGCCACAGGCAGAGGAGGACCCTGGAGTGATATCCAGTCCCAGGAAAAGTTGCAGAGTAAAGTGAGTTGCAGACTACTAGACCCAAAAAACTTACCACAGTTAGCTACCAGCTACAAAACTCATTGTGCGTTCAGGCAAGTTTCAAAAAAATCATAATTTTTGCATTTGCAGAACTTGCAGTTTCTCATAGAAGTTCAGATAGGTGAAGGCGAGTATGACAGCAGCAAGATGTCAGGGAACATTTGTAAAACCTGGTAAATCTGGATAAAATCACGGTAAAAAGCAATAGTTCATGCCTTGGGCTAAGGACCCAGCCCTCTTGAAAGTTTTCGCCATTAAAACACAGTCACTAATGACTGAGTCCCAGCCTCATCACAGGGATGTTTAAATGAAATAACTGCAAAACTGTGTCTGCAGAACTACATGTATTGTCTAAAATCCTTTAAAATCCTTTTAATTGAAAGCATAGAAGAGAGTCTGTAACTCCTAAATGCCAGAACGTAGTGCTGGGCCATTTGCAATGACATGAGCTTGATAGAGTGGGTGAGACGATCCCATTGTTTCTCTGTGAAGATTTGTAAACCCCCCCCCCCCCCGCCTCTCCACAGAAGATCTCAAAGTTTCTTCCTCCACCTGCGCAGTTCCAGGAGGAAACTCTCAGTATTTCATACTAAGTTCAAACATACCATGTTTTTATCCTAAAGTTTATTTACATTTCTTGATTACACTTGTTCTGGCTCACTTCCTTTGTTTCATTCTTGCCAGAAAACCTTGCTGGAGTGCTTGTCAGTTATTAATAAATTGAGTCAAACAGTAGCAAGTGTGGTTCAACAATTTTGGCAAATATTAATGAATGTCATTTTCATTGTTAGGAGAATTTTTGGCCCGTTTTCAGATCAAACACAAATTCCAGCCTTTTAACATTTGTTTTTGCTATATTCAGATTGGCAAGAAAAGAAGTAAAAGAAAAATGAGGCTTAAGGATACATTCTCAGCAAAAGATGCAGATACTCCATTACTGAATAGACTTTACAAACTTAAAAAAAAAAAATGAAATGGATGATTAAGTTTTGTTTGGCTGTTGAGTGATTCCTCATAAAGTTATGACTTATGAAATCAGAAAGAACCAATATAAGACATCCTTAGATTACATTCTGTGAGAAACTTCAGAAAAAAACAAATCAATACTTCGTAAAGAAATTCTAGTGGTGGGCACTCCACTGCCACCGTTGGTGAATTATTGCATTTAGTTATAGTGATCTTCTTTATTGTTAAAAAAAAAAAAAAAAATCTTATTTCTATTCTGAATATACCCTGCAACAACTTCAAGTCTTTGTGTTGTTTTCAGACTTTGTTTTATAGCTCTCATTATCAGCTTGGTGCCTCTCGTGACTTGGAGTGTCCAAGCAAGGCATCACTTAACTTCTGGAATTTACAAAGTTCTCTGAAGCTTTTTTACAATAATACATAGCTTTCAGTCTCAGGTTTTCTTTGAATTCTGCACAGTTCATCAACATCTATTTTTAACTGTAAGTTCAAGAGAACTGGAAAGAGCAGTCAAGCAGCTTTGCACAGGTAGTAGACAGATAGAGCAGAACCTCTCTGTTCCTGTGATTATACATCTAGGCTCACTTTTGCCATTTTGGCACTACTTTTTGCCTTCATCTGTCACAGCATGAAATAAGTCTGTCTCTTATGAAAATAATATAGTAAATTAAGGAAACAAACTCCTTTTCTGAGACTTAAGAGAATTTTTATCTAAAGCAGTATAGCAGTGTAAACCACGACAAGTTCTAATCTCTTTGTAAAGGTAGATTTTTGTAAGTATCCATCTCCCATCCCCGAAGAAAAGAAAGGAAAGAAGTAGAATATTTTTTCCACTCGTAATTTAACTCCTTTTAGAAGCTTTTATTGAAATGCTTATAACCTATTTCATCATACTTAGCTGTATAAAGGCTCCTTTTTATTAAGCCTCCATAGCCTTCTTTTTCCCTGGAAGACATTATTCATTACCGATACACTGTGAACACTTTGGGTCTTAATTTATTCACTGTATTCGTAGACCATTTTCTTATTAAATTCACAGATGTTATCCATACTAATAAAGAAGGATGCAAACCTCCCCTTAAATATGAAAATGTGCAGTTGGCAAGTAAGCCAGGGCTGGCCCAGCTCTTCCCAAGAAGGATCTCTGGCTATGACTGTAGTAGTAAGTTAAACATCGACGGGTGGGTTTCCGGACGCCAAAATGTGTTCTAGCCTGTTAGAGTCTAAGAGCAATCAGAGATTTTGCCTGGGCAAACTAGTCATCTCCTGGGAGTTCGAATAGGCCCAAAGACCATATCCAGTAAGTATGATGGATGTGACAACAGTATTTAAAAGGGCAAGAGGATTTACTCATATGGACGTAGACCATTTTGTGTCATTTGGTCTCAGGAGCAGAGAATGGTACCAGACACTGAATTCACTTGCCTAGATGTAGATTCAGCCCCTTTGAAGGCTGAACATTTGTATTGTTTTAGCAGATTCTGAAATTCATAGACCTACTCAAGCTAAATGTTCGCAATTGCCAATGTTATGTCAGGAATGCATTTGAACATCTGAGGCTGTCTGTGCTTTGGGCCCAGTGACACAGCCTAAGTACACATTTGAGTATCCTTTCAACAAAAAGCCTCTCAAATTACATTTCTAACTTTTACAGTGTCAGCTAGGCACTTAGAGAAAAGACTGCTCAGTGCCTTTTTGAATAATCCATTGAACCTTCAAGTGCTCTTAAGTAGCATTAGCTGACAGTTCCAACTGCACTTTCTAGACTTGAACCAGATGACTCATTACAGTAGTATTTAGTTACAAAAATACTTCTCTCTGAATTAGCAAAGCATCTAGTTTGTGTATGTAAAGATTCCAAAGCTAACCACCATAGCTGGTCTTTGATTTCATATATTCATAAGCTGGAATAGCTGCTATTCTGATGGCAGTTTAACATATGATACTTCTGGGGAGGAAAATAAAGTCTAGTAAATATATTAAAGGGCAGGTTGTCTCCTCAGATTCTTTTTGCAATACATGGGTTTAATGAATGAGGATCTTGTGGGCATAAAAAGCAAATTCCCAGGTTTCCCTGTTCAAAGGGGGAGGGTGAATGAATTTAAGAAAATGAATCAAGTCTTTTCCATGGTGGGCGATAACATTCTCTGTTATCAGTAATATGTCTCCTAGGGTCTCCAGGCAGTATGGCTTTTAAAGCTGCTCAGGCAGTGTCTCTGAAAGCTGTGACTAATACAGGATCATCCTTCCTTGACTATACACCAAGTCTGATGGAAATTAATGTATCAGCAAGAGACAGCATATTTTCAGGCAGAAGACATCATATTTCCATCAAAATCTTTGTGGAAAGGAGGGAAACAATGACATCCTGCCTAGCCCCATATTAAGATACATTAAACAGGAGCTCATGTCTTCTCCCTTTGTCCGCATAAATCCCTATATCCACAGAGAACTTCCAGAGATGCTGAGGAAAAAGAGGTGAATCAGCAGTGCTATAAATGAGTTGGTCCTCATTTTCATATTTGTAAGTCAGTGCCCTACACCCATGAGGATGAGAGCCTTGAGATTACACTTGTTTGGTTAAATGTAAAACTGACTAGTGTAAAACATTCACATCTGAGAAGATAACCTGGCTTCCCTTCTTAGTAGTTGGTGAGACACAGACATTAGAAGGGGACAATACATTTTAACAAAGACCTCTTTGTTTTCTAAATGAGAAACATGAATCATACCCCATGCTGCTTTTTTTTTAAATAAGTGCTAAAGTGCTGGTCTTACATACATATGGAGGCCTATACAAGAGGTACCTACAAATAGGTGAAGTGAAATGAAGCCCACCATTTGCATAGGGATTGCAGGACCATGATCAGGCCAAAAACTGGGGATTTGTTTTTCCCCTCAAAGAACTCTTGAAGCAGTGGTGGTATGTAGTTTTTACACAACTTGGAGTACTGAGGATGCAATGGGTCACATGGGTTCATGCAGTTTATTCAGAGAAATGGTTCCAAAACAAAACAGTTTCCTGAATACTGAAAATAATTAAGCTTGATTTCTAGTTATTTTATGTCACATGGTTAAGTGACTTTGAAAGAACTACACTAAAGCTTTAGCACCACCTTACCCTTGAGTAGACATTGGCGAAGTGAAATTAGCTTAAGGATAGGCAAGAAAAGAGGGATGAAAAAGAGAGAATGTCTTTCCCAACTGCAGGAAAAGCATCATTTGGAGCTCACACATTGTTATGTGCCCGAGGAAAAAAATCTTTTCTCAAGAATGACAATTTTGATGTGCGATAAGGGGCAGACTCAAAATGGAACTTTTCTTAGAGTTAAATCTTTCATCGTCACACCAACTTCTTTCCCTCGGGGTGGAATTAATAAGATATATATCCAGGTATATATTTTCATTATTTTTACAGGAGCTTCAGAATTTTTAGACCTCTTCTTAGTTGATAGATTTGGTTCAAATTTATGCTACAGTTTAAATGCTTGGGGGAATAGTGGGAGATAAAGAGAACAATAGAGAAGCAGGCACACGTAGCCCATGGCATTATTTAGCCTTTGTTTTCACAGGTAAACAGGTTTCAAACCCCTGAACTGAAAGGGGGAAAATCTGTAGAATTTACTGACTTCTAATGAATATAAGAAAAATATCTATTTTGTGTGTCTCAGAAATCTAAAGAAAAAAAAATAGAGTATATGGGGGGTGGGGTGTTAGCATTGCAGAATAAATTCTACATAAATTCCTGGCTTTTCTGTAAGAGCAGCTCCGTGATCTGGACTTTGCCATTGGTTCCCTATGTCAGGGAAAATCCAAAATCCAGGATGCAAATGTTCAAGATCTTAGGGCAAGTTTCTGTCAGCCATTATTCTCCTATCAAAATTTTACAGCTATGGGACATCTTTCAAGATTACATTAAAACCAGACTGCTCTTTCTGTCCCATTTATGGGGTACATGCCACTGCATAGAAGACCTTTGTTAGCTGTGGGTTGTCATGAAGTCTTGAACAAGCCTGAAGCATTTCAGTCTGTTCTAGAACTGGGAGGGGACGTTCTCCCATTTTCCTCCTTTTTCTGCTTTCTTACTTCCCCCTACAAAAACTAAGGAAGGGAAGTCAAGCAAACTTTCAAAATTGTAATGAATACTGCTTTCTTCTAGGAAGAGGTGCCCAGTGAAATCTCCCATCCTCAACTAAATCAAGGAGTTTCCCTTTTATCTTCCTTTATATTACACTCCAGAATTCTGCACCAGTTTGCTGGACTGTGACCCCTATCACTGAAAGGAAGGTTAAAAAAGAATCTTTCCCGGTTTTCAAAACAATTCATAGAAGGGTAAATGCAGCAGTGTGTAGGTTCAGCATATACATACTCACTAAACGTTATATTGCCCAGTTAGAGCCTGGCAATTTTTTTTGCCCACATTTACTTTCAGCCATGCAAATAATAATCAGTTAGATCTGTAGAATCCTAAAAACCCAGTTACTGTAGTGCAAACATAGGAATGGAACATTGAACAGGTATTCTCAGAGAGGAAAAAGCATGTCAAATATTTGGATAAAAGTTTATGTCCACTGAGGATATAAAAGGAAAACAATAAACTACTTCCCTTTACTTCCAGCTGGATAAGAGGATCTTTGTAAATGTCTCATTTCTTCTGAGTGCTCCAGTATTCCCTTTGTTTCTCTTTTCTCACCTGATCATGTCCTCCTAATTAAGTTAAGTGAAAGAGGTGTTCATATTTCGTTAGATTTTATAGTCCTGCCTAGATTTATTACAATGGCATTGTAAGTAAATAAAAATACTTTGGAATTAGATAGCAAGTTTAAATATCAAACAGAAAAATAAAACAAAAATCTGGTGCTTTATCTGATCAAAATAATTGCCATTGAACTGCTCCAGAAGGTAACTCTTTAATCATACTGATTAATGCACTGGGCTCATGCTGGACTTCTCCTGTGTATGATCTTGAGCACAATGTAGTTTCATGGAATTGCCAAACGTTTCACCCATTTTTTTTCCTCTGTGTGTACTCCATCCAAACCCTGATGGACAGCTGTCTCAGACAATGCTGTCAACACAGCTATCACTAATACTGCTGGTCAGTCTCATCAGTCTGTACGATTCATTTTAAATGAGTTAGACTATAGAATCTCTAGGAAGATATGTTTGGTAAGGTAACACTTTGTTTTGCAAACTTATTCAGGTGGTTTCTGTAGGTTGCAGATTGTGAGCTTAGAGCTGAATCAACAGGATCTCCAGTTCCCTCATCTTGTTCTCTCATTCTGTTAGGAATAGTTGCTCATCCTACCCAAGGAAATAAATATGGACTAAGTTGTATAAGAAAAGCAAAAAGAAAAAGAGATATTTTCTCTCCCTGGGGAAAAAACAAAACAAAACAAAACAAAACAAAACACAAAACAAAACAAAACAACCCCAAAACCAACACAAAACAACCCCAAACTGTAGCACTCATAGAGTTAGAAAGTGTTTCAGTGTATTTGGACTATGTGTGGCAGCAGAAAAGACTGGAATGAAATTAAATATTACAACAGTCTCATTTTCTCCTGTTTAAATCTCTGCATGAGTGCTTTAAGGTCATTATTCTCACACTGGTTAAATTAGGCACCTGTAAAGTTTCATTAATAGAAATATTACCTTTAATTTAGCTTGGAAGAAAGTGATTTGTTATAACATGTGAAAAGATAGCATTTTATTAATTGCCAACTCAGTGTAAAGTATAAAAGAATAGAGCTCTTGAGCTCTAAGTATATGTCTAGTTCCTTTCCCAGGAGGCATTAACTCCTTTTTAGCAACGAACATATTTTAAATTTTGCCATTTATGTGGTGACTGGAGTCAGAGGTAGTGGTGGTGCACAAGTCTTCCTCTTGGCTGTCTTAAAGACTCAGCCATGTTCTGGGACCTCTTTGGAGGAGATAGTTTTCCTGCTACAGATATCTTCCATCTATTAGGAAGAAAGCAAGATCACGAGATAAAAATTGTCTTCCAGCAGCTTTTCTCCATGGTGAACTCTTCAGAGCTTGCTCTTGGAATAATTTTCTCTCATCCTCAGTTGTCTTGGTTCTGTTTTAAACAAGAGAATAACTCCACTTTCTTCCTTGCCTTTGTGACTTGTATTTCTACTATAAATATATGCCAGTTTATATCTCCTTGGTTCAGTCTGCAGTCTCCTTTCTGGTAAGAGGCAACCATCACTATTGCAACAAAAGGTATAAAAACCATTCTTTTCAGGTCTCAGTTACGTTTGGTATACAACAATCTACCATTTCTGGTAATCTCTAATGTGCCACCTAGGCACATTTAGGCACAATCTGAGTCAGTGTTACAAGCTTAGAAATAGTGGAACAGACTTACTTTAAATACGTTACTTCATTAGTGATTTCCATGAAGGCAGATGTAGACATTAAAAAGGATGCTTGTGCTGTACAGATCTAAGATTTAATTTCTGTTGAGTTTTGCTTCCTCTCTGCCTAAGAAATTTGTGTTGTTATTTGCATGTTTTTCCCCAAAACAAATGCTTCAGAGCTTCCTTCTTCTACAAAACAAAAACAGACAGTGTCAACCCACAGCCCAGCATGTGAGCAGCCCAACAATAAGCTAAAGTGTGTGTGTGATGGAGTAAAACTGCTGATAACAAAAATATTTTCAGTGACTAGTTTGAAATCACCAACTCAGTCCTGTTTCCACTGAAGTCAGTATTGACACATCCATTATGAAAAAGAAGACTAAATGGTGGTTTGATTACAATGGAGAGACAAAACCCCTAAGCTTAAAAGGCTCTCTGTTTCTAGGGAAGAAACCACAATGGACTTTCTGGAAGTTAACAGCTGGAAGTTGAATGTTGCTAAATTCAAATAAAGAGCACTTTCCTAGCAGTGAGGATCGTTAGAAGCCAGGACAGACTTCCAGGGGAAGAAGTACCTTCTCTAACTTTTGAAGATTTTAGCTTGAGCTTGGATAGCCTTCTCGATGCTGTATTTTAGCCAGGATATCTAACTTGTGGCCACACTTGTGGTTAAAGTGGTCTTAAACTTATTACATGATGCTGAGGTATTTTGTGGTTTAAGGGGAGGATGAAATAGAAGGTCTGTGGATTCTTCTGGTTCAGACAAGATTCCCTGTTGTTCCTGTATCTGTGGAAAGAAGTCAATGGTCCATTCCTGCCTTCTGTTCCTCAGTTCTAGGCTCTGTTTTATGCGGGAGATTAAACTAGGAGAGATAAAGGTCCCTTTTGACATTTATGACCATGATTCAGTAAAGTGGAGATAAGGACCATCTATATTGACTACAGTAATACTTGAATAATGCTCTTTTAACCATATTCCAGGCCTTGGTGTATATCACGCTATTGAACACGTGGTAGGAACTGTCTTTGTTGGCCCACCAAGCGCAGGGCTCAGCACTCAGTTAAGGAGACATGCTGATGTTAAGCCATTAGTGAGTTTTTATGTGCTGGTCAGTGAGGCATCTGGAAAACTAAGGCTTGCCCAGAGGGCAATACATCCCACATATCTTACATACCTATCTTAAGATGGGAAGCATCATTCTCTGAAAGTGGTTGTTCTTGGCCATTGATTATAGGAGGAGCTTGAAAAACTAACTATGAATAGTTGCCTAAATTTCAGATTTGTAATGCCAAGTGGGACAAATCTTGCGGTGGGAATAAAGGCTTTAAGTGCAGACAGCCTAATTCTGCCAAATGCTGGCAGTACCTCCAAAGTCACGATAGAAGCAAAGGAAACCCTTAGGAAATAGTTTGGGATCTAAGGCTGTATTTAAACAAATCAGATTATATAAATACTCTCACCAAAGTCAAGAGAACTATATGTGTGAGGAAGCAAGCAACATTTTTTTCCTTAAACTAGTAGTATCCCACCCCAAGTGTCTCAGAGGAATAAAAGAAATATAATGAAGTAATTATATGATACATTACCACAAGCAAAATATTCCTTCTTGAGTCTGTTAACAATCAGTTTAAGCCACAAGCACTATATTGCTTTATCTTCATTATTATCTTAAAGTGTATAAGAAAATACAAATAATACTATGGATAATAAAATTATTGAGATCTTTCTTAAAATCAGCAGTAGTATTTGCTTTGATGATGTCCTAGGGAAAACCATACACTACATGGCTAAATGTTCCATTAAAAATAAATATCATTGTTTCTATTCCTTTTGATGCTACTTGATATTTTTTCAAATTTCATTACTCACATTCTGTTTTCAAATTTTTATAGATTAGAAAGTCTATCTGGTATTCAGAGCTTTTGTCATAAAGTAAATCCCTTTTATATAGTCTTAGTAATATAATCCCAGTCATTGGCAACTTTTTCTTGAATACCATCACATTTCCAGTTCTTTCTTGTCCTTCTATTACTCTTTATAATCCATTACTTTTCCTTTCTAATAAGACCTAATCTGAGTTCACAGAAGTATCTGAAACCATTTCAGAAGTCCTGCTCATACTTTCTGTATATTTTTATATTTTGAAACAGACATTTTTGTGGTGCTAGCCACGTACTTACAAATCTCCATCCTATCTCAAAAGCCACGGGGCTTTTAAATGATTGTCAGAATAGAGAAAATCATGTTGGTTTAGCTGTAATTGGTACTTCAGACTGCAACAGATAAATTTTTAACAACAGTTTACTAATCATTTCTTGGTTGTTACATCAGTTAGATTTTTCTGTAAGATCTACTATACGGTATTGGTTTTGTTTAGATATTATATACTGGCAAGTGGCTAAATCTTAGTTTCTTAACCAACAGAAATACATCACATTGGAAAAACTAGTTTTTACCAACATTAAATTAACCTGAAATATGATTTTGATGAACGTGAAACTATTTGCAAAATTTGTCTAAAATTAACCAATTAATTTTTTGCTGATATTCCCCCTCTGGGGGAAACAGCCAGAGATGGAGCTTTTTCCTAGGAAACAGGAAAAGTAGATTCAGCTGTGTCTTTTTAGGAGAGGATTTGACCCTTTACCTTCTGTCCTGTTGAAGGTGGGTTCAGCCGCACAGGCTGGTGGTTACTCAGGCAAGTTTCCCTCATTCATTCTTGGTTAGAACTCTTGTTCATGTAGCTGAATATTTTTTGGACAAGACAGGCATTGATTCTTGGTAGGAATTTGAACAGGCACTGACCTGTTTTGTAGGAAGCCAGTCAGGCTATGGAGTCATTATTACCTCTTTGATGCCTGGCACAACAACATTTTGCTGTTCCATGCAAAAAGTAGCATGTCCAACAAAAGGAATTGAGGCTGTAAGGCTTGTAGTTTGCAGGATGGAAGGATGTCACACTCCACAATGAATGCTCTAACTGCTCACCGATGAGGTAAGAGGGATCAGCAGACTCTTTTAGAAACCCAGCCCCTTTTCTTGGTATTTTTTCCCACAAGCATTTCACTAGATGTGAATGAAACATTATATTTGACATGAAAGAATGTGGTTTCAGTGTTTCCTTTATGTAATAAGAAGTTTAAAAGTCTCTGGTTTAATCTGAATTGTTTAGTTTTTGTTCAGATTAATTGAAAACATATGAAAGTTTTGTGGGTTTTCTGTTTGTTGCTTTTTTTTTTTTTCTTTCACAGATAGAATCACCTTAAAATATACTGCTGAGAGACTTGACCATTTAGCTGCCAATTCCTCTTTCACAGATCTGATATACAAATTAAACAAAAAGCTTACTCTCTTCAAAGTCAAAGTTGTTTTCTTTGCTTCTGAAAACGACTACTGTTTAATTTCTTCAAGCACAATTTTGTTGCTCGGCTGTGGAAACTGATCCACTTTGTGATCATTCATATGTGCACACTGTCTTGGAGAATCTTTTCAGGGGAGCAAGAAGATGTCCTTACACAAGCAATGGAAATATTTCTTTGATTTTCATCAGACCATCAGCTAACTGGTGGATTTCATATGATAAAGGCTAATCAGTTCACAGCATTCAGGATCAAGATTATAAAATCAAAAATATGGGTAGGATCCAAACAGCTAGGCACAACTAAAAGGCTTTCAACTTCAGCCTAAACTCATCTTACTAAGTTTCCTGGGTGTTCAGTGTGATCAAGGAGAAAATTATTGGTTTCAAAAACCTCCAGGGAGAGTTCCTACCCACACAAGTTTATCACAGCAGTGTAAATCTTGTATGTCCAACATGATGATGATAATATGAAACCAGTAACAGTGCTCTGTATTTGATCGCATAAATTTTGTTGCTGCAGAAGAGAACTGAGAAATACCCTACAGCTTCTTGGGTAAGGCACAGTAGGAGTGGTTTTTGCTCAGTTCTTAGTTATGGAGGTTCAGAACAGGGATTCTGCTTGGTTAATACACAAAGGGGAAAGGATTATCACTACTTCCCTCTAAGAGAAAACAATTTTACAAATGCCTATTACAGAAATGATCAAATGATTGACTTGTTTTTCTTAGGTGCTTTGTGAAATCCTATTTTTCAAAAATTATGCTGGAAATATGTTGTGAGAAGGCAATTTCGGTCTGAAGGATCTGTTCCAGGTTGCACTCACACCATCTGGTTTGAGCAGCCTACCTGATTTTCTTCGTTATTAAAAAGTACAGGCTTTGGATGGGAGCCTTCAAAAAACGATATGCTTAGGAAACTGAAGCATATTAATAAAATTTTTCATGAGCAATGAAAGATTTATATATTGGTTTATAAACTGATTACAACCCTTACATTTAGATGATGTATGAACATCAGATTTAGTATTGAAGAAAATGGTAAAACTCCATTCGATTTCAGTTGGGTCCTACTCTGTCTAGTGAGTTAGATTAAAAGGAAAATGAGAGAGGAAATGAGACCAGAAGGACAGAAATGTTGGGTTGATTAGTTACAGTTATCTTATTTTAAAAATGCAAAAACTCTTTCCCACCCATCTTGTCTGCCATTCTTTCTAACCACAGCAGCCATGTATACTGATTAAATACATTTGGAACAGCAAATAATGCATATCAGAAGTCCACAGAAGTCATTGAAAAGAATTATGCTGACCTCCAAGAACATTGGACTATACCCAAAAATCCTTAAGGGAAAGTATTATTAATGAAGTAGAATCAGTACATATTTTTTTCATGGGGAAAGGGGGAAGGGGAAGGGGAAGGGAAGGGAAGGGAAGGGAAGGGAAGGGAAGAAGAAGATTGTTGTGCAGAAGTTGTTGATGTTGGTTTTGTTTTACAAATAACTCCACCCAATAGAAATACTTCATGAAGCACTAGGGTACTTCAGCATCTGCTGACATTCAAATAGAGTAGAAGAGAGGAAGGCTCCTGCATGCATTATTTGTGCTGACCATTTAAAGCTTCAGCACCCAAGAAGATAAAATGTTTCAGTAAATGAGAGGATCAGAGTAAAGAAAATCAACAAATCAAAAAGACACCATATGGGCAAAGACACTCTTTTGTGTAAAGTTGTGTCATGGAGAGATATTTTAATGTGCAAGGAGGTGTTGAATGCTGTGCTTGAGGCAACAATGTGATACAGAAGCTGTTTCTATTTATATGGAACTATTTCAGTGCCTCCAGGACTGGAATAGTCATCCTGGGTTACGAAGGGCTGCTGACCCGGAAACTTATGAAAGACATTTCTGTTTGGAGAGTCCTTTGGAGAGGTTGCTCAAATTAGTTGGCATCTTTCTGAAACAAGCAGCAGTTGTGTGTGCAAGTCGGGAGAAAATACTGCGTTTCAATCAATGCTTACTTTCTCATGGGAAGAAAGTGTGTGAACAGATCAGAAAGGCAGCAGAGCCTTTGCATCTGTGTCAGGGCAAATGAAAGCTGGCAGTCAGGTGGCTTCCCTTCTCACAAAAGGAACGAGTTGAGTAAGGTAATTACTGTTTAATATTTCCAACAGGATGTTTGAAGGGAGCATTTAATTATCCTGCCAACATCTATTCAAATAAACATGAGGGATTTAGAACATTTTTTGGAGTTGCAGGCTTAAAAGGAATACCTAACATTCTGGGGCACTAAACCTCTTAGATCTCCTCTGTAATGTGGCACAGTAACATGTTTCTATTGACATTTTACCTTTTACATTAAATGATGCCTGCCCTAGAGAACATAGCAGTGATGTATCCTGCTAAAATAGCCTGCCTGCTCTTTCAGCTCCCTAAATCCTGTCTCAAAGCTTTAACTGAAGAAGTAATATTTTCAGTAGAGAACACTACGACAACAGCTGAGTGCATCTTTTTTGTTTTCAGCTGATGGTCTTTTAAAGTGAAGTCATTGTTGAGAAATATTCTGAGCATTCTTCTCATGGGTTAAATCATGCTGCAAAATGTCATACTGTTGAAATTGCCAACCAAAAATGGCTATATGAATGCCTATTTGAAAAATGTTAATACTCGTCTCCTTTACACATGTAGTCACACACATATACATGTATGTAGAGGTTTTAATTTTTTTTCTAATTAAAAAAAAAAAGAAAACATAGTGAATCTGTTACTGACCTTGCTCTATCTGCCCACATCTCTTATGCTTTATTTTTTATTTTTCATAAAGCCTTTTTCTGTTGTCTTGACCGTAAAATCTTCAGGGTTCAGAAGGCTGTGTGACAAGGGAAGTGTTGCACAAGCTGGTCAGTCTTTCCCACTTAAATCAACTGCAAGATCCTACAGAAGGTCTCTCATGAAACAGTAGGATCTTAAACTTAAAATGCAGACATCAGTCACCACCCAGTGAATACACCATGGGGGAATGAGCTCTGCATCAAGATACTGTTTAGAACAGAGTTGTGAATCTGACAGACAAAAGCAGAAGCAGCCAATGCAGAGAAAGGGTGTAAAGTCAGACGGCATGAGTAGGCGCTGAGGAAAGCTGGCTGAGAGACACTTGGAGAAGAGTACTAACTCTTTCCCAGGAACAGTGAATGAGGTTATGATCTGCTGGGTGTTGATTTTCTTTTTTATACCTGAAAACAAAAGAAATATTTGACTTACAGCTTTAACTTCTTTTCATAATTGTAACAACTATCAGACCTCTGATTTTTTTTTCCTAACTGCTCAGACCAAACAAATTAACATTATCTTTGTTACTGTTAAAAGGATTTAGGAAAAGCAGTAATCTAGGCCTTAATGGTAAAAATCAATATATCAAAACTCAGTGTGATCCTCCCCCACACCCAGCAGTCTAAGCATGAACTCATTTAGGGCTAGTCTTTGTAATTAGTAGTTTACAAAAAACCACTAACACCTCATAGTGTCTAAATTTAAAAAAAAAAAAAAAACAAAACCCAAAAAACTAGAAACACAGGATTAAAGTTTCACTGACCTTAGACATCACTTTGGACTCTGATTTGGCAAGTCTTTTTGTGGATGAGAAATGACTTTACCAGTTAGGCACATCCAAAGGGACCTTGTCTAATAGTTGATGGAGATCTAAAAGAAAATCCCACTTCCTCCAGAAATTAAGTGAAGATAAAATTTGAGAGGATGGTTGATCTCATTGGGAGATGGAGAAAAGGGATAAGAAGAGCAGAACAGTGAAGACCAGAAAAAGACTTGGAAATGAGGAAATTCTAGTGTCTTCTGCTATAGTGGTGTCTTCTCAGTATGTAAAGAAACAGAACATGGAGCTATATAAGGTGGTGCCTGAATACACCCTTCCTGAGCTTTTTGGCAGTCAGCTAAATATTAAGGATCTTTTTTCTAATAATTAAGTAGCCTCAAGGTGCCTTGTGGTTATTCATTACAGTTCCATAAACAACACATGAGAAAAGAACAACCAGGGAAAAACACATTAAAAGAACTGCAAAATGGTGGCGACCTCTGTAAAATTGCATGGGTTAGACATGAGCTCAAATCTGGGCACTCATTTAACTGTTCCTCTGAATTTTGTAACATTTTTGGCTGAGTATGTGTTTTAAGATGTTACCAGTGTTCTTCTATCAGTTTTCTGTACAGTTCTGCAACCAGGAAGGTTATTCATGCATCATATTAGTGGGTCTTGCGTCTCCCCATAATATAAGTTTTACTCAGCTCTCTCAAATTTTAAAATTAGTTTTATGCCTATCTACCCACCTATTTACTATGTAGAGTGAATGACAAATTATTTTGTTTATTGTGGAAAGTAATCATAGAATTTATATTAATTTCAAAAGATTACAAGGAAAAGAGGCTCATTATTAATGGAGTGGAAGTCCTTGTGAGGCAAGAATTCACTTATGCAGTATCCTTGAAAACTCCCGTTATATATGTGTTAATAGGAACCATAGCCTTGAAACCATAGCATTCTTCCATTTGAAAAGGGTATTTCTAACACCTTTTCAACTCTTTTATTACTGAGATACCATACAATGTTGAAACTAAGGACACAGTCTGTAATTTTTTTGTTGTTGTGTTCTTTGAATGTGGCATGTGGTTTGAGTTTTAGAGCTTATTTCCTTTTGGTCTAATGAGCCTATGAAACTGATTAAATAGAAGAAAGACAGGTTAAGCCAATGACATTTTATCAGAGGAAACACCATCAAATCTAGTGCCTGAAAAACTTTATGTAGGTTCCCAAGATTTCTCACAATAGAATACTTTCTTATGATGAGAGTAATAATCAGAAACTCAAGGTATTAAATGTCTGTTAGTCAGAGTTAAGACAAAAAGCAAGCATTGATCAGAAAAAATGTTCTTATGTACTATATTCAGTTATCTTTTGTATATCCGGCACACACTATTCCAACTGCCTGCTTTTGTTTTTATGCTCAACCCAATCAACATCCTTCGAGCATGGGCAAATTCTACCCAAATCAAACCCTCAGCTATTGTTTTGAAGAACTTTTTAAAAGAAATAGATTAAGCTTACTCAGGATACTCTAGATTAGATCCAGGGTCCACAGATTAAAATAAGTTCACAATCAATTCGCATTTTATGAAGATGTAGTGATATGATGGGTGGACAGCAACTGTTCGAGTAAATCACTTTTTGCCTTTCAAAGTGCTGTCTGTGCCACATCTTGGCAGGGAAATGGTGGTTACTGGAGTTGAATGGGATATTACTGAGATGATGGATAACAGTAAATTTATCACTGTTTTGTACAGGGCCTTGATCTGTCACCAGAGACTCACTGTGCAAGGCACTTCACATGCCTCTGCCAGTAGAAGAGTCTGGCTCAAAGCAAGAGCTCAGGATAGGCTGTAGAAGTGAAGGACAGTGCAGTGACATTGACTAGGACAAGGGACAATCCTCTCGACAGCCAACTGTCTACCCCTTGGGTGTTTTGAACTTATGTTTGCATCCTAGAGTTATGCCCATTATGTTATTGTTGTTCTTTATGAGGTTTATAGTAAAACCTGCTATGCCCTAACACGCAGAGATGGTCAGAATATTGAGAAACGCAGGCAGTAAGTAAACTAGATAAACAAATGGCTGACATTTCAAACAATTCTTTTTCCCTCTACACCACTTTTAAAGCAAACATCTTGGAATAAAGAAGTGAGCTTCAAAGACTGTGTTCACAAGAGCCTCTTTGGTGTCTCATAGTGGGCTGTGTAGCTAAGTAATGCTGTCTGAATTTGGAAACTGCACTCCTCAGATCTCTGCCTGGGAGAGAAGTACATAGATCTACTGTCCTTGAGTTTGCTGGGGACCACCATGCTCTTGTTGAGAGACTGGCAATAATGTTAATTTCATTTATCTTGGCCATCTAAAAGGTAGGCATTTGGTTTAAGTGGTCATTTGGAAGTTTTCAGTAGAGAAAGACAGATACCTCCAGCGGAAGCTTCACCCTATTCTAAGCTAGCCATCTAAAATAACAGGTCTAAATTGCTATTTAGAGGTCACTTTCTCTCTCAAATGCCTGTGCAGAACACATTTCAAAAATCTGTACTTTGCTTTACACCCCAAAATTTAAGCAAGCTGAATCTTGCCCTTGCTGACCAACTTCTTATTTTTAATGATAAGTTTGAAATGTTATTTCATAAGTTTTAATTAGAATCGATACTGATAAAACTTCACCCTTTGTCCTGATTTCGACTGGGATAGAGTTAATTTTCTTTCTAGTAGCTGGTATAGTGTTATGTTTTGGATTTAGTATGAGAAGAATGTTGATAACACACTGATGATTTCAGTTGATGCCAAGTAATGTTTAAATTAAGTCGAGGATTTTTCAGCTTCTCATGCCCAGCCAGCAAGAAGGCTGGAGGGTCACAAGAAGCTGGGAGGGGACACAGCCAGGGCAGCTGACCCAAACTGGCCAAGGAGATATTCCATACCATGTGATGTCATGTATAGTTTATATAAACTGGGGGGAGTTGGCTGGGGTTGGCAGATCACTGCTCAGGAACAAACTGGGCATCGTTTGGCGAGTGGTGAGCAATTCATTGTACATCACTTTTTTTCGTATATTCCAATCCTTTTACTGTTGTTGTCATTTCATTATTGTTATTATTATCATCATTAGTTTCTTCCTTGTTATTATCTCAATCCATGAGTTTTACCTTTTCCCCTGATTCTGTCCCCCATCCCACTGGGTGTAGGGGAGTAAGCAAGCGGCTGTGTGATGCTTAGTTACCAGCTGGGGTTAAACCACGACAGCTGTCTTCTCAAGGAAGATTCAATTTAGTGTGAATATTGCAGATAAAAATAATTAGCAGATTTAGTTTTTCCAGGAATACTAGTACAAGTATGTTTGGAAGCTAATATATTTCATCAAAGAAGAAATGGAATTATTTTTACTGTCCAGCAGTTGAAAAGCACAAGTTAACAGTCATTGGATGAGTTTGGAAGAAAAGAGGGAAGGAAGGTGAGGGAAAACCTCAGAAAGTTCTGTATGTGTAGCTCAAATAAGTTCCTTGATATTATTTCTCCTGATTATTACTATTCAGCAGTATTTTAATCATGAAGGATAATTTAGAAATAAGCAAGACTGTTGCAAAATGGAGGAGCATTGCTGTGTCACTGTATGCAGTTTGCTCAGGCCTACCTATTCTCTGCATGCTTGTCTTGGTCTTCCTGGGTAAAACTTTTAATTATAAACTATAGCAGCTTTATCTTCATTTGCATTTTCATTAAGCTATTCAGTAACATGGCATTTAGATTCTCTTATTCATATAAGAGTTTTCCATATTTTAAAAGAATATGAAGAATATTTAAAAGTTAAAAACTACTGGTCAGTGTTAATCTCCTTAGAATACTACTGGTTTTTTTTCACTTTCTGATTAGCTTTTCCTTGTTGTATAGGAAATTACATTAGCATTACAGGCAAAGTAGAGTGTTTGGAGGGGTGGTTTGTTTTGTTTTTCCTGTGACTAAAGCCAGCTGTGATCCATCCAGAAAAAAGTGAGAGTTTTTCCAGTTCTGTTCTGGGGCTCAACACAGACTGTTTCCACACCCCTACCATATTTTTTGCCTGTCAAAGAAGTGGTGAGACTTATTGGTTTTGGCTGGGTAGTTTTCTTCTGTCTACTTTCTCATTTAGCCTCTGGGAGAGAGGCAGTGATGCATAAACATATAGAAATGAGAAAAATGCCCACTTACCTTTCTAGCCTATACATTTGAACCTGCTATGCACAAATACATGAGGCTTTTCAGCACAGATATCGCTTGGTGCCAAAAGAAATTGAAATGGGTTGCCCTGAGCCGGGTGGCAGAGCAAGTTTTGAAGGTTTGAGGATCACCTGTCACAGCACAGTTCTTCTACCGCCTCAGTGAGGGCAGGAGTATTAATCTGAGACGATAAAGCTAAACTGAACCAAGGCCACTTTAATTCTGAACACCAGCATGATTTAGTGTTTTTTAAAAGCATTTTCATATTGAACCTGTTGCAGTGCGTCTTAGCGCATTGGCAGTTTCATTCTCACAGATTACATTCTTAATGAGAGATGTTGTTACAACATCCTTCACTGTGGAGGAGGAGAACATCTGGGATTTGCAAGAAGTGCCCAGAATCCCAAGTGTGGAGGAAAAATTCAAAGGAAAAGGGATCAGCACAAGAGTGAGTACTGAGCTTTGAAAGATGGTGTCTGGTCTTCAGTTGTGTGCCAGACCTTTTAATTTGTAGTTTTTCATTAACGGTGAGAATACTGGAGCCCAGATTATTTTGGGTTTTTTTTGGTAGGATTTTGGAGACTGCATTAAGATATATCAAGATATTGATTATCAGTGTTTTTTCCCTGGGAATGAGCTGGTGAGAATCTAATCTAGCCTGATACTGCTGGTCAAAGTCCAATATTAGAATTGATCAAGGAAAATGATCTATTGAGTATTGGACCTGTCAGAAAACAAAGCAATAGTGATGCTGTCCTGTTAGATGTTTAGATGTGTTGTGATCTAGATAGGGTACAGGAGTTGGCCTTCATCACATACTTTGGCCCACACCTTGGTTTTCAATGTGTTTTAATTATAGCAGTTTTATTTCGTGTCTTTTTTACATTACAGTTCTATTTCTTGGGATTAATAGTAGTTTGTAATATGTATTTGCCTGAAGGACTGCATAGAAATGTAGCTAGAAATGTACAAATCCAAAAAAATATACAGTCTCAATAAAGAAGAAAGATGAAGAGTTTCCAAAAGTGCTAGCTAAACTGAGGAGAAAGAAAGAGGTGGGTCAGGAGGGAACGTGTGACAGATAGGTGAAACCGGGAAGGGATGGAGGGAGGATGGAAAGAAAAGGGATTTGAGAGTTTGTGAAGGGAGGGAGGGAGAAAGTGGGCTCAGGAAGAGCACTATGTCAGTCACTCTGTGTGCTATTTACTGTCTTCTCTTTTCCCTTTACATTTAGAGAGACAGATCTTGGGTCAGGCGAACTGTAAATTCTCATATTGCCCCTGTTCAGCTCAGTGTTTCTCAGTCAAAGATGGGTTTTCAGGCTACCTCTTTCTTAAAATATTCACAAACATTTAAGTCTATATCCTGTCCGTCACTAGATAGACTAAATTCCCTTTGAAGTGAGTAGGAGCCACCCATGGATGTCAAAGGCAGGATGTGGCCTTTTACGGAGTGAGGTTGCTGTAAAGGGACAGGCACATGTTGAGGTTTGTTGTGAAAGAACATCTCATGCCTAAGAATGTTTTGTGGTCCATCACAGCTTGAAATCAGTGTGTGTGCTGGCTTCCACTTATGTGTTTACTGGGAATTGTAATACAATTCTAAATTTGATCATAGAGTGGGTAAATTCTTAAGGAGATAATAGCACATTTGCTATCTTTTTCTAAAGACCCAAGAACCTCAAATACACTTCCCCCACCCAGGCATGTGATACTTGTAAATGAGCATGTCTCCAGGCTCAGTACGTTGATGTTACAAGGTTGCCTTTGCTGAAGTCAGTCACCTGCAATGTGCTCAGGAATTGTAGCCACAGCAGTAAAAGCACTTGGCAATTAGCATTGAGGAAGTGTTACAGAAAGTCTGTCTTTGGTTTGTGTGTATGTTGCAGCCAGTTTAAAGTCAGTGGCTGGAGCATGTGAATGTTGTCTGAAACGGCTACTGCTGCTCCTGATGCAAGACCTTCGTATAAATGTGTGCATATATATAGTTTATTTCCGATTTTATAACATCAAGCTAGGTTGCAGCCTCTTGTTACTACTGTCTAGTGATGACATTTTACTGTTCACTAACTGCAGCATTCACTGTTTTATGGAATATGGAAAATGTACTTCAACTAAAACATTAGGATTTTAAAGTAAGGTATTACCTGAAACAAGGCACTTCGATGCAGGCAAAGATTCAGGAATGATAGGTCAGTCATTGCCTTTCTCAGCTGTGTCACAGTACATGACAAGGTAGGGTTACTGACAGATTCCTTAGGCAAATTTTGCCTCAGCTGTGGTGTCTTTTTGGTGCAAATACAGTGTAAATTTGCCTCATCCTTCTATGTCATAAATGCAATTGCCAAAAGCTGGTTTATGATGTGGACTAATGGACATGGCTTGTGCACCTAGCAAGATGGCCTGAAGTCGCCAACTTGATTTTCAAGTGGGTGGCCTCTGTTCTGTAGGAAAAGTGCATTATTTGGGGAATATTCACTTTCAATTAATTGAGTAATATGAGAATATTGTGATTTCTCTAAAGGAATAACCTCTTCTGAACTCTGATTAACAAAATAGTATTCCTTCCCTGCCCCCCCATCTACTGGTGTAATTCTTGAATGTGTTATTAGTTGTGGCATAAGTTTAAAACTTATGAGAACTAGCTAAACAAGTAGATTTGGATCTTAATGGAGTTAAGTTCAGGATGAAGAGTAAGGAAAGGGACAGATGATTCTGTCTTACTTAAAAGGGAAAGGAGATCAGCTGAGCGGAATGTTTAGGAATCTTCATTGCTATAGAAATCTGTTAGGGCTAAGGTAAACTGTACACTTACAGCTTTGGTATGATGGTATTTTTCAGAGGATTAATTCAGCTAACTGTAATAAGTTACTACTAAGTAACGATGTAGGAGAAAGAACTGAGCTGAAAGGTTTTCAATTATGTTCTTGTAGGGTAAGAAGCTTTACACATTTGTCTTGCTGGAAGGCTTCAGCTGTTACAGTTTCAGACTCAGCTTTGCATTTGTTGGATATGTAAATTTTCTTTTTCACAGCTACAGAAGTTTTCCAGAGCCTTGTTTTCTGTGTCTATCACTGAAAAAGGGTTTTTTAACTCTTATCTTTCGTTTTGTGTAAATGAGTTGTATGCTTTGTGTAGTACCTCGTTATGTAAATGTATACCCTAAGTTGGGTTTATCAGAACTGCATAACATGATTGATCTTGCTGATATGAAAACATTGTCCAAGGACACCATGATTAAATTACAGCTGGACAGCTGGAAGTAGCCTCATGTTTGCATGCCCTGGCCTTCAATGGGAACCTCAGCCATCCTGATATCAGCTGGAGGGACAACATGGCGTGGCATAAGCAATCTAGGAGGTTTCTGGACAGCGTTGGTGACAACTTCCTGACCCAAATGATAGAGGAACCAAGGAAGAGAAAGTGATCTGCTGGACCTCATACTCACAAACAAGGAATTGTTCCTCACTAAAAAAATTTATGTATTTAAGCTTTTTTTGGTTTTCTAAGAATCCTGTAATTTAATGGCTTATTTGCAGATGTATTGTCACTTCCATCTTTATAGTTATTATCAGAAATGACATTGAAATAATGACTTATGTAGGTGTCAAATAAGTGGTGCCAGTGCAGAAGCAGATGTTCAGATATATGTGTAGCACTAGTCCATAACGACTTATAAAAAAAAAGCTTTTCTTTTTTTTCTGTACAGAGCTTTTGATGGTGATTATTAAATATGTTTGGAGCCTCTCCCTCTGTTAATTTAACTTCAGAAATTGCAAAACTGTTATTCTTAATCATGTTCCCTGTCATCAGCAGGAGAAAAGTTGCCAGAATGTGCTTTTAACATGCGGGATTTTAGGATGAATGAGAGCTGTTTCCCTGGTAACAGATGTGGAAGATGGTTCTGAATCCTACAGGATATGAATGGAGTATCTGAAATAGCTGCTGGTTTTTGGAGGGTTGGTTTTTTGGTTGTTTCCACTCTCATACATTGCTGCGGGGGTGGGGGTTGTATTGTTGGTTGGTAAAAAGCGACAGATAATACTTCAAAATATTGCCTGGCACAGATATCAGGAATGCTTATTGGTAGATAAACAAGAGAAGAGAAAACAGATTTTATTTTGGGGTTACATTCCTATTGGAAAACAAGAACTAACTGTGAATGAGTTGTAGAGTTGAAATCTTCTTTGGCTTTTCCCCAGGTCGTTAAAAACACTGTCTTGTCCCTGCCTCCTAGTAGTGGAAGCCATTGTGGCTTTGCTTTCGCGTAACCGTGTGCATTACATTGAGAGGCTAATTTCAGCATTTAATATGGTACCTCCATGAAAGTAGTTAACAGAATTGGCAGAGTAATCCTCCAAGGCTGCTGAGTGACTCTAAAGATTTTCCTTTCTAATAAACCTCGAAAATTTCGTTACTCCTGCTTCAGGTCTTCTTGAAATAAACAGAATTTCAATCTGTATAATTTTTCTGCCTCTGTTGTTTTAAAAACATAAGTTTTTGTTGCTCTAACCTTATAAATTTTCAGTAAGTCAGGTTTATTTACTTGAAAGCCATTTTTGTTATGTCCACATTTGTGCACTAGCACCATTTAGTTCTGTATATCAAACTGTTAATCCTACAGTTATAGAAAGATATGTCCTTCTGTCAGTTGAACAAGCCTGACAACTGCAATACAAAATACTGCAGATCCTGTTTAATTATAGTTTAGTTTTCAATGCAAGCAGAAAATCTCCTAATCTAATTACTAAAAACTGGTATCTTTATTCTCATAATTAAAAAAAAAAAAAAAAAAGGTTTTTTTTCTGTAAAAAGAGTCAGAAATGTGGCCTGTCATAGAGACTTGAGAGCAGAGACTTGAGGATACTGAGTTTTGCAGAGCTGCTAAGTCATATACATATAGCTATAACATGATTCCGTGAGTGACCCTTTTCCAGTGGCTACTCATAACTGGAGAAGAGGTTTAATACTAGATTCTGGTCTAAAGATAGCATCGAACATTACTTTTATGACCCTGTACCTTACTTTTTTGTTTTACTTGTGGCATTTTGACTTTATCATTGTTGGAGTTTCAGAAACTCTTCTGGTTTTTTTTTCTGTTAAAGGAATTTTTCCCCATACGGGTTGCTAGGGGGACAAATGGCTGAGTACTTAAGATAAACAAAG
>JAVJGG010000017.1:17028739-17043571 GCA_035590195.1 Aviceda cuculoides | reverse complement strand
TGAAAAATCCTTGACTTAGTCTAAACACTACTTAGCAACAACTGAAAACATCAGGGTGTTATCAACATTCTTCTCATTCTGAACCCAAGGCATAACACTATACCAGCTACCAGCTAGAAAGAAAATTAACTCTATCCCAGCTGAAACCAGGACAGTCATATTTTCAAGCCTACTTGAAAATCTTAAAAGGTTTATTTGTTTGTTTGTTTGTTTGTTTAAATACTTTAGTGTAATCTTATGCCTCCTGGAGCTGATGACATAAGCATAGATTTATAAACTTTAAGCTTTGGCCTCATCTTCTTGGCTGTCCAGCCTTTTGTCCTCAAAAAAACCCAGAGACAGCCATGCCCAAATTTTGTACTTACAATTTCTCTCCATGACATGTCTTGTCATTTGGGTTTGAACTAACTAAAAAGACCACACTCGTTATCTGTAATATCAGCAGAAGGGAAGAAGAAAATACGTTTACAGTTAACAATTAATAGGGACTGTTTCAAATGTCATCATATTATGATGTCATAGCAATACCTGTATTCCACTAGAAAGTGCTAAATGCCAAGTGTAAATGATTTCACTATATGGTTAGTGAATCTGAATTTTTCTGTTTGGAAGGACGAAAACATATGGATACAGTTATAATTTGAAGTCACACTGTTCACATCTGGATTTGTATCAAAAACCTTTTCCTTATTTTTCACAATATTTTTCTCTACATTGTTGCTATATAGAAGCTCTAAACAAACAATAAGGAAACTAAGCAATAGTTGTAACTATCTATGTACATAGCACTGTAATATGAACAAAGTGATGACAGCTGGAAAAATTCTTTCCCATTGTGCTGGTTTTTGTTTCTAGTAGCATGGCACTTCTTTAAAAACAAGCGTACAAATCTGGCACAGACAGCTATTGTCAGGGATGCCTCCTTTCTAACCAGTGGTTTAAAGTATACATATTAATTTTTCTCTGTTTTAACTAAAGATTTTCTAAAACACTACCTTTTATGCTATGCTTTAGTTATGTTTTTGTAAAACGTGTAATTGCAAATGATTACAGAGATAGTGAAGCATTCCCATAGTGTTAGAAGCCTCAGCATAGACACACCATTTAGTCCTTGAAGACTTGAGATTAAAGAAGTGCCATATTGGCATTTCAGAGAGAAATGCTTAAGGCCCATAGAAACACTGATTTTGTGGTGTTTTCACACCTGTAATGTTCTAACACATTAGAAAAGTATTATCAAATAAAAGATGTTCAACTTGAGTATAGCCTGAATTGAGCTCTTCTGGGCAGCACAATCTTCATCCCTATACTTTCCAGGTGAAATTCTACCATTTCTGAACTCAGTTTTTAGTCAAGAATTTTTTTTGTTTTCAACAGAGCTTGGGCTTGAATCACCCTTTTTTTACTCCCTGTAAAAAAAAAAAAGTAAAACAAAATGTTGATGAGGGAGAGAAAATTAGCTTTCTTAGCAAGGCATGAGAAATTCTCTCCCCACACAGGAGAGGGTTGTTGCAGGGTAGTGAACAAAGCCAGTTAGGAAAGTTCCAGGGTGGTTTTGTAAGTGCTCCCGTAAGAATGGTAATGCAGCCCTGCACTGAATTTCATGATATTTCAGATGAGCTGTGCTGGAGCTCCCAATGGGAAGGACCTCAATTACAAGGTCATGCTGCAAAACTGAGCCACAAAAAATGGCGCCAATCTCCATTGGTCCCTGCCAATCTTTGAAAATCAGAAAGGAAGAAGAATTGTGTCTGATGATCCAAAGATTGTGATCTGGACCTATATCTGAAAGAATTTACAACACATTAAAATATTCTCAAAGAGCTGCTTTAATTCAGCTAGTATATTCCACTTGAGTATCAGAGTATTAAAAAGTAAAGAGGATTTACCATCAGGAGACCGATGACAGTTCAAGAAAAAAGGCATGTACATTTAGCCCTGGTAAATAAACAAATTACTGGACTTTCAGTCACTAATGAGTTTAACTACACTTTTCTCATTTATTTGGCTTGATCAGCTCTAGGGAATTACCAAACAAAGAGAGGAAAACGTGATTTCACAGAGTACCTTGTGATGTATGTAATAAATCCAGTACCGGAGCTTGACTGTTCACTGATGACAACAGACCATGCCTTCGATGTCATGACCCCTGGTGGGCTAAGGGGCATGACTCTCAAAGGGTTAATCTTTCCCACCTGTTGTTGACCACAGAGCAAGCTCTCCTGGAGGTCTCCTGCCAGGAGAATGTGGCCCCTGACCTTTGTGGAAGTGGGATGTTGTGGTAAAGGCACTCACTGAAAAGCACTGCAATCTGGCACACTTGCCCCAGCTTTCTGGTGGTTGAATCCTGTCGTAAAGCAAGGTGTGAATAACCAGCAAATCGTTAATTTGAAAGGCAGAGGTAAAGATGGGGTACAACCCCCAAAAAATCTCTGTCAGCTCTCTGTGGGGGTTACCATGAGCTGCATATGCTATATTGCTGGTTTGGGCTTTTCCTCATGAAAATATTGGAATCAACCCAAGCTGAAACAACAAAAATAATTACTAGAAAAGTCAAGAATATTGAAATTGAGACACAATTTCAGCAAAACCAAGCAGTTAAAAGCCAAAGCTGTTGCTCTCCTGAATTAATACAACTGTTCTGATCTATTAGGTACAAGCATATATAAAAAGCAAAGGCATACTAACATTCTCACAAGTTTAACCTCTATAAATATAGAGAACATCATATTTCTGAAGATTCAAGATATCTTCATGAAGCCCAAACTCTTTATCTTCTCTTGTGACTAGTTTGTTACCTGAGTCATACCCACTTGGGAAGAGGGTTCCTGAAACATCAAAAATATTTTACCTATAGAGTAACTGATGCAGGAACATCTCTGACATCTGCTAAGTTTTTCTACTGATGTCCTATGCTGCTTTGCTACCCAACTACGTTGCCTATTAGAGCTTTTCTTTACCTGTGAAGAAGGTTTTGTCAAGTTTTCTTGTTGATCACAAGAAAGATAAGCAGAAAAAGATTTCTGTAGAGTTTCTTTCACCTAACTGCCTGCCTAGAGAAAGCTTTGGACCAGTACTTAAGGCACAAGTCTAGGACTTCACAGGTCTTCCAGGTATTGCTCTGCCCCATAGCTTGCAAGTGACCTTGATCAAAACCCTCTAACTACAGCTTTAAAAGTACTTTAGTGTTTTAATGTCTCCTCTGTGCTGTCATGTGGTAGAAGTCTCAGCCCTGAGGCAGAGCTGTATGCATATGAATTCTGATACTAATACCAAGACAGTTGGGGAATTAAGGAAGATATTCTCCTGAATTATGAAACTGTGAAATGCAAAGGAAAGGGTGTGTGCTCCTGTGTCTAAAAAAACCTGCCTGACCAGATGTGAGCCACTGTCTCTAAGGTGAGAGGGGTCCAACTGTTGGAACCTGGCCCATGAATCTGCCTTTGAACGCAGGTGATTGATTCCCACATGGAGAAAACCACAGTAGTATCACAGAAAAGTACATATCCCAGACAAGCTGAGTCTGAGCTCACAATATTTGAATCAGATCATGCAGTATTAAGAAACATATATTTGAAGATGAATACTCCTACTACAGGTCTTCAAACATTTACTGTAGTAGGGGCTTGAATATCCATCTGTTGCTTCTCTCCATACTGATCAAGCCATGCACTGCAAGCCCAGAACCTCACAGCCTAAGTGTAGGAAGACACTTGAATTCATTGAATGCTATAGCCCAGTCTATATTACCCTTCTGATAGAGGCAGAAAGAGGGGAGAGACAAATGTAATTCCTAACCCACACACTCACTCATTTGTCTGACCTGTCTTTTCTTCCCTCAGTACTTGCCTTTAGTCAAAAATGGGAAATCCTCAAATTGCTATGGGAAATCCTCAAATTGCTGTCGGAAATCCCAAGTCACCAAGGGGACTTAGAAAGGAAGATGCAGGTACAAGATGATGAACCACTGGAGTTCTGTCATTCACTGCCCACCTGTTCTCTTTATGCCATTCTCTGCTTTCTTGCATGCATGGAACTCCTTCCATATTGGCAGCTTGGCTGCTTTGTGCAGCAGCACAGGTCTCCCTCAGTGGAGTTTTGCCAGGGAACTTAATGGAAACAAGATCAGGTTCAGTGATAGAAAAATATGGGCACTGAGATTCAAGTGAGGAAATCAGCTAATAACATTCAATCAGTATGTTAATATGGCAAAATTTGTTTGTCAAAGTATGCTTTGCTAGTAATAGCATTCTGTGATTGCTGTCCTTCATCCAGCTTTCCAAAGAGAGAACTAGATCTATTTCCTTTTGTATTTTGTGGGGTCTTAGTATATGAGGCTGACTCAAATTCCAAAGCAGACCAATCAGAAGTGACACATTAGAAATAAGTCCTTCTTGGAGGATATTAATTACCATTTATTTTATGAAAGAAAATTCACTACAGTTAGAAAACTTCAAAATATGTCTGTCTACAGACAGCATTTTACATCGGTTGAGTGCCCTGTAAAATCTGCTTGTGTACATTTTCTTGTAGAAATCAATTGACCATGTTTTCCATATGTCTGAGGTTCCAAGAAACAGAGAAAGCTTTATTTCTGGTAAGTTCTGTCAGATTGGGCTTTTCTTCTTCAGGTTAGTGATCAACTCTGTCAACCTCTCTGTAAGCGGAGCTGGTGTTAAATAGGAGATTGGTCACCTATAAATTATCTGAAGCCCTAGGGGACTTCCTGAAAGGCACATGAAGAAGCAATTGGGCCTTGTGTCATCCTGTGTGACTTCTGAGCATTCATCACCAACGGACCGTGCAAGTGGGTTAAGGCTGTGGTTTACTTAAACCCACTTCAGAACAAACATTGGCGGGTGTATGGGAGAACTAGAGAGAGGAAAGGGCAGTATAATGTGGAGGGGATTTGTTTCACTTCTGTTAAAGCCTGAATATTCTGCAGGGTACCTATTCTGCAGAGAAAAGTGAAGACTAGAATATGGAAGTGCACTGGTGGACGTAGGAATAAGAAAGTCAGGATTTCCAATGATAAATGTTGTGGGTTCTGCTATGATGGCTGTAATCTAACAGAAAACATTAAAATGATGGAGGGGCAGAGAAATTTGCTTCCTCTATAGAGGAAAAATTGTATCTTTCTTACACTTCAAATATTCTAACATTTTCAACACTTCACATTCAGATTTATGTATTAATGTATTTAAGCCTGTAAATTTACACCACAGCTTTCTCACTCATGCTATAACCATTTTAGAACAGACTAACTGGACCACTGAGTGCAATTGCAGAGGTTTCCAAGCTAGCATTAATGCATGTTGGGAAGGCAAGTATCAGGTATAGTCACCAGCTCAAATTTAAAAGCAGTGTAGCCACGTACCTGAAACAGCTCCTAGCCTTTCCTTTTAGTATAAACAAAGATATACTGCTTCCACATATTAGATGTTTATAGGAGGATGGATAGCTCTGTGCTTTATCACCTATAAATCACAATTTGGGGATTGTCTGTGTGGACACTTTTCCGATAATCTCTGAATCCATGGTCTATTTATACCAACCAAAAGCTCTAAAGTAGCTGCCCCCAAAGATTTTTTAACATGATGCTGATTACAGTAATTCTAAAACAAGTTTCTGTGACAGTGTTTAAACCCCATCATAGCATATGGTGACTAAGGACTCCCAATACATACAATACACAGATGTTTCCTGCTCTAGCAAAGAAAGGATATTTGGTTTGTGAAAGCAAGGCTTTTCTGCATCATTTGCACAATGTAAATCTCAGGAATGGCTCTGAAATACAGAAATTCTGTGTTGCATTAAAAAAAAAAAAAAGGAAGAATGTTTCTATATCTCTCTTTTCAAAACCCTGTAAAACTTTACATTCAAAGCAGAAAAATATACTATTATGCCTTAGAAAATGAAATATTTATTCCAAAGAATACTTAGAATATTTAATTATAATGGATACCCTTACACACACATGCACTAAATCTATATGTCCCAGCTCGGGTTTTTGGGAAATGCATGTTAGCCTGGGATAGGGAAGTGTGAAATCAGGACACCCATGATAACAAATACAAGACATGGATCACTTGCTATCTTCACACTCAGGTTTGCAGATAATTAGCAGTTTGGTATGAAGGGATGAAACTTCCCTCTGGAGGTTTCTAGATTATATAGATTTACAACATATGGATGTCCTTTCAGTCCAATGGCTTTGAAATGTTCTGTGTGCAGAAAGTATGCATGTGAAATGAAAAAGCAAAGTGCTAAGTAAAGTGATCTTTTTTCATGCGAGAAATCTGTTATACAGGCAAATATGTATTTTATTATTATTTTATTATATCATTTCCAAATTCTATTATAATATTTAAAAATGCATTCTGATAATTTCCTTCTTAAAAAAACCCAAACAACTAATTCTGATTGAGTCTAGTTTAATCTCATGTCAGCCTTCTGACATATTCTAATTCCGCATAATTTCATATATTGCAGAGAATAAACAGAATTCACTGCAAATCTCCTCTGCAGTAGTGTTTCTTTTCTTTTATTTATCTGACAATAAGACTTTATGGAAGACCTTTTGTATATTCTTGTTACTAATAGGAGGCATTTTCTTGTTACTACTATTGTTATTGTATCATTCAGGTAATGTAATGTGAGGTATATTTAAAAAGGTTATGAAAAAGAAAAGCTAGTTCAAAAACAGTGCTGCAATTACACCATTTTTACAACCTTCCAGTTCTAAGCGCAGCTAGAGGTAATTTTGTTCCCCACCAACCCAGCTCAGAGCCACTTCAAGACTATTGATTTCAGGTATGCCTTGAGACATGCTCCAGCTTGTGGGCTACTGGATTTGTCCTTTCTTTTCTGCCACCAGCAGCCAATATTCATACAGGGTGACAAGGATACAAGATGAATCTTTCATCTTTTTAATCTTGTCTTGTGTTTTCTTGCCTTATAGCACTGGATGAGAACATCATATCAACAATTGCTGGCATAATTTTTCTGCTCTGAATTGTCAGTTAATCTCATAAAAACAGAGTGTACCTAGACACTGTCACCTTTTCTCCTCAGTCTCACTCATCCTTGTCAGCACATAGTGTACTTCTAAGAGAAAGACACATCAAAAGCTGACATAAAAAGGGTGCTTTAAAACACCATGAACAATAGAAAACTATAACACATTTTACTGTGGAGAATACAACACTGTGAGCTGTGTCATATGTCCAAGAGTTTTATACTGTGAATGGTCTAGTGGTATACCTAATGAAACCTGCTACCTATCAAAATCATAGGTAAACTGGTTGACTTTGTCGTTGCCTAACATAATGAGTTCCTTGTCTTGCATTATGTCTCAACAGCTATTGCAATACTAAGAAATTATAAAAATAGAGCAAGTTTATTATTAATAACAAGAAAGATTGGAATATTAAATATTAAGACAAAGTTGGACGCTGATGTAAAGTAGGCAGCTAGGGCAGGAAGAAGTGAACTCTAGGGGGTCTGATCTACGGCGTGTGATCAGGAGCATGCAAACACTGCACCATGGTACTCCTGGACTGGGGCATGGATCCTTTATGTATCTACCACCCAGTAGTAAAAATACTTATGAACTCTGTGCAGACAAGTTTCCCGATTGTGTACAGCTATGCTTGATTTCTTAATCTAACATCACAGGATAGCACTTTCTCCATCCCCTGCTTAAATTCTTTCAGCCCCTTGGCTGAGCCACATCCCAGTGATTGCCACTGTGTCAAGCTTTCCTCACCATTTGCTCTGTCCAACCATTACCAGTGTTTTGTTACCACAGATAGATATGGACTATTTTGGTAGAGTGGCAAGGCTGCAGCAAGACTGCTACCGCAACCTGTTCCAGTGGAGTGAGAGTTCAAAAAACTGGAAATTTAAAATTTCAAGTAAAAAACTTAAAATAAATGGGTATATCTATAGGCATACACTTGGAAAAGCTACTTTGTTATTTGATGAGAATTGTAACTTGAACATCTCATACCCTTAATCTCCAAAATGAGGGCCGGATTCAAAGCATGGTCTTTATCATTGCCAGTGCAAGCAGGTTTGGTGAGACACCTGGTGTATTTATTTTTATTAGTTTTATCCAGACTATGGCTTATTACCACTCCCAATACCTCAGAAAGTTTTTGGTTAAGAAAAGCTTATTTTTCTGAGCAGCTTTTACTCTGATATTCAGTGTCTATATAAGCTAAGACATGTCTTCCTCCTCTGCAGTGTTGAACTTCATGGTATGTCTGGTACATCAATGTCACTGACAGAGTGAAAGATCTATGGAGAATATCCGCAGAAGGGCAGAGGACTTCAGCAAACTTTCTGCCTATGAAAGATGGGATCACAGATTTCACCAGCTTTAAGCAACATATTTTTCTCTTCTCTTTAGTTTTTCACCAATTTCTGCATGAAGGCCTACTGAAGAATACTACAAATGAAGCCAAGTTGGGAATTGAAATCCATTGGTAGTTTGGTGGGGTAGAAAAATAAATGCTCCTCATCTGGGCTAAAAGGTAACAAAGTAGTATCAGGGTGTTGGTATGGCTGCAGAAGAGAAAGCAAATATTGTCCGTATGCTCGGTAAAAACAAAACAAGCAAAGAAAAAACCTAAAGCAAATATAACTCAAAAGCCTTACAAATTAATAAATTAATTGGAGGAACTTTGAGGTATTTATGGTAAGATTATTTCTTTCTAGTAATTCAGAATTCAGCTACAGAATGACCAATGTTGCAGGGTCTATGTGAAAATAAACTAACATGTAGCTGGGATTTTTTGCAACAAAGCTGTAGGTAGTTCAAAGAAATGAAGGCAGACTTTGTAAATACACTGTACACTTGTGCTTCTTAGGTATGAAATACCACAGCTATTTGCGGCAGTTCAAAGCTTTCTGAATGAAGAAAGCCAAGTCCTGCTGACTTCTATCTGTTTCTTAGATTATGATAGGTTTTATAAGTGTTATCAACTAAATCTGATTCTACATTCAGCTATTCAATATTTATTAAAGCTGCAGGCTGATCCTATCTCCCTTGTTTGGGTGAGTAATCCTAATTCCTCTAAGAACTTTTATTGATATCTTGTAAATAGGATTTGTAAAATAAACCCCAGAGCTTGGTAGAAAGACTGATAATATGATTGCCTAGAAAGGAAGTATTAAAAACATTATCAACAGTAGAACCATGTGTCTTTCTGCTTTCTTTGCAATGGGTACTGAAGATGTAAATATGTTCTTTTCTTAAGGGATTATTTGTTTGCCTTACAATGTGCACAACATGGGTTTATAGAAATTGCTTAGAAAATCAGTGAGACAGACAGAACAGACAACAGAAACAAACCAGTTCTTGCACGTATTTCAGTCTAGCATCCACCAAATGTTTTTCATAATGTCTTACCATGTGCTACTGTACTACAATTTCCCAGGTCATTGTCCATCTTCATATTATATTCCTAAAGTGGAGACAGACCAGGATCTCATCACAGATCAGAGAAGATAAAGGCTTAAAGGAGAAGATATCTTTAATAAACTCCATTCTTTAAAGATCTTCCTGCTCATGGATAATTTCAATGAAAAGAAAAGCAGATTAATTATATTTTAAATAGGACACAATAATATTTAAAAATTCTAAATAGAAAAAAAAGAAGTAAATTTTGATTCCATACCTATTAGATATGTAATGGACTAGGTATTTATTGCATACCTACAGATCGGTTTTCAAAAATGTGGTAGACATAGTCTATTCCAAGGTTCTCTACCATGTGGGACTTATATCTAAGATCCCACGCCTCCAAAGCTGTCTGTTTGCTATGCATTGGAAATGAAAGGAGTTTAGCATGTCAGTCTTGCTTAAATTTAGAAGTATCTCAAATCATCCTCCCGAATCCAATTTTCAATCTCTCTGTTCTTTCATTCCCTGTCGAAAGTAGAGCTAATACTGTCCCTATCTTCTATCCACATACAAATCGTCAAAGGAAGAAATTCTTTTTTGCATCTCCCAGCTCATCTGGGACCTCTAGATATGATCAAAACATTAATATCATGGGCTAAGCTTTTAACAGCTTCCTTATATCCCCATAAAATCAGTTCTCTCATTTTCTAAGAACTCCTTTCAGCACCAAAATGTATAAAGAAGTACGAGACATTAATCAGTTAAGCAACCTGATACTACTCAGCAGTATAGGGCATTTAAACAAGGTATTTTAAAAAAAAAAAAAAAGAAGAAGAAAAAGGAGAAAACCTCAGGTATAACACCCCTTTTTTAGTGTTAATTTTCCATTTAAAGAGAAGGACAAGGAAAGTGACCAATTTATATGTATTCCCATCTACAAAATGCTTTGTAAAAACATTACTGTCTTCTGTAAACAAGGTAAATGAAATTTATTAACAATGTGTACAACACTTTTCTAATTAAAGAAACATGAAACTCTAGAACATTAGCAGCTGATCCAATTACAAAATATTAGCTGCTCTGGAAGGGAGTCACGAACAGCAAGGTCATGGCACAAACCTCCCTGCAGATGTTAGATTTGTTGACACCTGCAAATCATTTGGAAGCAAGTATTTATTTAAATATCTTATTGTGCTACCAGTTTTTCTCTGTTTTCTTTCATGCTAAAGCTTTGCTCCCATGGGACCAAAAGAACTAGAAGAAAGTCAGTGCAATTGTTTTGCTATGTACAGGTCTAATTAACATAATCACATTATATTTTATTTTCATTTTCTTTTCTGACCTCAGCAGACAAGTCAATAAACAACTCCCAAAATATTAACAATAGGTTTATTCCCAGCCTGATTCTCATTTCTTCAGCAAAAGAACTTTCTCTAGAGTCTGTCACATTTCAAGTTTATGTTACAGCATGGGGTATAAAATACTGACAAGCCCTTGAAAAATTAATTATTTGTCTACATTCATGCCAACCTTTTGTGCATCACTGAGACTATCACAGTCTTCTTCAGCTTATGCAGGAATTGATTATAAAGTCTGAACACACGTAGCCAGACACGCACATAGCCACCGAGGTCCTAAATTTACTCATCAACTTGTCACCTGAACCTACATCTCCACTCTGGCAGGGCACTCAAGCCGATCCCGAAGGCACTGTCCCAGGTCCTCCTTAAAACCAGCCTGGATTTGTGAAGAACTGTCTGAGTCTGCATGCTCATTTTACCTAAATCATCCTAGCTTATGCTCTGGTAGGATGCTAAAGACCAAGTTTTGAATCACCACTCTGCCTGATTTGAACGGAGATTTTAGGAGGATGGTGTCCTAGTCACCAGACCGAGGAAATTTAGGACAGTATTTACAATGCACAAGGATCTCTGAACTGGTGCCTGTCACTCTGCCAGCCCTGTGGCACAGGCTTAGGAGGACAGGGCTTGGCCACCCAGGCTGAACAGTCCCACCAGGGCAATGCTACGAGCAGGATTCCTCTCTGAAGGGTTTGTGGTCTGGTCTGTCACTGCTCTGACACTATTAAGGCACCAGTCCTGGGTCTCTCGCAGTCGTTTCCAGCTCTGTTCTGTGCTTGCTTGCCTAGTGTTGCCACGACCAAACTCTCAGTTTGCCTTACTCAAGTGCTTCTATTTGGTCACTTATGAGGGATTTTGGTAGAAGGGTTTAAACCTATTTTTCCCACCTATTTTATGTCTTACCAACTTAAAGATAAAATTAAGTCTTCTCTTTTTCCCCCCAACTAAATAATTATATGTGCCAATCAGAGACTCCTCTTTGTGGCCATAATGTTAAGTTTCCCAGTCCATCAGCAGGAAATCTGTTTGAAGACAAAATAAGCATGACCCCCACAGTACTTGCTGCTATCAGTCTACTTCCCTTTCACCGTGCTAGCTGGATTACTCTGAAGTGTCATTATATACACAAAGGAAGCAAAAGCAAGCCTGGCAGGCAGTGTAGCTAACCAGCGGAGGACCAAAGCTCCAAAGCAGAACCTATAGCTTGCTGCAGTCAGCTGCTAAAGCACTAATACAAAATATTATTAACCCAAGTGCCCTAAGCAGAGCAATGACAGTGGCTGCTGCATATGGATTTATCTTGTATGGATAAATAAATAGCAATAAATGGAAATTAATATACTTCAAGCTAAAAAAGAAACTCTATACTATCTGCTCTGGAAATACTAGTATTATTAGTAGTCATGAGTGGGTTGGATCTGGGCTATAACTTTACTTTTGCAGAATTCACAAAGAAGTTGTAAACTTGCTTACAGGCAGACAATGCCCAAATGAAAAAGGCTTAACTTTCGATCTGTGATGAGCTTATCTGACATGATATCATCTTTTCCTAGTTAAAATATTGTGTGCTAACATTTGCAAGTTTTGAAATGTGTGTTACCATGACTGCAGAAAACATCCTATTTTTAGATTCTGTTAATCTCTCATCTTAAAATATAGAACGGCAACTAATAACAGCAGTATCCTTCTCTCTCATAGCAATTCAGCAATATTATTAAAGAATTACGGTCCACTCAGATGCACAAAAGTGGGTTTAGATACTTCTTGATGAAATTTTATGCCAAGTAAAACCTTTTAACATGAAACTAATTTTCTGCACTATTTACTAACAAGACACAGATCTTAGAGTTAAAATTAATAGGAATGCTATTAACATTCCATTTGTAAGTATCTTATTATGCAATGATAGATGTTCTAATCTGTTACCTAGGCAATAAACCAGGATTTAACTAAATATACTAAAAAGTCTACATCTAATAAAGAATCAAGATTTTTATAATCCTCTCCACATTAAACATAAAGACATGAATAGCCACATGCACATAAAAACTCCACCACAGAAATTACTGCAAACAACCATCACCATTCACTTCATGAAAATGAAGACAAATGTTCAGAACTAGGTAGCTTTGCTATCCATTGAAATATTCTACTGTAATCCTTATTAATCTCAAAGCACAGTGATTCACAAAACACAGCAAAAATTACATAGAATTGATGTGGAAGCAGTTATTTATGTGTTTGGAATGTAGACATTGACTGTGATATAGTAGTCACAAGCTTACTTCCATTATAGGTCCGGCATGTCATACTAGAGTCAGACAGATGGCATGCTTAGGGTTTCATTTACTATTTTGATAGAAGTCCGAAATTTTATCCTATGAGAATCTCAGAAAACACCAAAATAACCACAGAATTTAAATACTGGATGCAGTTTAGATTTTCCACGGTCCTCTGGTGAAAAGTCGTTTCACAGAGAGCAATGAGTATTTATTTCACCATCCCTGCTTTTTGTGGCAGAGAAGCATCCTCTTTTGAAAATGTTATTTTCTACACCATATTCCTTGTGCTGAGTCAGGAAATGATAGATACACAGAGTTTCTCTGTACAGATAATTTTCTTCTGATTTGTGTAAACTTACACATCTAAACAAATGTCTGCTTCCAGATAAACCAGATACGAACATTTTAGTTTGACTAAGATGTGTACATTTGACCCGAAGCCCTTGGTAGTCCCCTTGTACATTACTTCAGTTCACTTCGTGGAGCAGTTTCAGAGCACCTGAACAGGAATCATGTCAGTTGAAGCTAAATCAGAAGATGCACTACAGAAATGCAGTTCCACTTGGTAATGAATTTTAGGTCCACAGGACCAGACTACAGCTAATCTAATCTACTCTCCTTTGAAACACATACATTGGGACCTTGGCATCAACTATTTTGCTATAAAAGCTTTCTCCTACTGGTCTTAAATCTTTGATAGGGTAGATGTATCCTGTAAACATAGGACTATGTGCATGCATGTGTTTACAGAGTGAAACACACATGAAAAACACACACAAAATTATTTTAAGTTTCACTATTCATATGGAAAATAAACTATGCCAAAGTGTGAAATTATTTGCCTAGGACATCTCAATCCCTCTACTTTGACGATGATGACTATGATATAGCTTTGAATTATATGTTTACATTCTTTTTCCATGGGACCCCTACCTCATTACACATGATAGATGATGATTGCTTGCAGAGGACATCTACTCAATATTTCATTTTATTCTCTGTCTTCAGTATATCTGTGCACATTTATTTACTGTACATTATTCAAATCCCACTCTGAAGACAGATATACTATCTGTTCGACTTCCTTACAGCACTCATCTCTGTAGGTTATACCTATCCTAGTAAATAAAATGGGCCAGGGCCTGTTTTCTCTCACTGAGAGCAAGCAGAATGGGACAACTTGCATCCAGGCAGCTAAACTTTCATCCCTGTGGAACAGCATCACCTTGTCCACACTGTCTCTTGGAAACAGTCCCTTGTCTGCGCTGCCTTGCAACCACATGCCACCTTCACTATCCTGCAAGCATCTCCTGGGCACTTGCAACGAGAGACCTATGTGTCTCAGCAAACAGTATGAAAAGGAGCGTGATAACAATGAAATGAGGGGATTGCTGGTGTGCTAACATGCAAGTCTGTGTCTTGATCCTGCTTAACCTGCTTGTGTAAATGGAGACATAGTTACTACAGACTGATTTGTGTTCCTCGTTCTCAGTGAGCTGAAGGTGGGCTCTTACTGACTTCACTGATGTAAGCATTAGACACAGAAATTTGAATGTCCACATTTTCCAGTAACTTTGAGTTCCCAGTCTGATATATGTAGTATCAGAGTTTTCAGAGATTTAAGCTTAAGAAAGGGTTATATTCTGTCAGACCACAAACTCCATTCAGTGTAATAGCTTGTTCAACGTAATATTTTGTACAATGGTGTCCTGGTTTCAGCTGGGATAGAGTTAATTGTCTTCCTAGTAGCTGGTAAAGTGCTGTGTTTTGAGTTCAGTAT
>JAVJGG010000017.1:17001267-17021863 GCA_035590195.1 Aviceda cuculoides | reverse complement strand
GGACAACCGCCCCCCCCCCCCCCCCCGCCCCCTTTGCTGTACACAGTCCTTCACAGAAATCTATGAAATGCAATAGAGCTCTTTTTGGGCAATTTCACTGTCAGGGAAGAATGCAGGAAGGGTGGAACACCAGCTCTCTGATGGAGTAATTTTAGATTTTATTGTAATGCCTGCCAGTGAATATTCCACATGCAGAGATTACTAAAGCAAACTGTGAAAGGCCACAGCCTGCCCTGTAACCCTGAAAGGATGTTGGGCTTGGCTGTCTTCCAGGGCAGCAGGATGTGTGGCCTGGATTAGAACAGGAATATTCCTAACATTCATTGCTTTTTAATGATGTCATGCTTGCTAGCTATTGCAAGTCCTTTATGCTTTCCTCTGTAAAAGCTCTTCTAATACTACCAAAACTTCCTGATGAGAAAACATTTCAAAATAAGGCTGTAATCATCACATCCATGCCATGATAAAAGTACAGAGCTGCTAAAATACGTAGTTTATGGAAAGAATAACTCAGCCTTGATGACTGTACTGTTATTACATGTGTGTGTCAAATACTGTAAAAAGAAGTCAACAATACATGCTAAGTGGTTATTTTAATGTTCCTGGTTTTATCAATAGAAAACTTTACATCTGAAAGATCTTGGTTTGGTTTACTTTATACTGTATCTGAGCATGCAACCCAATGCTGAAAAAAGTGAACACTATTTAATATTGTGATCATTTTTTTTCAGGGAGGATATAATCATTAGCTTAACAAAATGAAACATGACTATTCACACTCTATGATCACGAAAAGCATGCTAGCTACCTCTTAACATGATATATGAATTCTAGAAATCAACACAGTTGTTAATTGTGTTATTAATTATAATTGTGTTGATTAATTATCAATTGCTTTTAGCCAATTACAACCATCAGTTGCACAGGAGAACAAAGTGGAGGTGGAAGCCACAAAATATTCTCAATTTGGTCATCAGGGTTTCTAGCAGTGTTCCTACCAGTCCCATCAAAACTAAAGTTTTGAGTCAAAATGGCTCACTGTCTCACTGTAAATGGAAATAGGTTTAAAATCTAGTACCTTTGAAAGGTAATTTTATCTGCACCCTTTCTAACAAATGGGCCTGAAGTCAGGCCATGTTGCTCAGGAGCTGCAGTCATTCTGGGGTCCATTCCTACATGGCACTTCCTTCTGGAACAGGGTCTTTTTGGGGTTACCAAGCAGGCGGAGAAGGGCCGCAGGGGGATCCCGCAGTGAGCAGAGCCAATGCGGCCGCCTCTGCCTCTGCCACCGTGGCTTTCCAAGTGCAACCAGCCACTCTCGTGCCCGGTGGGCCAGGATGCACCGCACGGCTCTCACCTCGTCCGAATTTCTGTTGACTAGAGGAAAGGTCCATTGACACCTCTCTCCATCTCCGCAGTGCTGGCAAAGTTAAAGATTTGAGAGCTGTGTGGTTACGTTTTGAGCTTCACCACCTCCTCACCTCTCCGTGGCCGCTTGGCCTGCTGTCACCCCCACCAAGCAGGTGCTGCGCCATCTTGCCGGCAGGGCCCGCTGCCCACTGGAGCTGCTGGCAGGGCGCACACAGGTCCCGTCACTCCTTGCGTGGGCCTGGTGAGCCTCCTGCCATGGCTGTCCTTACCTGGTACCTGCTTTCAGGGATGGGAGAGTCACCCCTGCCATTCCTTGGGGAGCCAGTTCCAGTGACTGACCACCCTCCCAGTGAAGAAGCTTTTCCTAATGTCCAGTCTGAACTTTTCCTGACACAGCTTCATTCCAGTTCCTCGTGTGCTGCCGCTGGTCGCCAGAGGAGATCAGCACCTCCCCCTCTGCTGCCCCCCTAAAATTTAGTCAAGCTCAGTTTCAACTGAGCATAATCAGGTAACTCTTTCCTGGGAAAATGGGAGCCTTTTAATAAATCAATCAATCAGCTCTGCCTTTCTTTCTCTGAAAACTTTAACAATATAGATCTGATATATATCTTTAAGTCTAATGTGAATGAAACACTATGCTTACTTTCTTTGTACCAAATTCTCCATAAGAAATTTAACAGCACCAAAAGATTTTAAAAAGTGTATACAAACAATCACATAGTAACAAATACATATGTTTGTGCAGAAGGCTGAAGGAGATTAAGGACATAATCATTCAGATCGTAGGACTGAATCATGACAATCAACAAGGAAAAGTGAAGTTCTGTACCTGGGACAGGATAACCACCTGCATCAGTGCAGGCCAGAAATACCGGACCTGCTGAAAATGAGCTGGGGGTTACAGCAAGTGGCACACTAAATATAGCCAACAATGTGCTCTCATCATAAAGCAAACTGCTTATTTGGCTACAACTGGAGGAACGAGGCTAGTCAGTCAAGGAACATTAGTTCTTTGTTTTAGTTCAACATTAGTATCCCCCTCTGCCTGGCAGTGGTGAGGCTGCACGTGTAAAACTGTGTTGGGTTTTGGGGCACCTTCAACAAGGTTGTTTAGAAATGACATGGACCAGCAGATAGCTACCGATATGTTTGAGGGCCTGTGAGAAAAACTTCAAGAAGTTTGGCTCCTTAAGTCTAGCAAAAGTGGAAGCTGAGGCAATCTAACACAAGCCTACAGTCTGGAGTTGCAAATATGGTAGAGTCAAACTTTTTCTTGGTGGTAGCAGTTGCTAAAACAAGGCACAAGAGCTACACTCTGCAGTTTGGGAGGGTCAGGGTGTGCGTTAGGAAAAACTGCTTCACTTGGAGAGTATGGCAGCAATGGAACAGGTTACCCAGAGAGGTAGTTTCTCTGTCGTTAGAGGTTTCCAAGACTCAGCTGGACAAATCCAGGGCTAACCTGACCCAGCATGGTGACTGATTCTGCTGTGAGAGAGAGGGAGGGATGTTGGAGCAGACCTCCAGCTGCCACTCCGAACCAGCTTGTCTGCAATTCTGTGAATTGCACACAGGGTCAGATCTGCAGTCCTTAATGGCATGTCCTTGGGCAATATCCAGTAACAGATGCTTTGGAGGACAACATAGAAAACCCTGATACAGATAATTATGGGACAATTTGCTTCAAGCTGAAAGTTTATTGTAAGCATAATGAACTTCTAAGAATGTATTGTAAATGTAGTTTGTAACAAGACTGTTAAGGTGTTGAAAACGTTTTTAGCAGCCTGCTTTCATTTTAAACACATGAGCATTCCAGACCAAGGGTTTCCAGGAAAAAAGTCTTTAAATCTGAAATCCTGATCTTAAACTCCACACCAGGAGTAAAAGTTCTGATTCAGCTGATTCACGTTAAAGAAAAAACAAAGCCTTCCATTACAATCCAGCCCTCAAGGAGCAGTTAGTAGCAATTAGAAAATTATTGCTACATCACAATCCTAGGAATATACCCTGAGGGAAAAGCTTTTGACAGAAGACCACCATTCCTCTGATCTTGCTGCCAAAAGGCATAAGCACTACTTTCTTATTCACACGGGAGAAAATTGTTCTGGCCCATGAATGGCAAGCCTTTGTACTTAAAGTCTAATACCTGCCTATCTGTCTAGCCAGTTATTTAAAAAATTTGTTCACATAATACCACTCTGGAAGGCAATAGCTTCAGGAAAGATATTGTAACTTATAAAACTTTCCTCTGTTTGTATTTCTTATTGCTCATGGAGATTTAGGAAATGGTTTAATAAATATCACAGCCAAATTCTATCACTGGTTCTAGGTATATACAGTTCTAAAAACTGTAGATGGAAGTGGACTTCACCACTGAGAGGGGTAACATAGTCACATGTTTCTCATTGTAGCTCAGAGAAGCTCAGAGAGAAAAAAGATTACTCACACTTTAATATCCCACAGTCAGAAATCTCTCAATTTGGTTCATGATCATCTAATTTTTCTCATTTTAAAATCTTTCTGGAAGATGAATACTGTTTAAAAAAAAAAAAAAGAATTGTGTTCATCTAGTTGCAACTACAAGTGTATTAAATGTCCAGACATTTTAATAGACTGGAGACCACAATTAATAAATTCACAGTAACCCTTTGAAAATATTATCTTCTTTTGCTATTATCTTCCTCCTCCTTTTGGTTCTTTTTTTTTGGATGGGGAAACAAAGTGTATGTGACCTCCTAAAGTCAAACAGGAAATGAGTAACCACTTCTGGAACAGAGCACAAAAAGGTCTCTTCACAAAAAGTCATGGATTCCTCCTTCCCCTTTACTTGTATATCTGGAAGGATATCTGCATTTTTACTGCACTATTATCAATTTGTTCTACATTACATTTTATCCTACTCACAAGTCGCTCAAGGTCTCACAGCTCAGATTTATAGGGGGATTTCTGACAAGAACATTGACACAAATATTGCAAACAGTAAAGCTGAATGTCAAGAGTTTCTTTTCAAAATAGCATCCTGACATAGTTTCAGCTGAAAGAAATAACCATATTTCTCTTGAGCTGAACAGTCATTTAGGAGCAACTGTATGGGCAATGCTGTCAGTATATTGATGCAATTAACTTACATATGCTCATGCCAGGTAACTCCTGTTTTATGAGCTCATTTTATGAAAAAGTTGCCAAATAAATCAACATTCCTGAAGTGGGATGGTATCTTCGGCCAAAGCCAAGTATCCTTCTACAGAATACTCCCAGTAAAACATGAAGTAAGTGTATCACAGACAGTTGCCTAGCAGGACAGAAGACATTATGGAAGCAAATTTCAACTTTTAGTGCAAGATTTGGCTGCTTTCAGCAACTGTTATTATATTTTGAATGAAGGAAGCAGGGCAGAACAACTGAGATGTGAAAAATGTGGTTTACAGTGAAGTAGGAAAAAAACAAACAAGGAAACCTTTATGTACTTCAAGTCATAAATACATTTTAAAGTTCCAATTACAAAATACTGTTGCTAAAAGGAAGGAATATCGAGCATCCATTCAAAGGAGAAAAATAAATGCTGCAAATGGCAGTGGAGTCCTACTTCTACAGGCTTTTGCCTCTGTAATCCCAAGGACAAACATTCGTTAAGGTATTCTTCTCTCTTCTTGTTCTCATTACAAAACCACTAACAATTTAACACTGGTGACTGTCTCCAGAGCTAGAATGGTTCAAGATTGGAATAGAAAGGGTGGAATATATCATTTTTAAATACTAGCAGACCTGCATGGTTGGGGCAGTGTCTATCTGTGTTATGTCTGGCACTAATACATGCTATTAATCATTCACCTTCATAATGACCAAATTCACGCCCTTTGTTTCCTCTCTGCACTTCTAATGGACTCTTTTTCAGTTATGGATCTTCTGTTTATCCACAGAACACTGGAGCAGCCATGAGTATGGCCAAATAGATTTGAATTTAAATGCATGAGCTTCTTAAGGGAAATAGACTTTGTTTCAGATCTACGTGATTATATCAGGAAACAGACTTGACTACAATTGGGATTAGTGTAGGCCAGGCAGCTGGTTTTATGCATACCTAACAGTGTGAGAACAGCAAAATCAACTCCAGACTCAGTGGGATCTTAAACCTTTCTGCATCTTTACTTGTGCACCAAACCCCAGGAGCACCCCTGCATCTAAAAGCCTGCTTTAGGCAGTTTTGAGCAGTCTGTACAGTTGATATTGCTATAGATTAATGCAGAACAGCTTCCTCCTTTTCATTCGTTCCTCACCTCTGCCCTTTTGCTCTCTCTTCATCCCAGCCTGGTCCAGAAACCACTGCTGTGCTGCTCTGTAGCTGCTACCCGCAGGCTGTGGCATTCATGGAGTCTTTGCACATCTGGGTATATATTACTGTATTTTGCATGGTTGTGTCTTTCTGTTCTCCGTAATCTGTGTGCTTTTGTAAGAGTAGATGGGAGGTACAAGCCTTGCATTTGGAAATCAGAAGTTCATTCTGTCACTCCAGTAACAGTAATGTAGCCATCTTCTCCACGGTCACACTCTGATACCAGATCCAAATATCTGTCCCCCCTCATTTGCATCTGCCATCATGGAATTAAATTATTCAGTCAGGTCTCAGTACCAGAGAGCACCTCTCAGAGTCAGCCTTGGGGAAACAGTGGAAAAATAGTATTGTCTGTATTCAGATCATGAAGCCGCATTTGTTTTACAATTAAGCAGTGGTTTAGGGGTAGGGGAAAAAAAAAAAGGAGAAACCTTTAAACACAGCCTGGCAATGAACCCATGACCTACAAGAATCTGTAGTCCATTAGCAATCAGTGACCCATCAAGTTCTCTGCTTTACAGTCCTCATTATCTCACAGTTGATTGAACTCATGCAACATGACATTTATTTATTAATTTACTTGGGAAAAAAAGGACATTAGGACTATTTAAAAATGGGACTAACTCAGTTATTCTAAGAACCTCATTTTTCAAACTCTGTCATTTAAAATTGAATAATATAATTATTTGTAATTTTCCATGTAATTCTGTGTTCTCTAATGGAAATGTCACTGATAAGGCCTTGTACATGCCTTATAAGAAGTTTTTCACCTGTTCTGACATTCGAAGTTTTTCTCTAGACACAGTACCTACCCAAGAAGATTCACTTCTAAGGAAAAATAGGCTGCGCAGGGATCTGTTCCATGCCCCTGTGTTCTCCAGCTCAGACTTCTTCCTGAATGTAAAGATTAACCTTAAAGCAGCAGCATAGCTCTTTGCCCTCTTCCCTCCCTGAAAAGGAAACTGTCACTTCCAACTATTTCAGAATGTTAATTCTGTAAAACAGCCATGCTACAACCCTGCAACAATGCACAGTTTATTCTGGGTGGCTTTGGAATTGCCTCTGACTCCTGCTCATTTCCCAATAATTACTGATAATTACACCACTCAAAACAAAATGAAAGACAACAGACTCTTTCAAAGCTGTAGAAACAAAGTTTGTCCAGAAACTGACCTTCCCGTTTGGAGGTGAGAGGAAGTGTGCATGGAATTATATAGGCATGATGAGTTGCTTTCTAACTCGTTTTGATAGAAATCAACAAGCATAGGCAGGAGGAAACCCAAGGCAGTAGCTTTAAGGAGCCCCAGGCAGCAAGCTACGTGCAAGCTTAGGTTTATTCAGTGGCTTTAGGAGCTGTCAATGTTTCGTCTTGCCTGTTATCTTAATATACTGCAACAATGGCAATGCTAAACAACATACATTTAATATAAACCCTTCTTTGCTTGTTTATAGAAAGAGTTTCTTTGGTCAGCATATAAACGTCTTTGAGGTCTTTTTAAGGCTCATTGCCAGAGGAAAAAGGGAAAAAAAGACTGTTGGGGGAGCTGAGGAAGACCTGCCAAGTCTCACTTATACAGCAAAAGTGTTTTTATGGCATTTCTCCTTTTTCTGCAGACTGGTTTTACAGCGTATTTCAGCACGACACTCAAAATTGCACCCAGCCTAAGTTTCAATCATCCTCATTTAAATCGCCCTGGCAGAAGCAAGGGCCTTGTAACTGCTTTTGAACTGCAGTGTAAGACTTTTGGCAGAAAGAGGCCTTGGACCTGTGATGCTGCATTCACATCCATATAAGAGCTGAGGCACAACGCAGCCTTGGAGCTATGATGCGGCATTCATGGCGGGGAACGCGTGCAGGCAGCAGTGGGCCTTGGAGCTGTGACACTTGGGCAGGCACTCTGACGCTGTATTGCCTTCAGCGCGAGAGGTGACGGGCAGAGGGGCCTTGGATTTCAGACAGTAGACACGGAGCAGTGTTTACGTGCGTTGTTCACATGCACGAGTATTGTGTGAGCCACTGGGGTCCCGTGGTTCCCTTAAACATTTAAAAAGCAAATCAAAATCCCTTTTCATATGAAAGCTGTATGGATAACTTTGAGATGTTGCTATACCACCTTTAAAGGCAATAGAAAGCAACCAGCTGAATTCCTCAGCTTTTCAAAAATAGCTCCACAGCTGGTTAGATTCATTTGTTTTCCTTTTGGCATTCCTTCCCTGGATTCAGTAAGCAGGATCAGCTGCTATCTGCTGGAAGAACTATAGAAACAGATCTATTATTATTATTATTATTATTTATCATTCATAAATACCGACTATGTGCTGCATTGCAGTTTGTCATGCAGAGAGCAGATGGTTTATTATGAGGTTAACGTTTTGGAGCTCCAGAGATACTGCATCTGATCTGCCAACCCCATCACTCCTACAAATGCTATAGAATAATTGATGAATACTGGATTCAGCATTGTCCGTACTTAAAATTGTATTGTGTCCCACAATGGCTAAGCAGTATTTTAGTACTTCTGTGGAAGTTATGCTGCTGCTCAAACATGGGGTTGATACAGAAATGATTGAATGGAGATCTTTGGTTTGTCTTATGCAGAAGCTCAGAGAAGATGACTGTGATAGTCTTCTCTGGTTCTAAATGCATGACCATGACTTTGGTGTTTTTCTGATTTTAAGAATTCTAAAAACCTAAGAATGTAGAATTTTTAATACAGATATGTCTAGCTCTTCAGGTTGTAGGTCAAATGTGGAAATAAGAACCTCAGAGCCAACAAAGGACCCTCACAGATCTGTGAAATCCTCCCCCCCCCAATTTATTTTTAATGTAGTTATCATAAAGCTAAAAATCAAGGAGGGAGGGCTCTCACTCATAGTTCCACCTGACCACATAACTATGAAGTAAGTATTAATTCCATTTAAGCAAAAATAATTCAATGCCTGTGAAACAAGGATAATATTAGCCTGATTTTACTTGAGAGTAAAATGTAATAATGAAAACATTCTTCTGTCAATTAGCAAAGCAATAATTTTAGGCAGGATCCAGTTGGTGTGCCAGTCTAGTAGATTTTAGCTCAAACTTCACATTTAATCAGTGGTGGAAGACTAAAGGAGCCTGTAATTGGCGCTGATGTATAGTGCTTAGTCAGTCGTCCTCTAGAGAAAGGAGAGAATAACCAACAGGAATCACATTTGATCTGTCAGCACTGTCCACCAGAAAGAATAATTAAACCATTAGAAATAAATCATAGTGAAAAGAAGCAAAGAAGAGATGTCTTCTCCCCAAGGCTCCAAAGTATATTTATCACTTGTAATCCAAGACCTGGACATTTCCTACCTAACTTGAGTAGGTTTATGCTCCTTTCTTAGTCAACAGCAAGAAATAGTCATCTCAATCAATCAGGTTTTTGGTCTGAATTTTGCAGTGGCATTTTTTTCCCTGTTAGACCGTAGCTAGACTGTAACTAGACTGTATGAATACACCTGTAAGTCAGTACAGTTCAAAATCTGAAATTAGCTGACAAATCCTCTGATACTGCTAGCCTTCATTTTAGGCGATATCTAATACTTTCAGAGAACTGGAAGGTAACAATAGCGGCAGAAGCAAGTTCATGCACTGCAGGAACATTAGAGAATAAGTGCAGGGCTGGCCCTCTGAAGCCAGCCACGTTCCCTGTGAAAAATTCATGGAAACTTGAGCTGCTAGAGGCAGTTGTGACCACATGTATTTGGGCACCAGAGTAAATGGATGAAGTGATGCAGGGTTAGATTCCAGGCTACTTTGAGAGGTCTCTGTTACTTAGTTGCTGTATTAGTTTCTTGTTTCTCATTTTTTCTATCAGTTTTTTGGCATCAAGTTAAGAAACTTACCTGAGAGAGGGTTGATTTGGGTAGCTGCATTCAAGATATTCGAAAGCAAGGTGAAACAGATGAACAGTGTGTAAAGAAATGGCTGTGGTTAAAAAATGAAAACAATGACAAACACACAGAGTTATGCATAGAATATTAGCCATAATTAAATGAAAAAGTAATGATTTTGACATTCTTGTGAAAAAAAACTGCCATGCTGGGGTTTTATGTTATAATTTTAAAGATATTCAAAAAATCTTTGATTGTTTTAACTAGAAAAATAGATTTTCAGTCTTTAACAATTTCTATTTTCCTCAAGACCGAGTTGTTACTCACAATGAAGATGTGATGGAAATATTTAAAAAATATACTATTACTATCTTATCTAAGATTGACTTTCACTTCAGAGGGCCAAAATAAGAGAAAAAAACCTCTCGTTTTCAAGGTTGTCAGAAAAGAAGGCCCAATCCACAAGAAAGTAAGATACAAGAAGTTAACCTATTTAAGTAGACAGCAGTGAGCTGGAGGAATAATGGTTTCCTGTGTTTGGTAGTATCATGTCAACTTGGGCAATATACTTTTGAATAAACTGGAGAATATGTTTTGGGGGAAGAAACAATTGGATGGTTTTGCCTATGGCAACAATGAAGAAACAACCACAGAAAAATATCTTGCATGGAACAGTGATATGGCTATGAATGAGTTTTTAATAATGCTGGGCCTCTCCGTCATGAAATTATTCTTGGTTTTCATTGCTTGCAGCAGCTACACAGCTATGCAGAAGGGGGACACTTTAAGCTGGACTAATAGCAATATAAATATTGTATATCATAATGTAAAATGAGGCAAGTAGCACAGTGCATTTAATTTCTTAGAGAGGGAGAAATAAGCCATGCTTCCCAGGAGGAGTTTGTTGGTGAGGAGGTACAACTCTACCAAAGAGAAAGGGGCAGAAACTGAAGTCACCCTGATGAGATGGGCACAGCAGGTACACGGAAACCTCCTGCACAGCTGTTGAAGGGAAATGCCCAAAGTGAGCGGGTGCCAGTGACGAGGCAGACAGGCAGGATGTTTCCAGAGGATGGGGGATCTCAACATTGGGAACCATGTAACAGGGAAACATGCATATATGCAAAAGGGGAGTAGGAAATAGGATGTTTTGAGGAAAACTGAGGAAGTAAACTGAGAGGCAGAGAAACAAGAGAAGGGGGAGAAAGGAAGAAAGCAGATGGGGGAAGAGATGAAATTAGGAAACAGCATTATTAACTATTATGGGATCTGGTTTTTTGGCAGATAAATAAGCAGTGTTTTTTTTTCTTGTTCTTACAGTTTCATTTAAATCACTGCTAAAGTTAACACAGGAATGTAAAAATGGGAGTTTCCCAAAACAGTCTCTCTATTAATTAACAATTTGAGAAACCATTGTGAAACTCTTATATTCAATATTCTGAGGGCTTCTGAAGTAATTTTAGACAAATAAGGTAGTCTTATACTTGTGTTTCATACCAATGCATTATTTCCTTGCAATTACTGTCACTCTACACATGAGACTCGTAGGTTTATGATGACGTCAGATATTCCATATCTGGATAGAATAGACAGGATGTAAATTTTGTTTTGATTTGTTTGTTTTAAACAGAATTTGTCACCAAAAATTTCTTTAAAAACTTAGACCATGACCAAAATAATTCACTGTGTTTAACTGGCAGCAGTTTAAAATGTCAAAAAACTCCTAATCAATAAGTTTTTTAAAGGGATCTAAGGCAAGATGTTATGTCTGTGGCCTACACACAGAAAGCAGTGATGTTAGCCTATTCCTTCCTTTAAAAATGGAAAGAGTAACAGTTTTGACATCACTCACCTATCTTGGGCACAATATCCAGCCCATCAGTGCTGTGCAGAGTGACTCACAGTGCACATGATCCTCTGGCTGAAACGCGATGGCTCAGATGTTGTATCTACTTCACAGTTCCTTTGCCTCCTCCAGGGTGTGTGTATACACATATACAAAAAACACACCAGGACGAAATACCATGCGATCATATTGAATCACTCCTGCTCTTTTCTCACACAGTTGAACATCCTGACACATTGCAAACTCAGCTGAATGTGCGCCAGGCCACAGCAATCTGCTTCTCCTGCAGCACTGACATTTCGCTATGAACTCCCTAACCATCACAGCAGAGACTGGAAAAGGGTTACCAGGCTGTTTCCTGATTTTTTTTTTATTTTTCTGATCACTTAAGATAACTTGGTCTTCTTATAAGCTATGAATTAAGAAAATGGAGTCATACTGACTTCATACACACTTCAGGCTTAAAAGCTTTAGTCTTTAGTCTTACATTATGAGTTAGGAGCTTACCACACACATTTAGCCATAAAAAATTTAAGAATAAATGTGATGATGAAACACAAGATGGGACAAATTCACTCTCAGTGGTACTAGTATCACCCTATTGTTGCTAAGACATGGCCAGCGACAAAATTTTTCCCCATAATGTGAACTGGTTTTGATAGCCTCAGAACACATGCAAAGGATGAGAGAAACCCTTACGCACCATAAATACCCTTCCTCTGTTTTGAGGTAATAATGCATCATAAAAATAGTTATGACTTAGCCATCTCAGCTTCCCTCCAGTTTTATTAGCTTTCTTTTAACCATTAAATGTTAATGCAACTTCAAAGGTGGAACTTAGAACATCTGAACTCAGCTTCGTGCATAGAGCTCTATATTTCAATTAGTGATGGGCTGCCTCAAAAGGTTCAGGTTTCTGTTTAGGACACAGGAATAGAAGAAACCTTGTGGTGAATGTCCACCATCGCAGGCAAACATGTTGCTTACAGACTATTCATACTTTACTTCTTCATTTCAAGCCAAGTTTAGAAATTGTCTTCCACTATTCCACTCTGAAAGGCACCTAAAACCTGATCATCTACTCACTCTTCAGTTTTCTCCTGTTATGCTGTCTAAACATACTTTGTGACCAGTCCTGCTCACTTCTTGCAGAATCAGCTAATCCTTGGCTTTATACCTCTTCTTTCCTCACACTGTTTAACCTACCAAACTATAAAAGCCTGGAAATATTCACACTGGTCCAAAGAAAAAAATATAGAAAATATCTTCTTTTTGTCAAGATGAAAAAAAGATGCACAGAGGGAGGGTGTGTAGAGAGAGAATATAAGGCACAAGTATAGACTGATCCTGCTTCTCAAATATTTCTGTTTCTGGCAACCAGCATTTTAAGTTTGAGTTGGAAGCAGCATGCAGACCACTGTGATTAATAGCCCCTCTGCTATGAATCTGTTGAGTCCTTTGTGAATCCAGAGATAATTTTAGCTTCCACAACATCCTGTGGCAATGAATTCCACAAAGTAATTATGCACTATAAGGAAAAGTACTTCTTTTGTTTGTTTTAAAAGTCCTGGTCACCCCTAGTTCTCCTCTTAAAAATAACAGTGGACAGTCATTCCCTAGAAACCTTTCCATAACTTTTTTGATTTGATAGATCCCAGTCAAATAGATAGACCCCCAATCTATAGACAGTAGATAGACCTCAATCTGTAGACAGATAGACAGTGGGATACACCCCATTTTCAAGCATTTCTTTTCAAAGCTGATTGGTTCTAGTTTTTCCTTATATAAATGCAAAAGTAAGTTCAACCCACTTTGTTGACATGCAGATGGGATCACTGTAACTACACATTGGTCTCAAAACTGATTACTACAACCCCTACTATAACTATTACTATCACCATGAAAAGGATATTTATCCAGTTTCTGTCTTGTTCTTAGTCTTTTCTTAGTAAAACTAACATTTTTTCAGTCACAAACTACTGAGCAGAAGTTTTCAGGGAACCATCTACATACACTGTTATTACGATCTCTTTCCTGCATAGCAATGGCTACCTCAGATTCCAGTATTCTGTATATATAACTAACTGTCGTGGGAGAGGTGCTGTGTGCCTCACTTTGTCTTTATTGACAATTAATTTCATACGCTTCTTTATTGTTCAGCCACTCAGCATCATGAGTGACTTCTGCAACTCTTCACAGTCACATTTAGCTTTGAGTAGCCTGAATAATTTTGTTTCATAAGGAAACTTTATGACTTCATTATTCAACATCATTTTCAGATCATTTATGAATGTGTTTAACAGTACATATCCTAGCAGAGATCCTGGGAGACTCACTTGATAATCTCCCTCCATTTATTTCTACCTTTTGTTTTCTAGTTATTAACCAGTTAGTAATTCTGCAAGAAGACCTTACCTCTGATCCCGTGACAGCTTAAATTTCTTTGCGTCTTCAGTGATGGTCCATGTCAAAATCTTTTAGGAACTTCAAGCATACTGTGTCAGCTGCTTCATATGTTCATCGACTGCCTTCTACAAAAATGTTTCTGAAGCTTTCCAACTATACAGGAGTGAGATCCAGCCTACTTAAATCCTGTGTTTAAAACTTAAGTCTCAAACAGCAATTGTGTTTTTAACTTTCCACCTAATGCTAAAGAATTATTCTGATTTACCAGGAAAGTTCCTTGACTGCTTAACTTTAGCCACATTCACATGGCCAGAAGAGCATGTCCCAGTTGGGTATACCTATGTCACACCTACAGACCTGTCATAATGCAGTTTGATGGTACCTTTCACATAGACTAGTTGACACATTACTCACCTAGGGTGCAGACAAACAGAGTATGGGGCATCCTGCAGTCCTTAGAAGGACAGAGCCTACGTTCCAGGTTTGTGCATCAGCCACTAGATGATGCCATATCCTGGGCACAGACACACACCAGCCCTCCCTCATCCTTGTTCTTAAACTCCCTTTGTGTAGACATGTATGCAAGATTCTTGGGTTGAAGAGAGCAAGAAAGAAGGAAAATAGCTAGTGCTAGTGCTAAATAAAGATAGGAGAAGACTTGGGATTCCCTGTCCCCCTTTGACACTCTCAGTCTTCCCTTATTTTTGAAAATAAATTCAAGGTCTTTACTATCTTCTTTAAAACCCGTTTTCTGTCTCCCCAGTCACCATCTTATGCTCTTGTTCCCTATCAAACATGAGAGATTAGTGCTTTCTGGATGAAATCATACCAGTGCCTTATGCAAGTGTATTATAACTTCCTTATCCGAACTGGGAGTATCCACCCTGCTACAAGGAAGACAATCCATGTAGTCTGATCATCTGCATTTCCATGCCTTTATATCAATCAATCACCTTGGTCTAAAAACTGAGAAAAAAAACCCCTATATTTTCATTTGAACCTCATTTCTTTCCCCACTTCATAGAAAGTTTATTTCTTTTTTCTATTCATATGGCAGAGAAGCTTTAAATTATTTGTTTTAATTTCCTTTGCAATGACAAGCTGAATTACACTTCTGGCAAAAGTTTTAAACTTTATTCTTAAATTTCCTGTTCTCCAAGATGTAGCTTTCATGATTTTTCCACTCCTTATAGAGTCTTATTATTCCTAAATACTTATGTGATTATGCATTCAATTATAAATGGACCCTTCCCTATTGGTTTTTAATCTTATTTAAAATTCCTCCTATCCTTAAAAATTCCTGATAGTTTAAACAAATCTGACTGAAAAAAAATTCAGTCAGCTTCACATTTAAGTTCCTAATTTCTGCACATCTGTTGACTTCACTAGTTAGGTCTCTTAATTTCCCATATTTGTCCTCCCCGATCAATTTTCTACTTATTCCTCAACGTAATTTAATTAGAATAATCTTGATGTCACTTAATTCAGGTTATTTTCTATGGCCAGGTCTTCTATAACATCCTTGGTTTACCAAAGAAGATTCAAAAATAGATTTATTCCCTATACAGTCATGAAACCAGTAAGATGTAAAACTATCTACTAACACATCCAGGAATAACCGAGTTCTACCAAGATTAGTTACTCAAGTTTTTGAATTAGTTGAATTGATGAGAAATTACTCATTTGTTACTTATTTTACAACTGGGAAGTTTTCCCACAGTGACACAATTCCCAGTAGTATTAATCACTGTAACAATTTCAAGACATTTCTATATCCATATCCGATTCTGATCCTGGAATCTATAGCAGGTTCTTAATACCACCTCTAGAGAACCTGTTTTAGAGAAACTTTAAAGCAATTTTGAGCCAAATTGAATGTCTTTGAATCCTTTTTTAGTTATACTGCTTCAGTGAGATAGAATGCCAATCCACTGTTTTTAACTTTATTTCTGCCCTACTTGAAGAAATCACACTTTTCAGTGCCTTTGAGTATGTTTAATTAATGATGATATTTCATAATGGTTTTTAAACCCTTGTAACAATTATTTTATTTTCCAGACATCACCATCTTATTGCCCAGACTCCTTGCATTGATAGGGGAATATTTCCATTTCTTTTAGACTTCACTCTCCTTACTGAGTCTTTAAACTGACTGTTGACTGTGAGACTGCAGTTCCTAGAAGTACCAACATTTTCTTTTCTCTTCCAGTCAATAATCTGATGATCTAGTATGCTTTTGCTCATCATGAAAATTTTTGTCCTTGTTTGGTCAATGGGATGATGCCTGTTGCCCACCTCCAAGACTGTTTTCCTGTGTCCCAAACACACAGTACAGATAGGCCAACAGAAATAAATTTATCTTTGGAAATTCAAAGCAGCTTGGACTGTTGAAGGGAGAAGCAGGCTGGCTGCAAGGGGGAGGATGTGAAAGGCATTTGGAGGAGAAGAAAAGCACTGAAACAGCCTTGGTGGTGTGGAAATGGATTGGGATGGCCAAAATGGACCATGAATCTGAAGGTGAGTGAGGAGTGTGGCACTAAGAGATAAAGAGACTGATCAGAGGGGAAAAAACAGGACTTATAAGAAGTGCTAGGGGGGATGTGACTGGAATTATGAGACAGAGAGAAGATAAGTAGCTTGAGACTGGTGTAAATGAAGTTTGAAGGAAATGAAGAGGCACTGGGGCAATGGGACTACACAGAAACCTTGGATTCCCATGCTTCTGCATTCCTCTGCTGTGAGCAGATATCTTTCAAACTCACTGAAGAGGAGTGCTCTCCACTGGCTGGCCCACATGCAAAATGACAACCTGCCAGCTGAGGAACCGTGTGACATCCATGTTTAAATATCTTGGTAGAATAATAATATTATTATTATTATTATTACTACTACTACTACTACTGCTGCTGCTGCTGCTGCTGCTACTGCTGCTGCTGCTGCTGCTTTGGGAAGTTAAGTATTTGGGAAGTTTTATGCTGAAACTCATGACATTAACGAAGCATTAAGACAAACATTGCAGTCCTACAGTGAAAGCTTTTTCTCTCGTTCTCAGTTTTTCTCTCTCAAACACATATACAGATAAAGTTGCATATATGTATTCATTTCCTGGTGCTGGGTACAATTCCAGCTTATTTCTCTGATAAATAAAGAAAGCTTTTGTGAATTCAGAAGAAAAATAAAATAGATCACTTTACAGTAGCCACTATAATATTGATAAAAATTAATTCATCTCTTTAATGCAGATGCAGCATACATTTCCATCAGAGTTTAGCAGAATTGATGTAGATTTAAGTCACCATGTCCTTTGTGTTGCATGTCCCACTTTCAAAATTACTAGTTTTAACTGAACAATGGTGATAGTAATTCCTATGACTAGTTATGGCAAATGTATTCACAAGGATAAATAAAGGGCTCTCATCTCCTCTACAAGTCAGCCTAACTTTGCCATTTAAGAATACCAGAAAATCCATCAGATTAAAAAAACCTACATTGTCAGGTTCCCAGGGTAAAACAATCAGGAAAGGACAAACTCTACACAGAGGTGATTGAATATCATTTTTTCTCTAGAATCACTCCCTTCTGTATCACAGACAGAGATAAGACTATGTGTAAATTTAAAATAACCAGATTTTTTTCTTTAAGACTTTCCTTTACATTTTAAATTTAATTTCCAGAAAGATCAAAATAACCAATAAAATTAAATGTTAAAATTAGTTTTTAAATCAATTGGGGTAATCAACTTATCTGATGATAACTGTCTAAATGCAAGTTGTATAATCTCAGCTAGTTATCTCGGCTCCTTGAGCTGTAGACACTTCTAGAAAGCATTTGTTCCTGCTAAGAAAAACATCAAACATAATAGGGTTGAAACTTTCTGGAGATGTTGATTTCTGTCTGCTAGGCATAGAGGGAGCCCAAGTGGTCAGGATTAGATCAAATCCATATCTTTTAGAGGGAAAAATATTTTGACAATTTCTCCCTTTGTGTTCTTAGATATTCACAAACAATTGGTACTTTTGTATCTTAAATTACATTTTAAGATTATTAATAATATATATTAATTCACAGTGATCTATCTCAGCCTACTGATCGGAATCATATGTATGTTAATATAATTAGTGCCCTCATTTTTCAGATAAAGCATAATTGTATCAGAATCAGGGAGTCAAAAGGCCTAAAAATCCAAAATTAAATACGTTTTTCTGGTGAGAAATTCAAATGTCTTTCCTTCATGAGGAAACACTTGTGTAACAGCCATTGTTTTCTCCATAAAGTACAATACGCATGTCTATTTTTTTCATTTAGATTCATCAGAAACTTATGGCAGTGAGCAACTTAAGCAAACAGTGATGACTGGTGGCGAGTGTGTGTTACAGGAACTGTGTTTTATAACAGAGAGTTTGCAAAAAAATCCTTTTGTTCAGGTAGTTACAGCCTGTGTGTTTTTAACAGTTTACTATCGCATTTCTTCAAACAAACAAGATTTTCTTATATAATTTTCTATTCTTTCATGTCCTTCTCCCTTTTTATGCCTTGCATCTTCATCTGCTGCTTTCTAATTGCTAGGGAAGGCAGACAAGATGCCCCATTGGGAACAGATGGCTTTCTGGAAATCTACCAACAAGGACTACTCCTGGAATAGATTTCATCTGCAGGCCCCACACAGAGGTAATATATGATACCTACAAATAGATAGTGCTCCAAAGGCTTAGAAAGGAAAAAAAATATATCCTGCTGGAGTTCTTAAGCCTGTTATGACCACAACTTGCCAACAGAAAGGCAGGCATAAAAATGAATCCTATATATAGCATTCAATATTTGAAGTTAATTTTCTTCCATATCAGTCCCTATGATAGAGACAACTAAGCTTAAAATATTTTGTTTCTAAAGGGCTGTGTTTTACTTCTCAATGGTGGATTTAATACAAAATTTGAAATCAGCTCTATGTTATCCTACTTTAAAAAAATGGTGTGAGGTGTAAGATAATACGTGAAAAGAATGTTAAAGTTTTCCCAGGAGTAAAAATAAATAATATAGGAGCAAATATGCTAGATTACAGTAAGTGTGAAGAATTGTCTTTGTCAGTGTTACATCATTCTCTTCTGTGTTCTGCACCTTTACTCTACTTTCTTTCATCACAGACAGGAGAGATACTATTTGTAATATTTTATAAAATACATACTTGTTTTGGTTTGGTTTTCCTCAATCTAAAGTGAAATTGATGATAACCATATTGTATACGGCTGTTCTGTGTGTCTGGAAAATATTATTCTGAGGTTATGGATGGGGCTATAAAACTGAGAGATCAGAGATATACTGTTTATGGTAAAAAAATACAAACTACAAATAGTAAAGTGACAACACTACTCTGTATCCTCAGGATCCTAACCTCAGCCTTGAACTAACGTGTGGTTTACTTATTGTTCCTGTTCACAAAGCAAAATGAATATTAGGGAACTTCATTTTTCATTATTTATGAAACAAAAAAAAAATATGTTCTGACTTTGTTGGCTATGGATAAGAGTTAGTGAAAAGGAATAGTAGAAAAATTCAAACACTAGAATGCAAGTACTGCAAAGAAAATATCAGTGTTACTAATTTTATCATAGTTTTTAACAATTCAGACATGTTTGTGTTTTGAGGAGGAAAAATGGCTTGATAGCTTTTTGCCCAAGTGGGTTCATGATAGGTTTACCAATGCTATGACCACTTTTGGAAACTTGAAGAGGTTCCTTTTTATTAGAAAGAGAAACTGTATGGAACAGAAAAAAATCACAAATTAGGTTCAAGTTAGCAGTACAAGAAAAAAAAAGCAGGAAGATACTGCCTTTTGATAGATGTTGAAAAAGTGATACTTGATTTCTTTAGTATTCAGGAGAAATGGCAAACATGGAATAGTAAGCATTAGTCAGAGTGTTTGTATTATCTTTACAATATAAACTAGAAAGCTATTTAGTCTATAAAGGGGAGTAACTACAGAAATCTTATGTGGGGAAAGGAATATTCTTCAATTTTTGAGGCAATCTTTGGACATTTTTACCTACCCACTATTTGATTAAAGCTTATTTTGTTTTTGAGATAAGAAGCTGTCAATTAAGGGGGAAGATACCAAGCTCTGCATGTAAGCCACATGTACAAAATCATGCCACGACTGGTATTCCGGATACAGTGCAGGGGCAGACCTTCAGGTGCAAACGAGGAGACCCTGGCACAGCTGAGATGGTTTGGTTTAGCTTGTGTCAGTTGCAAACGGCCCCAAGGAGCTGTCAAGGTGGCCAAGACAAGGAAAGGCTTCCTTGTGCAACCTGCTTTTCCTCGGCTGGGAGTCATGGCTGCAGGCAAGTTTTTCTGAGAGTGTTGTGCAGGGGAGCAGTGCACTCACAGTGACAGAATCAATAAACACTATTGCAGATTAGCCAAGTCCCAGGTAATGGGTATGAAATTTGCTTTAATAACCTGGATGAATGGTTTCTTCTATGCTGAAACAGCTATACAGTGCAGAAATAGTGCTTGTCTCCTGCTCCAGGACCTGACATGACCACAACGGCTTGGTCACATGAGCTTCTGGAACAGGAGGAAAGCAGGAGCAAAGTGTCCAGAAGGGTATAACAGTCAATGGGCATATTTCCTGCAAGCAGCCTTGCATCAAGCACTTTCCCCCATCATGTAGCCAGAATACCCTGCCTTGGAGCACATGCTATGTGTCCCGGTTTCAGCTGGGATAGAGTTAATTGTCTTCCTAGTAGCTGGTACAGTGCTGTGTTTTGAGTTCAGTATGAGAAGAA
>JAVJGG010000017.1:16954346-16983865 GCA_035590195.1 Aviceda cuculoides | reverse complement strand
CTGACGGCCCCGGGGGCTGACGTGGGGTCCTGGGCTGTGGGGAGGTGGGGGGAGCCCTGGGGAGGCTGGTGAGGGATGGTAAAGGCTGGTGGTGCCCTCAGGACCCTGACAAAAGGAAGGATGAGAGGTATCTGCACAGGCTCCAAGACCTGGAGGTAAAGTCATGACCAGGAGAGGAAATCCCGGCTATATAAGGTAATAGAAAGGGAGAGAATGAGAATCATCCTTTTGAGTGCTGTTCAGGAGGGAAGGTAGCGTACACTTTGCAGATGAAAGTAACTTCTGTACTAGAGCCACCCTACCATGGAGGACTTGGCCACTCACCTGGCCCTGCTGCAACTGGTCCCTCCACACTCTGGCTGGACAGAGAGGAGAGTCGTGGTGAGAGCTGCGTGTGCTGATCATCAGTGCTTCCCACCTGCCCCCTAAGCAGCTGCCCAGATCACCATCATGCTTTACACACACACCCCCCTCAAGAAAAAAGTGAAGAAAATGGTCGTTTGAGTTTCCACATCTCTTTTTTTTTATTCGCCACCTGTCATGCAGCTCTGCAGAGCAGGTGTAAAGAAGCCTCTGTTAACAGTTTCCACAACGTTATTCTGACAAGCACCTTGAACTAGGCACTCTAGGCAGTTGTTTGACTAATTTCTCCTTGAGATCCATTTCCTGACCTTTCTGCTTTCAGAGAGCATTTCTTCCAAGAAAGGTTTTATATTCCTGTATGGTCAGTAGAATTCACTGCTTAATGTAAAAATAATGTTTTTAATGTAGGAAATACCATAATGTCACAAGAATAAGTAAGCAAATGCCTATGCCTTACATATCTGCAGAATAAAGCAAGAAAAGCAGTTAGAAAAAAAATCTTTAAATAGAATGATGAATCCTCTAAAAGATATCCCAGACCATAGGACGTCATGCTCAGCATATAAAGCTGGGGGAAGAAGAAGGAAGGGATGGGGAGGACATATAGAGTGGTGGCATTTCTCTTCCCAAGTCACTGTTAGGTGTGATGGAGCCCGGCTGTCCTGGAGATGGTTGAACACCTGCCTGCCCATGGGAATTGGGGAATGAATTCCTGGTTTGGCTTTGCTGGCATGCACAACTTTTGCTTTACCTGTTAAACTGTCTTTCAACCCACGAGTTCTGTCCCTTTTACCCTTCCAATTCTCTTCCTCATCCCACTGGTGAGGGAGTAAGTGAGTGGCTGCGTAGGGCTGAGCTACCTATTGGGGTTAAACCACCACAATTACTAATATCCTGTATTTCCATACCTTCAGCACAGTGCTCAGAGATCTCAAGTGACATGGGATACTTGTTATAACATGTGCAGAAGTACTTTTATCATCTCCTCCCTCCACACCTCCAGTTAGGAATTTGTTGTCAAATATCAAGGGGATTAGTTTCAAACGTCAAAAGCAGATGTGAGGTTAAGAGCAAAGCTCTTTTTTTTTTTTTAATAAGAAATATATAAACCTACATTTCAGACACCTTAGATAAAGAAATGTGAATCACTTCAAACAATCCCTGTTTTGCAAAGCTATTTAATATTCTAGACTGCTGGTCTGCAGGCGTCCAAATGGAATGCTAATTATCCACTTTCTTCCCTAGCTAAAAGCTTCACAGAGGCTGACAGAAGGAAAGGCACTAGACTGTTGAACAACAATACCATGCTTTCAGTGGGAAAGACAACTATAAAATGTTTCCTGCAGCCTAATACTTCTAGCATCAGCTGATCCTTTACTAGTCCCTACTTGACACCAATTAATCTCTCCTCTACAGCTTACTATTCCCTTGGGCTTTAGCTGATATTCCTTTACTTTATGCTGCATTTAAAATGGAGGCTGGGAAGAACACATTGAGTCTTGAACACAGCAGAGTAATACATTTAAATTCCACCTAATCTGATGAGATGTCTTTCATTCCAGTCTTTCATTGTCCAGCAAAGGTATTTCCAAGATTGTTAGTTCACTGGAACGTCTCCAACTTTTCCTTAAAAGAAGTGATGTCCCAACTAAAAAGAAGAGGGAAGCTCACCTCTTACTGTCCATCAAGACAAAGAAACACCGAGGTAATATAATGCATAATTTTTAATGTGCCTCCCCATCTTACTGCCTCTGAATTTAACTATTTCTTGATGCACAGACCATATTTTTACTGAACAGCTGTCAAAATCAATATCCTGCAAGAACACTTTTATTTTATATACTAATGTCCTTGAATAACATACAGGTTAACATACATAATATAACCTATTTGTAATGATTTTTTTTCTATAAAACGCAGGGTTCTTATAGACATTTAGTACAGATTAGACTTTAAATGCACATTCCAAATGTTTGTTACTAAACTTCATTTTGGAGACCAGTCTATAAGTAAACTAAGCAGAAGTTAACAGCTCAAAGCTATCTGTTATTACTGTAAAGGCAAGTTATCATAGCTCATCCTTCAGGTGATAAGTACACGAAGTGGGCTCCAAGCCAGTACACAGACCTACTGTCAGTGTTTCCTCTGTCTGGAAATGTAAGCTTTTATTTGAACTGAACTGAACTGTCAGTGCCACTGTTAAGTACTGAGGCTGTGGCTTCAAGAGTTGCAGAGATCTAATCTAACAGCTCATGTTCTCTGAAAGGAGGAGTTCAGGCTTCTGTCTTCCTTTCTCCTCTTTTGCTTGTTCCTGGCCACACACTCCCATTTAGTGCCAGTTCTGAGCTGAGACAAGTCACCAACCTACAAAAGAATCCCAAACAACCTACTAGGAAAAAAACCAACCAAACAACCAAACAGAAAAAGATGGATAATTTTCTATTGGACCATGAAATAGAACTGTTTATGGAAGAGCTCAAAAAGTGTCTTGGCCAATACAAAGAAGGCCATAGGATTATGATTCCCAGAGCTGGGAAGAAGGGAGGGAAACATCAAAGAGGGAGAAGAGAATGACAGCCATGCCCTTTTGGAAAGTACACTCCATTAGGGCCACACAAGTGTTCATGAAAACACAGGCTGAGGTTGCACAGGGAACAGTGGTTCTTCCCAGAGCTTCAATTAGGCTGTTGCCTAAAGTCCAGTGTCTCTCTTTAAGTTTTATTTATGTTTTCTTCTAAACTTGCATCTCTTCTGAAAATGCTGAGCCCAGGAGAAAGGGTCTGGAGTGATAGTGGTAGGAACAAGGACACGTCCTCCTCGTCTTCCCCATTCTCACAGTTGCACAGCTCATTTCAGTCTGGAGCATTTTTCTGCTTGAGTGTCTTCACTCTTCTCCTCTGAATCTTTCTGATCTCTCTAGTTCCATCGACTGTCTTAGATCCTAAGTACAACAGAAATGTCCACTGCTCAAAGTTTTTAAATGATCTTTGCCATACACAGTCTACAATGGAACATATGCTTCCATAGAGCTCCTCCCACCAACATGTCCACTTTCTTCCAGGTTTTTACACTTTTGGTCCCAAGTGTTTTTTCCTCATTTGCACTGATTCAGCTCTGCTGATTCTGAAAAATAAATATATTATTTACACTTCATTTGTATGTGCTCAGTATGGAGAATTGGAACAACAGCTGAGAAACTGTGTTTTGTTTCCTGGCCAATATGGCATGTGTAAAACTTGTGGAGCAGCAGCTGAAAGGCTGTGTTTTTAGTTTTGGGACCAACTTGACATCTTTTAGCAATTTTTTTGGGCAGCAATTCAGAAGACTCTGATTCTTCCCCCACCCCAGACACCAATCTGGTATCTTTCTATCTAAGTTTTTTGACACCTTTTGTCTGTGGAAATCAATAAACAAAGTCTGAAAATAATTTTCTCTGCAAAAATAAACTATTATGGAGATTTTTTATATCATTTTTGGCCAACATATGACTTTAAAATCCAGGCTTTTCATCTTCCTTTCTATGTTATGCTACATTTATTATACTTTGTTTTAAAATTTAATTACTTTTTCTTTTGAAATATGAATCTTAGAATGGATATGTTCCAGACACATTTTAAAGTGAATAATTAGCAAAATTTTATTACAGAATTTGAAGGGTGATTGCTGAGGCTATTGGGAATTTTTGTTATAAGGTCTCAGATGTTTTCTGTATGCCTGATCCCTTTAACATATTTTTTTATAAATCTCTTATTCATGAAAGGTGCCAAACAATAACTTTGTAACAGGAGTTCACTGTGCATCTAAAACTAGTGCTTCTCATGATAATCCTCTGCACATTTTTTGTCTCCCAGACATATTTAGGAGATTGAGTATATTGCAGTTTCCATATCTAAAACACTTTGTCCAGCAAAGAATCTAATTCTAGGGTAAGATATGTAACATGGACTTCCACTTATTAGGGACAGGGCTGACAATAACTTTAATTTTATGTGAATATCAAACAGTGATTTATATCATGGTAATAACATCTCATTTTATTTGATGTAGTCTAGACTAAAACATAAATGAGAAGGTGGCAGTGTGCAGATATGATTTGAAATATTTTGCTTCCCCATTTAAACCCCTGAGAACTATGGGACTCATATAAGGAGACAGACTGTCTTACACTGAACTACATAGTAGTTTTTTTGATGTGCTGAGGTTTTTTAGCACTAGCTATTTGGGGTGCATATTGATGAACTAGGTATATGACTTGCCTGGCAGTGTTATTTCCCATGTCCCCGTATAGTCATTCCTATGTTCTTGCAACATATGCAAAGCAAAAGAGTAACATTAACAGTTCTCTTTGACTGCACTGATTTCATCTGCACTACCATTCTGCAGATAAAAATGTTAGATTCTTTCCAATATTTTTTTACTTCACTTAAATTTTATGTCTATTCAGAATGTTGGCATACTCAACAAACATAAATCCAAAGAAGCTTAAAAACTAGGGATGAATTTTATACTTGTGATGGAGTCAAAGGTTCTTATCCCCTCCTTTTGGGGGCAAAGCAGAAAGGTAAAAAATTTTCCTAGGCTCACACAGGGGGCAAACAATAGAATAAAAAGCCAATTCTGTACCTGAACAAAGAGACCATGCTTTCCCTTGAAACTCAAAACTCACAGTGAATAAAAAAGCCTACCTTGTAGTCTCACCTGAGCTCGGGAACTGAACCTGTATATATTATTTTTTTAATATCTTTACCTGGATGAATACCCACAGAATACCGTTCTAGTGGGTCAGATCCTTTATCATGGCCAAAAAGATCCCCATGCCTGCCAGAAAGCAGTAACACAGCAGTGGGATAAGCCTAGATTGCAACTTGGTACCACTGCACATTGAATGCTGGTTGCTGACAGCTCCTTGCACGTGGCAGGAGCACAGTTCATAAAACCGGTCTGAAGGGCAGGCGGGGGACAGGACTGAAGGCTGTGTGATTAGAGGTCCGTTACTTCTCCATGTTGGGACAATCTGCCTAAGGCTGGATATACTGCTGCTAGGACCACAGGCTTCCAATGATGTCATACTAAATATCCATTTTGCATGGTAAGACTTTTTGCCAGTAATTCCTTTCTTGAGAATTGTGAATTTTGACTGGGATTTTTGTTTAGGGTCATTCCTGTATTAGGCAAAATTCTTCAAAGGGACTGCATGAGTATCTCTTTACAGACTTTTATTCCTTTACAATTGGATTTAAAAATCCTGTCCTCTGTTTACAACTACAATCATTTTCCAATGTGAGTTCCGTTTGGTCCTCGAAGCTGTACATCAAAGTGCTGGTTCATAATTATGAACTTTGTTTCTTCCTTAGTCACTATTTTCCTTCTTTGCACTGCTTCACCTGAGCAATTTCACACACAAAGATTGCCCCATTGGCCTGTGCCATCATTCAGTTAATAAAAGGAAATGAAAAAGTCAATGTAAAAGGGATCCATAAGCAAAATAACATTGGTCTATGAATAAAGTAATTTAATCTGAAAAAGCCTTTGCAATTGCCCAGATAACTTTCATGTGCCTTGGCTCACACTGCATGCATGTTTGCGTGTGTAAGATGAGAGGGAGAGAGAGAGAAGAGCAAACAAGTAATCTTATATTGCATAAAAGGAGAGGCAGTCAAAAGTATGTGCACGGTTAATTAAGGACTCTTTTCTAAAACAAAGTTAATCCCATGAAGATTACAAATTATTTTATTTTGGTCTTCAGCCCTTTGCATCCTGTCATTTATTAGACAGGCTGGTGAGGCAGATGGTTCTAACCTGTAGTACTCATTGCATTAAGTCACTTAGCTGAATCATGCATAAAATTGAATACAGATTACAGTTTTACCACTTGTGAGATTTGTCAGTCTTTGCATGTGGTTGTTTTCTTCCCTTCCTATTGCTTATGCATATGGGCTATCTGACATAGCTTATGCCACACCGTACATTTGGTCCCAGCTTTCTAGGAGTAACCGACAAAAGGAGACTTACAGATCCCCCCATTGTCAAATCTCAGTAGCCAAAATTTAAACCCTTAAATTTAACCCAAATTCATTGCCTGATTTTCAGATATACTATTTCTTACTCTTTCTTATGTATGTTACAGCCAATAACATTGTTTTTCCTCCACTGAGGCAAAAATGAAAAATATCTGATGTCATAAAAAATTTCTTCTGTTTTTTGCCAAAAGGTCTGTGAGAAGATACTTGTCTGTGCATGCAGTGCAATGTTTTATTCTTTTTATTATTTAAAGAAAAGAACAACCAGAAATGGAACTCTTCCCATGAAGATTTTGTAGCAAACACCTCTCATCCCAATAGATCTTTATAGATCAATTTCATGAGAAAACTTTTTTTTTTTTTTTAAAGTCAGCATAGTATTTCCAAGAGACAGATTAAACACAGGTATTTTTAATATTGCTATAAGAGATATAGTTTCAAGACTGTATTTTCTTTCTAAGTGGGTGTTTTACTTATATTTAGGCACCCAATGTTGAAAAATTTAGAAAACAATTTAAATTAAATCATGGATGGTAAAAGCCTATGATAATTTTCTTCAGGTTTATACACTACTTTCTGTGCCCAAAATAATGAAGTTTACCACTTGCTGGATGCTCTTATTCCATATTCCTATCCTCTAAGTTGCAAACTAGATAGTCAGACCTCTTCTGTTCCACATGTCAGAACAGGACTATTCCCACCAGTGAATATTTAATTCTTTGTCAGTCAATGAAGGAAAATGCGTGGGCTTGAATCCTTTTATTTACTTTGAATAAAAGTCGTGGCATTCATTTTAAGCAAAAGTGGAGGTGGGCACAGATCTAGATAGGAGTGACATGGGGGAGAGAGAAGAGACTGACCATCTGTGGTGATCATTACCATGTCACTCGAACCTGAGGACAAAAACCAAAACAGGCTGGTCTAGGAGGGGGTGCTGCAAACCCCTGAGTTTCCCATCACCTCACTCTTTATTCAGTTCAAGCTGACTAGACCCCTTTTTCCTCATCTGAGAGGTTTCAAGAGTTGGATGTGTTCTAGCGGTTGATAGCTGTTGGCTTTGCCCCCGCAGCTGGCCAGTTTTAGTCGCAGTCAGTCGACTCTACTCTTTTGGACTTTTATCAGAAGAAATGAGGGATCATTGCTTTGCATACAGGAAATTCTGTAAATTTTTATATTTTTATTTTTTTTAAATGCAAGTGACTCTTGTCCTTGTGCAAAAGGATGGAATAAAGCCTATATGCCATTTACGTCATAACTATATCCTGTTTGGAAGATACACATTGGATGGCCCACTGAAAAGGAATAGTTTCATCCTAACAAGAAAATATTTAAGATCTGACTCCTCAAATAAATCTTTGTATCTGATCCACTACTTGGAATGTCATGCAGTAATTCTTAGGGGCAGCTGCAATATGTGTTGACATGTTAGCTACTGTTTTAAAAATCTTTACACAATAGCAGATATTATTTTGTTCCTGACTTGCTGAAACTACTTATGGAGAGTCACAGTCCTCATCCCAGGGAGAGTCCCTTTCTCATCCCTGTTGAAGGTCTGAAGATCTCTAAATGAAACCTCTGTTAGATTTGAAAGTTGTTTTCACAAATATCTTTCCTTTTAGCTACTTTTCCCCACTAAGCAGTGCCAGAGCACAGGCACGGACACTGTCACTCAGTTATCTGTATTTTCTTTATTGCTAGAATAGTCCCTCACATAGTTTAGGTTAGCTGGAACTCTTCCAAATGATTCCCAGGCACAGTTTGGCACTACCACATGATAAGGATCACTCCCAACAAGTGTTTTACATGAACCTACCCTGCTCTAAAAGCAAAGAGATTTCAGCAGTGTGGACATGACCAGACTATGCCAGCTGGCCTCAGACCAGAGAATGGGCCCTAAAGCATTTAGCTGACTACTTTTAGCAGGTGTAGTTTCTGGGTCTCATGTATATGGCTATATGTATATCAAGTATATGGCCATTCTGTAAAGAACTGTCTGGAAGGCCAGTTGAATAGACTGTAACTTTTCTATGAAGAAAGTGCTAAAGCAGTGAAATTAAGTACTTAATGCAGGATACCAAAAGTATATTTTGGACTAGCTTTCAGTTATCAACATGTCCTATTCTGCATTGCTGATCTCTGTTCTGTTTAATCGAATATTCTAAGTAAAAAGTGACAAAAAGAGAAGAAAATTTAATCCAGAATGGCTACTTTGCTGGGAAACTGAATTTATTTCAATATAACATCTTTGTTAAACTAGAGTTTAGCTTTCATTTTTGAAAGACAGTGTCAAATACATCTTCCTAGAGAAATAGACCATTCCACCATCTCTAACAGATGACGGTAGCATACTGCAGGAAGAGGTTAGACTATTATTACATTAATTTAGTTCCTGCATTCATTATTAGCCCACTGTGATTACACAGAATGCTTTGTAAGATGTAAAGGTAAAGGTATAACTTCCTCAGTCCAAGAAGGCTACACAGAAGTGTCGTTAGCAAGTACAACCATAATATAAGAGTCTCTTAAATGTGGCATCCTTTATAGATTTTAGATACTTCATTATGTGAAATTAAATATAAGGCATATCCACACATGATGTTGAATCTTGGCCTTATGAAACAAGAATACCCCTTGAGAACATGATAAATGTATAAGATACAGAAAAAAAGACCAAACCTCTCAATATAATATAGTTCTACTCCATAGAAGAAGAAGCAGGCCACAGTCTTTTCCCCCTTTGTAAGTTAAGCAGAGCCTGAATTTTCTATCAGAGTTGAAAAAATTCTAGTGTTTCTAGTATATTTCCTGAGGAAACTCTTGTGAAGCATTAAACACTACGGAAGCCCAGAGTTCGTTATATCTCTGACAATGTCTAAGTTTTCCATTCTCACTTTGAGGTAGCTATCAAGATCTGTTTTCAAGATAAATTATTTAATTTCCTTCCCTCAATCTGTTTTCCAGGCAAGTTACACTAGCTACTTTGAAAAGGGGGTTGGTTTTTTGCTTTCCAGAGAGCTTTCACTTCAACAGATCAGACACTGACATCTCAGGTTAAGCTATCTCAGCATAAGCACTGATACTACAGGGTTTGGAGGAAGTGAAAGGAGCACTGTGAAGGTTTCAGGTCAAATATTAATCTACCTGACAGTAGCATGTCTGGAAATTTTCATCTTCAGTGATGCCTAAATCCTTCCCACCTGCTGGGACAGCACCGATTCCCAAATTATAAGATAATTTAGAATTTAAAATTTGCATTTAAAAGTCTGTTTGAAGAAGGGATTTTATTTGCTTCCTGTAACTTTGTATACTTAGTAGTGAGCAAGGGCCGGGAACTGAGTGTTATATTTTTTTTTAACTGTTTCTTAGTTTTTTTTTCCTGCTTCAAAGAAAAGCCAGGTCTCAGATGCAAACTGCTAAAGTCAGTAAAAGATACCATCTCTCTGTTCTGTGGCTGGGAATGGACAACACTCATTTAATCTATGTACACAGCATTTTTCTACACTGGTGTAAAAGTATGCAACAGTAGTTATACTGTTCCAAAAAGCAGTTCTTCTTTAACAAAAAATCAGGCAGAATTAAGAATATTAATACTGTATTGCACAACAAATGCACTATGTCAACAAAGTAAAATATTTCTGCCACGAAAACTTTCCCATGCAAAGAACATTTTAAGAACTTTACTCACTTTAATTCTGGAAAATTCAAGGTAAGATCAATAAAAATAACAATAAAAAAATTATTCATTGCTTCAGCACAAAAAGATACAGTATGGTTAGCTAAAAAAGCTAAAACATGTTATAGGAAGTGGAAAAGATCATTTTCTTAGAACAGAGATCCAGAACAGACAGAGCACTAGTGAATACAATATCAGCCATTTCAATAATGGTTGAAAAAATGGATCAGCTACCAACTAGATCCTACAAGCATAATGGAACATATCTTATAAGATTCCCATGCTCCATACTCACAGGTTTATGTGCAGTCCTGTGTATATCTCTTTCAGTCCATTTTCTATATTCTCTTGTCATCCTATAAGAACATGCAAAAATATATCTCCAGAATGTCAGCCAGATTAAGTTCTAAAAGCTGTGAAATCAATATCTAAGAAGGTCTTAGCTTAATTTGATATATTTGCAAAATTCAATTTCTAATTATTTATTATTTAATTAATTCTACAACTTCTGAAAAAACCCAGCTTTATTGTATAAAAATCCACATTTGTTCTTCATAATTCCCAAACTTCCTCTCATTTACTTGTAACTACATAGTACAATCTGATGATAAATTATTTGATAATCATGACATAACATGCTATTATTGACAGAAGAGCTAATCTGATCTACTACACCCATTTTATGTTACTGTAAATCTGTCAATTTCAGGAGAGTTACAAAATTCATTTATGAGTGAATCTCTATCTTCATCTCTTTTCTTTTCATTGATTTGGAGGTATCAGCTAATACTCTCTTATTTTATATACTTACACATATAAATCTATATATTATTAATATGCACGTTGAGTATATATGTCAGCTGAGTTGTTTTCAAGGGCAGTCTATTCTACCCTTAAGCCAAGGATAGAATTAATTGTAGAGATAATTTTGTAGTCCTTGATCACCCTGAATTTGCCCAAGTTTTTTTTCTTAATCATTGTCTCCAATATTATCGTCTCCCAGTATTACAAAACTATCTTTAAGGCATGGTTTTGGAGGAATTTAGGAGACTATTCAGAAGAGCAGTCTGGGAAAACTCTGCCTGTTCAGATGACTGAGATATCCTCAATGTGCACAGTAAGAGTTATCTCCGCTAGCTTTAAACATAAAACAGAGACATCTACACCGGATCTAGTCATTATCTTTGAGCTCGTCATTGGAGGGACGTAAGGGTATGACTCATCTGGTCTATTGTAAAGTCTAGTTTACACTGAGATTAAACACAGTAAGTGTGCCAGTTTCTTCCCAGTGACTATGAAGGGAGTAAAGATGACTAGCTGAGACATAAATGTCTACATCCCAGGTAACTAAAACTACTAGCTATGTCTCCCACACCAGAGATCTCAAACAATTACCCTTGTACTCAAGCAACAGAAAGAACCCAATTTTCAGGATATGTCTAAATTGAGGAAACAAACCTTCTGCATGGTATAATATTGAAATTATAGTGTGAGAACAGGACACACACATTGTTAGAAGAATTGAAGGTGGACAAAGCTGGATTGGCTGAAATAGAAAGAAGTACTGGTTAAAACTTCTGGGATAAAATGAGATTTGTAACACAGTTTCTCAAGATCCCATTCTGTGCCTGATTTCCTTTATTCTATATAAAAATAGTTTGTGCATATGAGTAATTGACTAACAAGGCCTACCTATGAAAACCACAGGTTTTTGTACTAGGCGGTTCTTCGTGACACAGCGAGGAGGAAATCTGTGTCGTATGGGTCAGCTCAGTTATCTAAGGCACCTCCATCACTGGGGGCTGGTTGGTTATCTGGATTACCTCAGGCATATGAGTAAGGGCCACCACTTAATGGCCAGCCATCACCTCTGTCATTTCTGTCAGTTGCCTCAGAAGGCCCAGAGAACAAGAAGAGGTGGGATGTAATTTTATCATCAACAGTTACGTTCTAAAAAGAATTCTTCTATAAAATAAGTCTTCATCAACTTGAAATAGCAGAAGGCAAAAAAGACCTGAATATCCTTATTCAATCAAGTAATGTCATATGACTATAAGCAGGCAAAAATAATCCTAGAGCGCTTCAGGCAAAGTGATAGAAATAGAGACGTGTTGATGCCATTATATAAGGTGCTAGAAAATTCTCCTCCGAAATACTGGATCCAGTCCATGTTCAAGAACTGTGAATTTAAACTAGAACAAACTTGGAGAATAACCTCTATACAGATCTGTAAAATAAAAGTGGAGATAATATATAAGAAAAATCATAAATATCTGTAAGTATATATGGTGAAATCCAGCAGGGAGAAAAAAAGAGCTATTAAGCTAAAAGATACTGCTGGCACAGTAATAAAAAGGTGTAAAATGATCATGAATACTTTTAAACTGGAAGTTAGGAGATTTCTAGTATCAGAAACAGCTTTAGAGCAGAAACAGGAGGGTGAGAAATCTTAGCCCGTTTTATAATGAGTCTTGCGGCATTTATAAACAGGTTTCAGTTGCCTATAACAACAGGGATCAGGGCTTTATGACCCACTAAGCTTTTCCATCGTTATGCCCAAAGACACAGAAGGCATTGGCAAAAGAAATTCTGGTTGTTCATGTAAGTGGGAAGTTTTCAGAAAGTTTTTATAAGTATGAACACTGGTAATATGTTCACTTTAATTATATTAAATGTATGCATTCATTGGTCACTGCTATTCTGAAAATCTGTTAATATACTTTAGCATTATTTTTCATTGTCACAGTAAAAGTACTGTTTTTAAATTTATAGTTGGGCTATAGTGGGTTTGGATGTCAGGTGCAGCTTCTTGATATTTACATTTCTGCATAAAGTGAAAGAGAAGGTAGAGATGCTTAGGTTGGTTTTGTTTGCTTGCTTTTTGGCTTGTCCCATATTTCTATTTGTTGAAATACAGTTTTATTCACTGGATGATAATGTTCCATCTTTGTTTCTGAGAAAAGTGGTACTCAACCTCTTTAAAGTTGGATAGACTACATTGTAACTTTTAAATATCTGCAGTATGTCATGTAATTCATTCTATGTGTTTTGTTTAAGGTAATTTTTGTCAACATTGTTTTTCTTATTTATGTTTAATGAGGATTGGAGTTGCTTTTTATAAAAATGAATAAACTCAGGAAACTCATGTCAGTTGTTTATTACTGTATAAACCATTTTAAGATTATCTTTTAACAAACAGTCACTTCAATAAAACATAAGTAAAGGTTCTTTCGTTGCTACTGTCAGGCAGTGTGCTCTGCAGGTCTGGTTACAGGTGTTAAGAGTAATAGCTATGAAGTGTTATTAATAATTTCAATAGCAATGAAGATAAGACAATAATAACAACAATTAAAATAGTAATTAGTCATATGTTTTAGCACCGTCTTATTCATATTACTGACTCCTACACTGATTTTCTCTTTCTTTTTCTTTCCAATTATCCTTTGTTTCTCCAAGGATATTCCAAATCCAGTCTATACATACAAGTGGCTTGAGCTCACAGAAACTAAATGGTGAACAAGCTTAATTCAATGGAAGGATTATGAATTTCATTTCTATTCATTCATCGAGGACAAGGTCCTAAGGAAATAACAAAATTGGTTTAGTAGTGGTCTAGAAGACTGGGCTAACAGTATGGCTGGAGATGGTGGCACTAACTAAGGATTTTAGTAAGCAGTGGTGCTTATTGCTGTGTTTGAGCAGGAAAACAGCACAAGTGACATCTGCTTTCTCAGATAACTCCTATCATCCTTTCTCTGAAAGAATAAAGTGTACTGAAGATTTAAAAGCTGTGGAAAAGGCAAAAAGATACTAGGTCACTTGGCCCAAATCACAGGTTAAGTCAACCAGTGCCCCTAGAAGAGAACCCTGAATTCCCAGCTCTCAAAGAGCTGTGCCAGCCACTGGGAAGCATCATTTCTTCGAAGTCTGTTTAAAGGAAAGTAAGCAAGAAAAAGAACCCAAGATTCCAAATTCCAGAAAGAAAAGCTTTACTTTGTCTTGTAAACCTGAGGAAGTGTATGCTGCATTTTTTGTGTATTTCAGGTCTAATTCTAGTTCCTATGCACTGAATGTTATAATACTTTACTTATGTTTGATTTTTACTGAAGTAAAAAGTGCCCACTGTTGGCAAAGGGTAAGTACTTTTTTTTCATTACAGGATACCAAATTACTTCATACCAATGAGCTGAAGTGCACATAAAAGCTGCAAGCAATCATTAAGAGTGTGTACAGATGTCCGTTACTCAAACAGGTATGCCCATAAAAAAAATTGTCATATACTAGCCCATATCCAGCTAGTCATTACTGCCTCTTTTGCAGAAGTTATTACCCCCACTTCAATTTGCTCGCAGAGATGCTCACATGAGCACTTTGTATCTTCTAAAGTAAGGGGTGGTGAGCTGAAATATTTTGGATAATGGATCTTGGCAAATTCAGCTCTTTAGGACTTAAGCAGAACAGGCACCATGCACATATGAGCAGCAACTGTATCCAGATCAGAAAGAAATAACCTGGTGGTTGTCTCCAAGGGGTACATCTAAACAATGCAGTGTCACAGAGTTTAATTCTTCACTAAATCTGAATGACAAATTTAGAAATTACAGATAGGAGGAGGCCTAGAGGAGACCTTAACAGGCCATCTCATCTCTTCCTGTGCCAGAAGAGAAGATCAGACTTTTCAATGTCATTCCTGACAGGTTCTTGTCCAACTGGTTTTTCAACAACCTCCAGTGACAGAAACTTCGCAGCCTGCCCAGGCAATGCATTCCAGCACTGCACTAACCTTTCTGTTAGGATGTTTTTCCTGTCATCTGTTCTAATCTCCCTTGTGTTAATTAGAAACCCTTGTTGTAATCACAATACATTATTCAGTTAGTCCACATCCCTCTTGAACTGTACACAAAATCAGACATTAGTACTCTAGCTGACACCTTACTAGTGCCAAATACAGCAAATATTTCAGCTGAATTAGAGATAACACTCTTATTTACTTTTTTCAGAAAAGCATAACATTCTTGACTCGTGTCCAGCTTGTAAGCCACAGTAACTCTCAGATCTTTTTGTTTAGGCAGACATTTTTCAGTTTGTACTTGCAGAGAAGAATTTTGTGTGTGTCCTTGTAGAACTGCATCTTTTTTCTCTATGTAGATCTTGAAAGGCTCTGACCAGCTTGATCTAATGTTATAGTTAGCCCTGCAATGAGCCAGAGGCTGGACAGGTGACCTCCTTAAACCCCTTTCACCTTGAATAATTCCCTGATTGTCTTATTTTCTGAGGTAATTTTGAACTTGAATTCTCTTCTACAGTGTACTTAAAGCTTTCTCAGCTTGCGTCATTTGCAAATTTAATAAAATTACTTTATTCTTTCCTTCTGATTACCACAAAAACTTTGCATGGTTTCTAATCCAGCACAGACCCTTTAGTCCAAAACTGAATATATTCTTCCAGATTGACTATGAACCACTGCTAAAACACTCATCAAGTGTGGTAACTGCCATGTAATAGTAGCTTCACCACTTTCCCCATTCATCACAAGTTAGACATAACTGTAAGAAGTCTGAAACTCTCCCAGTGACACCATATGTTCACCAGTGGCTTCATCTTCAGGATACATCTGTGCTCTCCCCAGACTTTTATCCTTTTCCAGAAGGTCTAACCGAAATACCATCTGAGTCCAGCTCTTTCACCCTCCTTCCCAGAGATAGATGATGACTTTTATTTAGTATTGTTCCTGGCACTATCACGAGTTCCTACATGGATGAGCAGCAGCATGAAGTAGTAGCCACTGGGGCAGATGAGCCTCAGCAAGTTTTCCACACCATCTTGGATTTAGAGTGCTGGCAGGGTGTATGTGTCATGGGATGTCAAGTCCAGTAAACACATGGATCGCTTCGACCCTCTCAGAACCCAGCTACTAAATAATTCCGTCTTTCATTTCCTCTTTGGAGCTCTGCACTGCATCTCACGACCTCTTGCTCCTTCACTACTGGAATTATTCTTCACTTACTCTCAGGACAGCATGCTGGTACCAGATTGCAGCCGGACACTGCACAGAGGTAGACTGTTTGCATTAAACAGAGACCATCGGACTCTAAAGAGCAACCAGCTGTAGTCAGCTTCAAAACCTCCTTTTCTCTTTTCTTTTCCATCCCCTATAGCTTCCTAGGGAACCATGTTTCTTCTAATTAGAACTGACAGCCAGTGATTGCATTATATCCATCCAGACTGATGTACTGCACCTCCTGGTCTCTAAATGTCGTTGCAGAAACAATGAATGGAGTCTTGCAGCTTTAAACAGTGGTCTGTTTTTTTCACAACTCAGCTGCTACGGAATCACGTAAGCTCATCAGTTCCTAGGTTTCAAGCCAAAATAATGGCTTTGGTCCTCAAAGTGGATCAGTTCTTCACTACACGTACCCCAGAAGCAGAATTCTAGGAAGAAGGAAGTGATTTCTGGGTATAAAGACATCCCTCATTTGGCTGAGAGATGAAGAGCTGAGAATATGTCACAAAACTTCACTTCTTAACAGCTTTTACTTGACCCCCAGAAAAATTCCACATTCATGAACTTTCCCTCACTCAAAAGTCTATTTCTCCAGTTTGAACATGGTCTCTAAAAACTTCAGTAATTATTTCACTATTGATATTTGTTTAAGTGCCAAAGTAATAGAAAACAACTCAGTTATATGGATGCTGTTGTGGAATGGAGTGGTTTGGACCGCTTAAAGAATCACCTTCAAGGGTATTAGCAAAAATTATTTAATAGGAATTTATAAAAATGCGACTTCACAGAATTCGATGGCAAAGTTCACTCTATTATTTAATACATAGATGAAACACACAGGAAAATTAAGTTAGAATCAAACTAAAACTATGTATACAGAGACTGAAGACACAATAGGGTAAAAGAGAAACATACAAAGGAAAATCAAGTTAGAATTTATTTCTTGTGATTTGTACAGAGATCAGGAATTTAAAAAGGTAGGGGAGACCCTCCTGCTGAGTCACAAGCTTCAGAGAAGACCCCCTTGCTTTCTAAACTCCTGTTGGAGATTAGGAGCGGCTGGATCGACTCCTAGTCCCAGGCTTGGCCAATGGTTTATATCTAAAAGGATTATGAGTATAATAGCAGCCTGAGATTCATTCACAGTTGAATGATGTTCATGACAGTAACATATGTACAGATTTGAAAAGCAATATTTGCAATATACTTGCTATAGAATATTCAGATTAGTACAAACACACATGCACAAAGACACTAAGATACATAAGCAAGTAAAAGAGGTATACCTATTAAAAATTCCCCTTGAGTTCAGTGAAAATATTCACGTCAAATGCTTCAGCATCTTTCTCAATGGGCAAAGGGTTGAGCTTCAAGGAGCAGAGAGTATTAGCTCAAGTCTTGTTGGCTTTTGGTGACAGACCTCTGACCTTCACAAACTGAAGAGTTTCTGAGCTCTGAGAGGTGTCCCACTCAGAGGGAAATGCTGGTCACAGCCCACTGTGTTCCAGGAGACCTCAAACAGTCTCACTCAGTACCGCTGCCTATAGGTTCATGAGACAATTGGCTTTAGTCATCAGCAAATTACTGGGATTCCAGTAGCACTGTTACCATTTCACGAGTTACGATGCAGATAAGGAAGGCCCCAAGGCTGTCAGAGAATGACTTAAGATTCAGATATGGGATGATCCAAGGCTGTCAGGAGAGGACTGAGATATGTCCCAAGGTTGTCAGGAAATTACTAATTATCCCTAGTCCAGTCCCCAGCCTCTGCCAGGCAACAGGAGTCCTTGGTACGGTCAGTGCAGCTCCCTGTCTTAGCAATGCAAGAGCTCCTGGTACCATCAGGGGTCGCTGAACTGCCCAACTCATTACACAAATGCTAAGGCCTAGCAAGACTTGCCAAGTTCATAGATCAGCCCAGAGAGGGTGAAGAAATGCACCACCACAGATGCGTACATATACAGTTGGTTATTTAGACGGGCACAAAGACAGAAATAGAGTATCATGTGAGGAAAAAATGAGAGAAGAAACAATAGTTAAAAACTTAAAATTAAAATTGTGCCAGTGTGGCTTTGTAGCCACTGCTCAGGTGATGTCCTACGGTGATAGAGTGTGACAGTGAACTGAGAGAAGACATGCCAAAGATGTCTTTCACAGTATCAAAACAGCTGGTTGGCCACCTACTTGTACATGTAGTTTTTTTTCTAGACAGACTGATGCTTGTTCAGGCAGCATGTAGCATTCAGGGAACACTGTTAATTTCTGTTTCTGCCATCAAAAAAGCCAAAACATCCCTTTGAAAGATCTTTAAGATACTGAAAAGGAAAATCCACTGCCATCCGTACAGCACTCTCATCAGCTATCTTAATCTAGAAAAGGTCACATGATGGTACAGCTAGTGTTATCTTCTTTCCATCAGCTGAAATGACTTTGCATATGAGACGAGATCGTCTTCACTGAGGTTTGCTTAAGAAGTCAAATGCAGGAAGCAGAATTCAAAGATTATGATCTTCAAAATTTGAAGATTTAAATCTTTTGGGAATTATATAAGTACCCGTTATTTCCTCGCAGTATAATTAGGGTCATTTAGAGACAAGTGTTTCCAAGAAGATTTGCAAAAGCTAAAAAGTGGGTAATATTCAACTATGTGTGCATAGAGAAGCACAATGTGTTTATTTGCTATGGGTGAAAAAAAAAAAAAAAAAAGGAAAACTGTTGACATTAGAAAGTCTTTAGTTCTTGTTTTTCCTCCCTCCCTTCCTAAATCTTGGGATCAGCCAAACCTGTGTGTGTTTTATCTGAGTGACCGCATTGTAAACCTAACGTCGTCAACATGCTGTAAATGGTTTGAATTAATTAATTTCCTCTGGAAATCTGTTGTATCCTGTATCCTGCTTTAACCCCCTATGAAGAAGGCCCAACGTGGAAGTATCAGTTAGCACCATAAGCACAGCTCAGTGACAAGTTACTTTGTTGTTAATGAAAAATGGTTACTGTTCCATGCGGAAGCCTATTGATGTTAATATGTCCAATGCTCTTATGGGCTAACATCTGGTCTGTGTTAGATGTTAATTCTAATTCTCAGTCAATATTTTTGGACATTGCTACTGTTGGCAATTTATTGGTATTACCTGGGTGTTCTGCAAAGCTTTGTTTTGATGTATGTAAAGCACATTTATTTTGTAATAATTCATTAGTATTACTTCCACTTATTTCGTCATGTTCCTCGGGTTTGTAAAAACCCACATCACTAATACCTACTTTCTTGTTTAAGCCCCATTTGATTCTCTTAAATGTTCCCATTTGAAGCACACCATCACTGTTTATATGTATGTTCGCTGCTGAAATCTGCCTAGAGGTGGTAACAGGAGTACATAAAAAGAAGACTTCCCCACCCCCCCAAAAATGTTATGAAACTAAGCCTTAGTGGTCCACATCAGAGGAGTAAGGGGAATAGAGAGGGAAGAAATAGCCACAGTGTTGAAGTTTAAGTACTTGCCTGTAATGCCTGTATTTGGAAAGCGGTTCCACTAATGGCTAATCTCCTGTCTTCTTCCTGCCCTGACAGGTTTTGAATACAAAATAATTAAAGAAATTTTCTATTTATTAGAAAGCAAGGAAGGAGCTGCCATCTACCAGATATTTGTAAATAAAACTATATTAGAATCCATGCTAGTGATATTACAAATGATAAAAAGTTAATCAGAATGTTCTGATATTTCAAGCAATAGTGAAATTAACTGATAAAACAGAAGAACTGAACTGCTTAAGTAAGAAGAAGCCAGAGTGAAGAGCCTGTTAGAGCAAATGGGACCATTTGATAGAGCAATGAGGGAAGACAGAGCTCAGGTTAGGAGCAATTAGCCTGGAATAACTTTCCATCTGGACTACTGGAATTAAGTGGACTAAGAAGAAGAGACAGAAAGCCAAAAGAACTTGTGAAGCCAGACGAGAGAAGGCAGAGAATGGGAGAAAGGGTCAAGGATGGGACAGAGAAAATTAGGACTGAACAAGGAGTTAAAAAAAGGAGTTAGATGAGGGGCAAGGTAAGAAGCTAGATTAAGAGTGGAGGAAGGAATAGGACCTGGTTTGAATCCCAGGCAGGGCTGGGAACCAAGTGAGAGACTTGCGGACTGGTTTAAGCGGAGAGTTCATGAAGAGAAAGTGAGAATGGATGTGTGCTGACCCTATGAGAATGGCTGGACTAAAGGGGTTCGGAAGAGGTGTACTAGGGAGCAGCAATTCGTGCTGACAGCTCAGATATGAAGATGGTACTGGTACTAAGAAACTGGTGCCACTGACAAGAGGGTAAAGGTGGGGAGAAAAAAATGGAATGGCCTCAGTAAAAAGCCTTAATTATCTATTTCTTAATTTTAGAGGGCATTACCTTGTATCTTTAGCATTTTAATGTGGGGGTAACGGGGGTGAGGTGTGCAATGTGAGTGTAGTTCGTTAGAACGGGGGCTGTGGTTTGCAACACATTGTTAAGCAATGAGGAGATCTTAAACATCCTCTTTTATAAAGAATCCTTGGTTGCTATGGAGGCAGTTTGAAAAGTCCTTTGTTAGATTATGTATTTTCTGCTAATAAAAAAAGAGGTCACACATTTTTGGCTCAAAGATGATAACCCAGAAAGAAAAAAAAAAATCACTGAAAGGGTGGAGAATTAGAAAGTCAGGCAAAAGCATGTTGCCCATAGGGAAAAGACAGTCTGTAACTAAGGAAAGAGGAGACAGGTAGGAAACAAAGAGTGTACATTTTAAGAATAGTTTCCATTTTTTCCTGGTTATCTATTTGCAGAATTAGAACAAACTATATAGGGACGGGAAGGGCATGCCTGCTCTTGCAGCTAGAAAATCAGACCTATGCAAACCAAACACAAACTGAAAGCTTCAGAATAATCTATGTATCTGTTCCAGCAGGCATTTTTCTTACACTGCTCCGAAAGGCATGTGAGCAGTTTTCAAGGAAAGAGAAACAGGCAGTTCATCCCAAGGTCTTTCCTCTTCTTACTCCCCAGTAGCAAGAGACTGTGTTTAGCATTAGTCTACAGTTCAGGCACTTGTGGCTTAAAGGAAAAAAGAGAGGACAGTGTGGGGCTGGTTTTTTCCTTTTTTTTTTTTTTTTTTAATGGGTTAGAAACCCCTAGTCATGGGATCACCAGCGAAAGGTCTGCCTCAGCAGTTTTATGCTGGATAAGCTGCACAGGCGGCGCGAGCTGGAGAGTCTGTGGCTGAAGACCGGCTGTGCTGGAACAGGGACGGCCTAGCCCTACTCTCGAAGGCAGCCGAGGCTGATCTGAACCCACGGTGCTCCCGCTAGTGCTACAGCCCCACTGCGTGTCTGCATCTGGGGCTCGGGAGGGGGGGCACGTACTGCTGCCAACGGGGCCCAGGCGGGCGCGCTGGGGCTGGAGAGCATATGTGAAAAGCAGATGTGGTGTGTGTTCTTGAGCAGAGCGGAGTGTGACAGCAGGGGCTTGGGAAAGAAGTCTCTGTAATGACTGTGTTAAGATATTTTAATAAAGAAGTTACCTAGTGTAAATAAATCCATATGTTTTGTAATCCATAGTCCCATTCTGCTTCAGCATCTGGCGATGTGGGGATTTAGCAGTGATAGAATTAATGGTATAGCTTCCTATTATATATAATGGGGGGTGGAAAACAATTAATGACTTATTTTAAATGACAGTTTCAAGCATAGTCTTCATTAAGGAAGGCTCACAATTAAAGGAGCTTATGCTTGCTAAAAGCCAGAAAGAATTACACTAACCAACAAGAACGACTTGGAAGAGTGATACATAAGCATAAGCAGTTTGTCATTGTGTATGTATTATAATCAGGAAGGCTCAAAACTTGTCATAGAAGTGATTTGGGAAAGAAGGGAAACATTTTGACAAGGTCTTGTTTTCTGTATAAAAAGTACTCATTTTGTCTGACTTTTATTTACCTTTTACCAATCTTTTCCTACCTTCTTAATTCCCTTTCCCACAACCGAGAAGTGACTTTGTCAAAAAAGGGATGGACATGGAACAAGTGTTGGTTTTTTACTAGAAAATACTGACAAAAAGTGTTTCTAATGTGCTTGCTTTAGCAGTGAACCAGCTATCTCTTCAGTCTTTATGGACCTGCTGGGTCAAGTAGCTTGTATACAGACTTCCTGTTTGCCTCTAGTTCTTACCCGATAAAATACTGAACTTTTATTTCAAGAAAACAAGGTAAAGCTTCTAGGTGAGTACTGTCAAGCTACTGTTTCATTTTTTAACGTGTATCATTTTTTAAAACACAGACTGAAGAGACCACTGGAAAGAAAACTGGGAATTACCCATTTTTAATCATTAAGAGTCTGACCATGAATATTCAAATATACTCTTCACCCCCTGACTTTTTTCTCATTTTGGAATTGCATTCACTTAAGGTGACTGTGTCTTAGATTGTGGGATACACTTTAAATGACACTGAGAATGTTTTGAAAACATGTAAGTTCATAACAGTATTGATAGTTGCAATAGTACTTTAGCATACTCAGGGAATCCTGTGAACCTTCTTCAAAAGGGATGGTACGCTGCCGAAGGGATTTAAATAATGTTGTCCAGAAGCTGTTTATCATTTCTGTAGATGTCTGAATGTCCTTGCCAATAAAAGTGTTCTGCAGTTTTCAGTCAGTTTGTTCCCAATTTCACAAATCTCTCACTTTCCTAGGGGGAAAAAATATCTACAAATATAATAATAATAAAAAAAAAGTGAAACGTAAACATTCATAGCTTGCTAATCATCACTATAACAACCGTGTGTGTTCCAGGGAATTACAGTCGCCAAAGGGGCACAAAGTTGCTCAGCTATCTCCTACTGGTTTTGTCCCTTCAGGAAAAGGAGTGTCAGGACTTTCCCCTCCCCACTGACTGGTTTGCAGGAGGGTGGAGTTAGGGAAATGATAAAAGGGAGTGAAAAGTTACCCTGTTTTTATAGTTTTGCTGCCAGTAGTTAGCCCTAGGGGAGACAGGCATATTGGTAGTTAGAGCTTTGGCCATGTAAGAGATCCCTATATTTAAAGAAAAGCACTTGTTCCTCACTCAGCCAGGAACCCCAGAGGCTTCAGCGGATAAAAACCAAATGCGCTATATGCTGCTACAAATTTTTACGTTCATGCTAGCTTGAATTTCCTCAGCAAAAAAAATGCAGTCCTACGAGATCTTTAAAAAAAAGAATGATTTGTTCCACCATACACGGCGAGGAACGGAGGGCCAGGCTCCCCTCATCTCCCTGCCCGAGACGGCGGGGGCGAGGGCTCGGCACGGCTCTCCCACCCTCCGCCTCGGCTGGCGTGGACGGGAGGGCCCGAGGGCACCCCGGAGCAGCTGCCAGATGGATCCGAGCGGCGTCGGCTCCGTCGTGGCCACCGCCCCGTTGGGAGATTAGTGTGGCAGAACGCTGCCGTATGCCTCCCTGCCCCGACAAATCCCCCTCACTCCCCTGACACACATATACAAACCCTTCTCCCAAGCAGCCCGCAGGGCGGGAAAGCATCTGCCTTTGGGTTGGCTCCCCTCGTGAAACCTGGGCTACCTGGTGTTTTGCTGTACACCCAGGAGTCTGAAAACAGGTTGACTTGCTGTCACTTTATTTATACTCTCCTATTTCCATACGTGTGGGCTCTGCTGACCGCCTGACTTGGCTTCAGAGACAGCGATGCGGGGTGTGAGGACACTTTCACCTTCTCCCAGGATGCAGAAGATTGGCCAGAGCTAGGCAGGTTGCTCCCGTGTCCTTGGAACATTGCATTCTCTCTGGTGGTTAAATTGTACAGGAAAGTTCGTATAGCTTGTTTACACACTCAGATCACCAGACTTAGCTGGGTATTTCATTCCCTGGGTCATATTAGCAAGGTTGGTTGTGTGCTTGGCTTTTAGCTCTCTGCAGCATGGGTCGTGATTTCCTATCTAGGATTGCCTATCAGTCCCAGCACCTTCTCAAGCAGTGGCAGTCTCCACTCAGTCTGCACTTTCTGTGCCACTTCTTTGTCACTGCAGCTTTTGCTCTCATACTACAGATCTTCAGGATCTGCCATAGGGTGCTGGAGAAGGGTTTGCAGAGACGTACAGAATAAGATCTTCCTAACTAAGCCGTCCCATGCATGGTTTCCATGGTCAGGACTTGCTGACACAGATGGTCCCTTCCAGTCCTAGTGCAATAAAAGTAGAAAATCAGGGCCAAAATTTGAAATGTTAGTCATACCATTTAAGTGTTGTGGTACAGTAGCAGAATTATGCTATATAGAGAAACAAGAAACCGGACATTTGTTTATAGCTTTTAAGACACCTGCCCCCCAAACAGGATTCATCTCACCTGTGACCTCAGTTGCCCCGAAGTCATGATTATCTTGTTCATCACTGATGACAGATGGAGCAAAAAGCGGCTATGCTCTTAATTTAGTTGTCTCAGTTAAGTGCTTGCATCCACATCTTTCTGCATGCTAGTTCTGTCAGGCTTCTTATGAAGAGCTTTTCCCTCCTTCCAAGAAGCTGACAAATACATCGGTGTCATGTCTATCCCTGACAGGCAGCACTAAGCCATGTTCCTCAAACACAGTTGCTGGAGTAATACTAAAATTTCTGTTTCTTTTTATGTGAACAGATTTATCTAGAGAGAACCAAAAGACACTTTCTACTGCTTCTTTATCTCGCTGCGGTGGGAAAAAGGAGACATGTCACATTTGCTCCTTCTGTGCTTCTGGTGCTTCTGCACAAATGTATTTTCCTATAACATTTTTACTGTTATGCCCTAGGGAGGAGTGTTAGCAGAATCCAAATATTTAGATGTTTATTATCCCCTGCACATGTATTTTCCATTAGCATCAATGGAATTTAAATGTGTACATAGGGAAAGGAAAACAAACAGTTAATGATCTAAGTGAGAGAAGGGAAATACAGGGCCCCCAGAAAACAAGTTAGCTGTAGAGGGGAGGAAAATTATTTTCCTGAATTAATTATGCACAATAGCAATGGAAAAGACCTGATGGACTTGGATCATCCCTCTCTGCCCTCTGCAGGAAAGGGATTGTATTTATGTTTGTCTCTCATTCTTTGTACATAATCTACTCTTGGAGACCTTTAGTGACAGTGAATCAAATGCCTTCAGAGCCTTATCATTGGCAACTAATCACCATGACTGTCAAGAGATGTTTACCTGATGTGCAACTTTACCAGAAAGAGAACTGCTTCCTCAGCTCAGAAAATACATGGAGAGTTCTTTGTGCACTTAACTGTGACACAGAGAAAGCAAAGAGGTAGTACTAAGTGAACAGAGAATCATAGAATATCTCAAGTTGGAAGGGACCCATAAGCATCATCAGGATGCTCCCAGAAGGAGAATTACCTCACTGCAGGTCAGCCTATGTCAGAGTGGCCACAGCGAGGAACTCTGGAGCATTACAAAAACCACAGCTTTGCTTTAATTTATGTCCCTGTGAAAACAAATAAAAAATAAAGGAGTCAGTCTCGTAGTGAAAGAATGTATGTTGTAAAGTGCGTGGTCTCCAAAAATCCCACATAAGCAAAGAAATACCATGGACGAGTACTGAGTCATGATGAATTTACTGTTCCACCATTTTGCTGAAAGCAGTGGAACAGTCGAGTGTGAGATACTAAAACTTCAGAGAGGTGTTCTGGTCATTTCCACAGGCAGAAAACTGGATGACAGGACAACACAGCAGTATTGTTTCCTCCCATACTGGACCTTCTAACATTTCATAGCGTGAATCCTGATGTCTCATTTAAGCCAGTGACAAGTAGACGCACTTGAACAGCCAGAGCACTGCAACTGCTGTGCCCATGGCTCCCCCAGTACTGCACTACTGATGGTATCAGTGGAACCAAACTGCTAATGGGCATCGACACACAGCTTTGGGAAACTGGATGCTCTGACGCAGATGACAGCCTCTCAAATGACCATGGAAAAGACACTGCTTAGCACAGAACATGTGAAAATATTTATGTTCATCTATCCATTGTGACCACCTTTCAGAGGAATGAACTATTCTGCCCGGTGACAGGTATTTCCACCAAAGTGGAGGAGGTGGTGCATGTATCACTGCATCCACCTTTGGGAAAGGCTGCTTCTTCTAGACAGACTTCTTTCTTTGCTTCAGAAGTGGTTAGTCAGGAATATATTCTGAGCTGTGGTAAAAGCCAAGACAAGTCGCCATACTGTAAATTTAGCTAAGCTCATACTACCTTGGAATTTTACCGCAGTGCCCAAGCAGTCTATTCTCTCTTCTCATTAAACTAACAGTAAAAATCTTAGGGGAACTTAAAAGAAATAGGCAACTGACTCATTTCTGGAATAGTCGCTGACCTATATGCTCAGAGGAATAAGAAAGCTCTCATGTCAGGTTAGGAATAGAGCGGTGCATTTGACTGTCTAAGCTCAGGACAGATGAAGATGAGGGAAAGCCTTGGTGGATTAATACCATTAGGGATATTCATGATGTGATAGTGGCACTTTTATTAAAGGGTGAAAAGTAATGCTTTACTTTTGAGATATAATTTTCCCTGATATTTTAACAGCTATATCTCTGAGATGATCATTATCCTTTATTCACTTTTTAAATTCATTATTATTTTTCCACAATGGAACCTATTGAGGTTTCCATATTATATTTCCAAATTGTTCTTGGAGGAATGAAGCACAATACAGTCATTCAGAACAAATAAGAAATGATAATTAAAAATAAATACTTCAGTAATTACAAGGTGGTTCAATTAAAATAACAAAGAAAACCAATTGTGATTGATCCATTCAAAGTCATAGTTTATTGTTACAAATTGGATTTGAATTCTGTCTAGTCAGGAACAGGCAAATGATCTCAAGGTTGCAAGCACCAGATAAAGAATCTGAATGATGAATTACTTGCATTCAGCCTTCATTTATTTTCAAGGGAGAGCTGATGTTAATGTACTAACTTTGCACCAGTGATTCCACTAAGATTTCAACAGCTTTTTTCTGGGATCTGGTTTGTGATTTTTTTTTTTATCACTCAGACTCTATGCATAAATATATGCAATGAAGCAAGCAAAAATCTTATAAAGACGGAAGCATGAGAAGGCAAACTAAAAAAAAAGTCCCTGCTAGTTCTATACTTAGAGAACACTTACAAGGAAGACTGATGGACATAGACAGACTGCTGTCAGAATTACAAAGCCTGAGTATTGCAAAGCCCAGAATACTGATTATCTCACTAATGATCCAACAGCTTCATAGAGTTTTTGTTCACAGATGATTTCGTGTACTTCTTTCCACAGCTAAAGAGTAATTCGAATAAAAGAAACTCAGAACAATATGCAGAAGACATTGCACCATCTAATTTGTTGAATTAAGGACACAGGACTAGATTGCTGATTATCCCAAAATCTTCCTCACAGCAGAAGTCAACTTTATGGACATGTTGCTTCTACTAATTTCTTAGTGTCAGGAATTGAGTTAGCCATCTGTCCCTTTCTCTGGGGTCACTGCCATCCTTGGCAAGATTTCAAAACTCTTGCCAAGGCTTTTCCTATTTTTTTCCTCACTGCTTCTTCTTCAGCCTCAAGGATGTAATTTGTATAGGTCTGGAGGAGCTCTATCAACATAAACCAGCTAGAATTGCCTTTCAATATTTTACTGCCTCTGCCCTCAGGAAATTTCCTGTGGTCCCCTTTAGAGTATGAAAGGCCTTGCAGCAAGTTGACCTGCTGATGACAGTTCTCATTTTCTGTCTTGCCCTCTGATCCTTCGTCCTCACACGCTTCATCTTGTTTTAAGCGGGGTTTCAGCAAAGCTCTCTTCCTAGCCTTCTTCCTTACCTGTCTCCTCCCTTTCATCTGTCTTTGTCTTCCATAAAAAGTGTTTCAGGTGTTTAGTGGGAATACTTCTCTTTGTTGGCAGCTTCTTTTGTCCCTTTTCACTGTGTCATCACAGTAACACAACAGGCGGATGTGGGGTGGCAGCAGGATTCCTCAGCTTGCTTTTATGGTTTTTTTACGCAGCTTTTTTTTTTTAAAATTAGTGCAAGTAAACATGTGGCTAAAACAAGCTGCTATGATATATGAAGTTAATGCTACTGCTCTACATCAGGAGATATCTTAAAGATTATTGACAGGTCCTCAAGCCTATAGTATTATTTCTATTTCTTATTCACAGCGTCAGTGTAGAAATGCCTGGTGAATCAATGCAAAAAGCCAGTGGAGTCTACTCTTTGCTATCTGTTTCTTCTTCAAGCACTCCTCACATACAAGGATCCTGCCAAAATGCAGTGGGACTCCAAAAGCCGCAAGTCATCAAAAGCTCTGTTTTGCCTGAGAATCCAGTTCAGTAGGAAGAAGTTCATCTGCCACTGAAATACTGTCACCACCTGCAGTACACTGTGCTGCAGCTACTCAAAACTGCATATTATTATAGGGCAGAGTGGGAAGAAGAACTTTTTAACCAACTGCACTTAGAGGGATTATACAGAGCTAAGACATATTTACCCCATCTGAAACTTCACAAGTTTATTACCAATAAAATGCTCAGGGTTAATTAATGATGAGAGCTCAAAGTTTTCATCTTGTTGGTTGCACCAACAGCTGTCAATTAGCCCTATATAAATTATTTTTGCTCAGTAAAATCTGTTATTCTTATGCTCATTGAAGACGCAAAGAACATACCCACTTCTGATGCTCTCTGCATACCTATACAATCCTGGGCACCTTCATGTTCAAATGCTTCATATGAGATACATAATTATCCTTATTTTACTGAGAGAGAAGAGACATTCAGAGATAAGCTCAAGCCACACAGAACATCAGTCAAAAACTAAAAGCTTAACTAAAGTTTCTGAGCTTTTCCACAGTTCATAATATTCCTGATCATAACACCTGTTGTAGCTATAGATACAAAAGCACAAAGAAGTTGCTATCAGCAGATAGCAACTTCCGTGTAGGTTGGAAGTGAGTTTTTGGTCGATGTTAAACCAACGGGCACTTCATGGAAGATTCACTCGATTCAAGTTCCCTCACCCTGCCCCAGAAATCTCAGGTTTTAATCAAGTAGCCCACATAGCTCAAGTTTTCTGACTATGTGGTCTGTATGGTCCAACAATTATTAATATTGGATCCAAGCACTTCCAAATCACCTGCAGTACAAATTCAGCTTGAATTATGCATCATCACAGAATCGCACCCCTGCTGCATTAGCCAGCAGATAAGATATAATGTTTGTATTGGTTTTATGTTGGCTATGGGAAAACAGGCGATTCCTGTTGTGGCTGAAGTAGGGGGCATGTATAGATTGTACTTGGCCTAGGATTAATTCTGCTGGAACAGTATACACACACACACACACACACACCCACAAAATAAATTGTTTGTTTGTTTCAACACTTCTAGAGACCCTATTTCAAGTATTTCACATAGTTACAGCAGTTGGATATCACATATTTTCTC
>JAVJGG010000017.1:16871304-16950776 GCA_035590195.1 Aviceda cuculoides | reverse complement strand
CTGCTGTCCTGGAGATGGCTGAACACCTGCCTGCCCATGGGAAGTGGGGAATGAATTCCTTGGTTTGCTTTGCTTGCGTGTACAGCTTTTGCTTTACCTGTTAAACTGTCTTTATCTCAACCCACAAGTTTTCTCTCTTTTACTGTTCTGATTCTCTCCTCCATCCCACCGGGGAGGGAGTAAGTGAGCAGCTGTGTGGTGCTTAGCTGCCAGCTAGGGTTAAACCACAACAATAATGTTGGTTGCAAACTTATTTGTAGAAAAATAAACCATTCTTGAATCCCTGAATACAACAGGAGTAATTAGCATTATACAATTTCCTTATTCAAAAACCCACTTGCTTGCTTGATAGTCATGCTCCCTTCTACCTGCTTTTCCCCAAGAAAAAACCTTTCATTCTTGGATTCTTTGCAGTTCTAGGTACAATGTCCTCTTCTCCTGTGACCCATGGCTCCAGTCACATCCTTCTGTCACACATGGTCATGCACAACTCCACCAATGCATGTCTAGGCCAGTGAAACAATCAAGGACAGCTCTTCTGTCCTCTCTTAGTTTTTTCCCAGACACAATTTCCCTTACAGTGCAATGCATATTTAATTGTTCTATGATTTATTCCCACCTAATGTGGTAAACACACCCATTAACTCCAAAGGTTTTTGTTGTTGCCTATAGATGATGAACACACTTCCAGGATGCTGTCAAAATATTTCAGCATCAGACTGTCATTGCAGATAGGATGGCTGGCATTTTAAAGTCATCTTTCTCCCTTTTTTCACTCCGTGCCCGTTGTACAAGGATTCTTTCTTTCACGTTTGTGTGTTTCCAATACCGTTTAAGGTTGTGATCAGTGACACGATGTCAAGCCGGGACTAGTCACCAGGGGTGTGCCCCAGGGGCTGATACTGGAGCCAATATTGTTTAATATGCTCATTAATGACCTGGAGGGTGGGACAGAGTTTGCAGATGATACAGAATTGGGACAAGTGGCTGATACACCATGTGTATCTCAACAGGCTGGAGAAATGGGCAAACAGGAATATCATGAAGTTCAACAGAGGGAAGTGCCAAGCCCTCCACCTGGGGAAGAATAATGACATTCACCAAGGTGGCGGCTGGATGGAAAACAGATTTGCAGAGAAGGACTTGGGGATCCTGGTGGACCTGAAGTTGGACATGAGCCAGCCATGTGCACTTGCAGCAAAGAAGGCCAAGAGCATCCTGGGCTGCATGAGGAAAAGCATTGCCAGCAGGTCAAGGGAGGTGATCCTTCCCCTCTGCTCCACAGTGGTGAGACACACCTGGAGTGCTGGGTCCAGTTCAGGGCTCCCCAGTGCAAGAGAGACATAGACTTAATGGAGAGGGTCTGGTGAAGGGCCACTAAGATGATTAAGGGCCTGGAGCAGCTCTCCTATGAGGAAAGTCTGAGAAAGCTGGGACTGTTGAGCCTGGAGGTCTTGGGAGGGGATGTCATTGAGGTGTGTGAATACCCGATGGGGGGGGGTAAGACGAGCGAGCCAGACTCTTCTCAGTGGTGCTCAGTGAAATGACAAGCAAAAATGAGCACAAACTGTGTTACTTACTTTTAAACATGAGAAAAAACATTTTTACTATGAGAGCAGTCGAACACTGGAACAGATTACTGAGAGAGGCCATGAAGTCTCAATTCTTGGAGATATTCAGAAGCCAACTGGACATGGTCCTCAGCAAACTGCTCTAGCTGACCCTGTTCTGAGCAGGGAGCTTGGATATGATGATCTCCAGAGCTCCCTTCTAACTTCAGTTTTTTTCTGTCTCCTCCTACTCTACCCATCACGATATTTATGCTGCATATCAGAGGCTTCAGCTAATGTCCAGTTTTTCACTTTACCATTTACAGTCACAGTTACCATTCAGTGCACTACAAAGGTACCCTACTGTACAGAGCAAAGGTGAGACGGTCTATTCAGGATTCCAATTACAAAGCGATGCACTACAGCGGTAGCAGGCCACCAGACACCAACATAGAACATAAAGTTGTGTCATTTTTAATGTGTTGGTTTAATAGAATTATGGACATAGGAGTTTATAAGTAAGAAAATTACAGATAAAAGACAATAGTTTTAGTGAAACAATCAAGATTATTGTATTGTATTAGATAGTAACTAATTTTTTTTTCTCATAGAAATAGTAACTGGTTGTAGACTGTACAGGATCCTCCTTGTGCATGTCCAACCACTTATTCCCACATGTCTGCAGCTCAAATAAACTGTGTGGTTGCACTTCAGTAGAAGTTTCTGTTCCCCTGGGCGGGGAGGGGGGAGAACAGCACTCATTTGTATGTCTTTTCCCCTTGCGAAGCAAGACCAGCAATTTCTGATTGCAAAATTGTGCCTTGCAAAGCAAGCTAAACAATACTATTATTTAACTGAAGGCCATTAAAATAACAGGATTCTGGGAAATCCCAGAATTCCTCAGCCAGTAAGAAAGCATCTTTATTTTAAGTGTACCATAAATCAAATGACATGAAATGCTGTCTCAAAAAATAATGTGATTATATGGAAATGTCTGATCCCTTCTCAATAAAGATATTAACAAAACAAATTGTGTTTGACTAATCTCTAACACATGCCAGTGCTTGAAGAGTTAATTACCAAATGCGGCGCAAGGAAGACTGTTACAGGGATTCTATAACACTTGGGGAGACTAACAGAGAAAATAAAACAATTCTGCCTGTGTAAGCAGACTGCATGCAACACAGGCAGAGCTCATATGGATTCTTACTCAAGCCCTCATCAAAAATCACATTTCATACACATACAGGTAGTTTTTCAGGAAATGACAGTGCTGTGTTCTCTGACATATTTCTATATATCTGTCTTTTAAGACTTTCTGCTTCGAATAACATGAAGTTGTTTGGTTTCTGCATAACTCTTTTCTGTAATCATCCAAACTGTCCAGGTGTTTATAATAAGAAGTTCGATCCAGGGTGAAGACAGATTGGTTAGGGAAACTGTTCATTTCGCGCTTCTTAAGTCCTGCCCTGTCTGAGTCTCAAGCTTCTCATCTTCTACCTTTACCCCGCCAGCTCTCCCTTCAACCTGTACGCACTTCTCTCATGCCTCTACCATCATCTTAACTTTACCTTACATCTACTATCATAATCCTTTGATCAGAGAATCCCCATTTTAAGTCTCAAGTTATCACATAGCAGGGCTTTTTGATATTTTAAAATTGATGGGGTTTTTTTCTTCCAAAATATGAAACAAACCACAGCACTTTTGTAAAAACTGACCCTTTTTCTTAAGTGTGTGCATTTTTTTCATTTTTAAAAGGAAGCAAAATATTTGATTAACCAGGGAATAGAACCATAACAACATGATTTTCATTGAAAAGACATACTTTCAATTTTTGAGAAAACATTTCATAAATACTTGCAAAACTTGAAATAATATTTCTTTTCAAATGAAGAAATGAAAACTACACAAACAATTAAAAAAAAAAAAATACTGCCTTAACCTATCTCAGTCAGTTCTAGTCAATACTCCATATTGTGAAGTCATCAAAATTGCTCATAATCACTGGCAATGTTTTAAAGAAGAAATTAAATTTACTTGCAGAAAATGAAATTTTCTCCTTTAGAAGGCTATTCTAGAAAGAGGCAGAGAGAACTGGATTTACAAAAGGTCAAGACAATGACAGTGAGTGGTTAATATGCAGTAATAAAAAGGCAAAAAAAGGAGAGAGATACAAATGCCCTTTTGTAAATTTTTGTTTTTCAATTTAATTTGATTCAACTGTGTTATTTCACTCATGCCACCCGGTAATTTGCAAAATTGAGCACCAGTTCTCTTCCCACTGTCAGAAGCTGGCATGTGGAAAATACTTTCCTTCCTGACTTTGAAGAGGATGGAATGGAAGGAAACCTCATTTTTAATCACCTTTACTTTGAAAGATTTAATTCAGTCTTTACTTAAAGGAGGCAATTCATACTCAGTTTAAGTAATTCTGTCAGTCATCCTATCCTGTTAACTTGAAAATTCATAGGCTACTCTCAGAGAAGATCCTGATTAAGTGTTCTGGACAACCCCACAGCTTCCCAGGTATTTTTGATCACTTTTGTACATTTAGAGTAGTATTTTCAGAAGCTACAACACAATCTCTATTTTGCTCCTGTTAAGATTTCACCTACTCAAAATATCACTCTGGATATTTTGTGTTCAAATCTAAAGGTGATGGTAAATTGCCCTGCCTGCACAATGGATGCAGGAAGCATGGCAGAAGATAAAAGGAATTTCAGTTTCCATTTCCACCAGGGTCTGAATTGTCTCAAGAAGATGTTCCAAGCTTTTTATATTCATGTCAAGAGAATATTTTTTGTCTTGACTTTTAGGATGTGTATAGCAAAAATTATTGTTGGTCCCTTCCTATTCATTTTCCCATTCGCTATCATCCATTTAATTGTTGAATATAACCCTTGTGAAGGACCTTTCATGTCTTGTTTCAAGAATTTCAGACACTTTTGATCCACAGAATTCTCAAATGACAGAAAATTAAAACATTTAGATAACAGCTCCTATATGTTTCAAGTATGCAATCAAGGAAATAACAGACAAAAATTAAGTCAATGAACTCTATAAAGCTCAAGAAAATTAACATGTCTATAAATAATCTTCATGGAAACTTTAGGATTCATTTTCAACATCATAGTCATTTTAATTCAAGGGAAGAGTAATGTCAGATAAGTGCCTGCAGATATTACCCGTGTTATAAATATTATTATATAAAACAAATATGAGTTTCTATGGAGAACACATCTGGCCATAGCATGAAATTTAAACAAATTCCAGTAGCAGTGCTACCACAATAATTCACTCCAGCTATGGGAGGAAATGACTCATAATCAAAGAGGGAAATGCAAGTAAAAATTCCTTAGATCCTGTTTCTGATACTGATATTCTGTGTCATCTTCTGGAAAGTCACTGAACTACTTTTATTAATGATAAAGCAGAGATTATGATACTTTCTTCACAGGGGAGTTGTGAGGATGCTTGTGAAGTGCTTTGTATCTGCAGGAAGACAGTCACTGCAAGTAAAAAGTATCAACAATTTCTTATAATTTCTATTATAAATAACTGATCTACTTATTTCTATAGGACAGATAATTACTCATTCCTCCTTTATGGGGCATAAAGTAGTTGCTCTGTTAAACAACAGTAAAATTTAAATCTTACGGATATTTTGAAGTGTATCAATATGGAAAAGGTGGGGGGAAGTAGACTGCCCCACCATCAAAGTATATCCTTTGCACATTCCTGGCACTACATCAAGGTTAAGTTAAAAGCAGCACTTGAAGGCAGTTGCATGTGGTAGATTGTACAACAAGGCTCATTAGCCAATGGTGAGTCTTATGTAAAGGTCTTTAATGTGGTACAATGGCATTTTTCAGCCTCTTTTAAAAGGGAAAAAGTTAATAATGTGAAAGTTTTATTACTTTTCTTCTTTTAAAGAAGTGCCTTTTTGTAGTGAAACATTGTGGCTAGTTAGAGCAAAAGCTCAGGGAATTTCCTTCACTCTGGGAATGACTGTAATTATACAAGGGGAAGGGACCACAGCAGTAAACTGGCAACATACCAAGGTCTTAACCCCTGAGACAGGAGGTGGAGAAAAAGGTGTTAGCAGTCTTACACAAGTCCTTAAAGCATAAACATATGGTAAATCCATTACCTAAACTACAAAGAATGGAACCTTGCTAATAAACCTATTTACTAGGTTAAATAAATACTGAAAGTGTTTAAAAAAGGCGAGCTGTGTGACTTTTTAAAATCAAACATTTTTCACTTGTCAGAATTTGTTGTTGGGAATCTGTGAAACATGATGGCCCTTCCAACCCCATGAACACACACAGTCATGTTCCCCCCCTCGCCCCCAGCTCAGTGCTCGCCACCACCACGTGGAACCAACAGCATTTATTCGTGAACCGCCTGTGCCACCGTCCGCACTCGCACCGCTCTCCATCGCCCGGCTTGGCTGCTGGCACTCACGGTGAAAAATAAAACATAGGCGGGATTCAAGCATATTTATCACCTTGTTGTCCAGCCCTGTGCTCCATGGCATGTTTGATTTTATCCAGCATAAATAAGGTCTAATTTCAGAAGCAATAATATTCAGTAGGAAAAAAATACAAATCTTCCAGTGTCTTTAGAAGTGGTGTACTGCCAGTAGCTCTAGCAGCAGCTTCAGTGAATATTTTTGCACCACCTGATTACAAAACTGTTACAAGACAGGTAATAAAGGGCACCAAAGCTAAGGAGAACTGTGTTTGACAGAATTAGTACTAACCCGACAATTGCTTTGCCAAATAATTGCCCTGCTGCCATGATAAAATTATTAATTATTAAAGCTTCTCATAGTGGTTTCATGGATTTGTAGCATGGAGGTGGCATTGATCTAAAGCCAGCTAAAGTCGATGGGCTGACTCCTGGCTTAATTCCCTGCCTCTGAAACTGGATGGTGCGGATGCATATTTGAGATGGCAGTGTGGTAGTTTTATAGTCAGGTGTCTCCTCTCTGGGGGGGCTGCTCCCCTCTCTCCTGCAGAACTCACCTGAATTTGCTCTCTCATTTACCAGCCTGTGAAAGGTTCTCCTTTCCTGCTGCTGTAACATGCTTGTGATCCAGTTCGTGTTGCATCAGGTTCAAACAAAGTATTATTCAGGAAAAAAAGGAAAAAAAAAATTAAATTTCACATGCCTGTGGAAATTCAGTGATATTTGGTCATTAGCTTGACTGAAATCCGTCTAAGTGTATACCCAAACACAAGCCACTTGTTCTCAAGCAGTGTTTATGGTTAAGGAAGCAAGGTGGGAGATCTATTACTTTTGCCCATACTCCCCATCAAGCCGCCCTCTGTAAATACACAGTCAAACATTAACGATGACCCTCATCTGCTTTGGGTTCATTAGTGGAGATTCCTGTGCCTACATGGAATGCCACTGACATCTAGCAAGCAGCCCGAGTGCTAGCAGAGTGGGGAGTATCAGATTTAAAAGCACTGAATTATTATAATTTAAAAACATGTTATTGCAGAAGATAGGTAACAAGCTGCAATTTAAAGAAAGTGCTTCAAATTATGTAATTATGATAGTTTTATGTGGAAAAAAGGAAAAGGTCAGTATAAAGTTGCAGTTGTAACCATTAGTTATGTGATTTTAAAGAGTGGCAATATATAAATAGTTGGCTTGTGGTAATTTTATGTTAGGAGTAATCTATTGTTTAACAAATGCTGAGGGAAAATTATTTGGTTTTGCAATAAAAATATATCAAAGCAGAAAACAATTTATGTAATTTATAAGGGTCATTCTTTTAAACAGTGCCATTATTTGTGATGAACTCTTATCCAGCTGTTGACGTGACTTTCTGTATTAACAGACAGCAGCAGTATTGCACTACACTCAAAAAGAAACTGGTAAATAGAGAAACCAAGTGAATGTTTTAACTAATGCTGTTCCAAAACCATTTCAATATTTTACACATATGAGTACACCAGGAGCAATACAGACACCAGCTGGTACTGGACGAGATATTTCTTTGCATTTTAAAGTTATTTCAATACTGCAGAACAGAATAACACATTTAGAGAAAACTTTGGAGCCATTTGAAGAAGGTGTTTCGCAAAGCTCTTCTTTGATTTTCTCTCCAATTTTCTTTTCTGGCAAATTTGCCACCTTTTTAGCCATCACAGATTTTTGATGTACACCAAAAAGACCCTGGAACAGAATAAGCCAGAACTGTGAAAGGTGATCAGTGAGCATCAGGAGTTATAAAGATGCAGATGGCATCAAAGCATCTAAAAAAAAAAAGTATTCTGCATATTTTTCTTACGCCATAATAGTTCCAAACGTAGCGGTGTGGATCTTGCTGATATCTGGCTGGGAGGACAGCACAGCCTGTCCTGTTTTCAGATGATCCTGAGCACCCACGTAGCATCTGAGGGTGTTGATGGAAAGGGCACACAATCTCTTCTTCTTACCACCTCTCCCCCCATGAGCAGGGGTGATAGCAGTCATTTGCTCAGCAGTCATTTGAAGTCGTCACCTCAGCTCGGCACAGAAGGGTGGGAACCCTCTGGCCAAACATAGACCTTTGCACCTGAGCTAGTCAGGTAATAAAAGAGGGTATGATCCGCCCAAAGATTAGAAAGCGATGGATTGCTTGCTGGAAATGCCTGTCTCTGTGGACTGTAAAAAGAGCCAGTGTGGGTAGCTGACAGGTAACCGTCGACATCATGGGCTTCTAAACGTATCAGGAATCTGACCTGGAGCGGGGAACAACAAACCGTGTTTCCATGAAGTCTCATGAGAGCCTGGGGGGTAAGAGAAATGAATCTCCTCGCTCTCAGGAGATGTTCTCCCACAGGCAAGGCCTACAGCGAGCTGATCCCGCAGGATCCCCTGCTCGTCTCTAGTCAGGGAAAGGAGCAGCAGAAGGAGCCCTGCTGCCTTTACACAGAGCTAGTGCCAACAGCCCAGGAAAGCCCCGCTAGGACAGACGGCAGAGCAAAAGATGGACATACCAGGGCATTTAGTTTGGGGCTTGTCTGTAGGTTATTACAACGATGCCTAAAATCCCTGGTAGTACCTCTGCGAGCTGAATATCCCATACAGAAGTGCTATGAAGGTCTTGTTGTTATTATGCACAGTAAGTTGGAGCCAGGTGTACGCTACAACAGATCTCTTTCAGGCACAAAGTGTGAAACCTGAAAACAGCAGTTTAGATGAGTGATCCACAAAATCCCCATATAACCACTTCATCAGACAGGAACTTGCAAGCTACCTTAGCTGTTTATATATTGCACATTAAGCAAGCATTGGATAAAACCAGAAATACTGAGGGAATGACTGGAACCCCGAAACTTTCTTCCCTCAGCAAAGTAACCTAATCATGTGCTTGCAGAGCTAACGCACCTCTTGCTTCCTCTACTTAGTCCCACAAGATGTAAAAGCCAGTCATCTCAGATCCTCAGCAAGCTCTGTAGCCACTAAGCTCCTTGTGTGAAAGGCATGCAGATCTGCTTTCTCTGGCTGTACCATAAAATATATATAAAATAGCTGCCTGCACTCTAAGAGGTGTCTTATTGTAAGACGTAGTTTGTTTTTTTTTAATTTAGCCTTCAGAGACATCCAAGTAAGTCATGGCTGCAGGTAGGCATCTAAGACCAAGATGGAACACCAAACTTCATAGGCATCCCTCTTTTTAACATTTCTTGGATGCCTTAATTTGTCAATAATTCCACTGCCAGCAGAACAGCTATTTCAGAGGACACTGTCCAGTTTGATGTGCTGGATGTTCAAATCTGTCCATCTCCTCCTGCTCACTGTGCTTTGAACTACGATGTCTGAGTCAGGCTGGCGAACTGTACCCCTGGGGCGAGCACCAGGACATCCAGAGTCACAGCAACAGGCAATGGCATGCCTGGGGGGGTCGGAGGGATATTCTTAGGTTGATCGCGCACTATCTCTTTTCTTTCTCAAAGGCAAAGGTTCTTTTCCTTCACAAGATATCTGTGAGGCAAACTGGGTAACAGCAATAAGCCTAACACCCACACAAACAGGACTTCAGGCAACATAAGTGGGTTGAGCAAATTCTTCTTCTTTGGGTAGGGCCCGGCTGTGGGGGGGGCTCCCAGCAGCACGGGGAAGCCTCTTGGTAGATTTTATGCACAGCACTTCTGAGGTACTGAGCTACACAGGCGTCCAAATGTAGGTACGGAACTGTCTACTCCTGGTGTCTTCACAGAAGAGTGACTGGAGGCAAACATCATGTACAACAGTCCAAACGAGTTTGAGGTTAACCTTAAACGATGCACGGCAGTAGGTATTTGTTTGTTTATTTTCTTTCCAGATTGTTGAGCCTCTTTTTTTTCCAGTTTCTGTACAAAAACCCAAAGCTCCCATCTCTTTGAATGCTGTGGTTGACAAATCACCAGTGTTGTCAGCCATTGCTGCATGTAATTTTCTGGGAAAGAAAATACGGTTTTCTGGAATAAACACTCATGAAAGGATTATTGGTTTAAACGGTTCACATTTTCCAGAAGGAATTATGATATTCATATATTCAAATATAGTTGTTTGTATGTTCTGAACAGTATATTCTCCTTTTCTCAAGGCACCTGTGCTGCTACATGTAATCATTTGCAGTGATACACAGCAGGTGCTAGTGAAGCAGAAATGACAATTTATTGTGAATTGAAGCATAATAGCGTAAGCAGAAGATCAAATTGTATGTTAGACATTTCTGGTAGGTTTTAGGTTTTTAGGATTGCTTTTGTTTTCTGCAGTTACATCACTCTAAAGTCTGCTTACAAAGAAAGTCCATACTCAGTTTTCTTCCTTGTTTAACTCTGTTAGGGACAGTGAAGTTAATGCAGAGAATGTATTTATCTGAGCATTCCTATTATTCTGGTACAGATGCCTTCAGTGAAAAATAATACAGTCAGCTGATGGTAAAGCAATCTTATTAGTACACATTTTAAACATTAAAAAAAAAAAGAAAAAATAAGAGCAACAACTACAAAGTCTTGGTGCCTGCATTCCTTGAAAATACAAAGCTCTTGCTGTTTTTGCTGGGCGTTTCAGATGTCTGAGGAATGTACGATCAGATCCTTAAAATCAAAATTATAATCATATCTGTGAATGCCATTTTAAAACATTGAAACACACTCCATCAGTCACAGGCAGTTAGAGGCACAGTCAATCTAAGGACATACAATTTTTCCAGTGGAAGTGTTGGTTTTTAATGGGCAAACTTTACTGTTCAATTACATTGTTATGCAACAGTGGCAAAGCAGATTTAGCTGTTACTTTTTCAAAACAAATATAGCTCCACATTTTACACCTTAGTATGTTCATGTGCTTGATTAAACATGTTTATAAATAGTTCCCCTCATCTTCCTTACAAATGCTTTGGGTTCAGAGAGAGCATCTGGTTCATAGCACAGGCTACTGGAATGAAACTGAGACATAAAATTCAAGCAAAGGTTCTGTAACACAAAAAATTCAGAGGAGCTGAGGTCAGGAGTTTGCCTTTAGGTTTCTTGTTCCACAGTTTTCTAACAACAAGAATGAAATTCATTGCATCTTTGTTACCTTTTTACGACTGATCATCAATTAAAATAGCCATGATCAGTCTTCCAGAGAAACTGCTGATTCCCAGATGAGAAGTTTGTGTTGCAACTCTACCTGTTTCAGCTATTCATCGATGGAAGTATCCACACAGCACAAATTACTCCCAAAGACCAAGACTGCCAGATTTAGCAACCAATTTTTTGTGCCTCCATACTGCACTCGTCAATGGAGATTTGGAAGGATCCATTTTCAGAGGTGCTGAACAGCTGCTGTCCCTACCGATATTAGTTTATTCAAGAAAGACTTTTTGGATTCAATCAAAAATGAGGTTTTCATTCCCTTTCCTCAGGTGCAGCTCAGGAGGGTGTCCACCTTCTACTTGTGACTTGAACAAGCAGTGAGTTATCCCTGCCCAACAGCCATGATTCTCCTTGACTTTTAGCATGAACGCTTCTCTTGCTGTTTAAGTCTGCTAAAACCGAGTTCAACAACTGAATGTAATAAGATTAAGATGGTATAATAAATAATACGCTGCAGTTTTATGACACAAAGCATTATTGCAAATATAATTTCCACCAAGACATGGAATTTGATATTGCAAATGAAAGTACAGTAAGTTCTTTGTGCAAATTAGGACCTGTGTGCGTTCCTTATAAAATACCAGCAATTAAAATGAAAAGGCAACATGTATAGCAGCTTGATTTTTTTTTTTTCTAGCAAGCTGGATTAAAAGGAGTAGAATATATTTGTCAAAGAAAATCTAACCAGCTTTAGAAGACTCTGTAATCCAATTGCTAACAGATGATTTGTGATTGTTTTCCTGGCTTTCCATAAAATATATACATGGTTTCTAGTGTAGGCTAAGAGTAAAAAGGGAAATGAATGTATATTACAGCAATATGTGAAAAGCTACAGATTACTTCACAAAGGGACACACCTCAGAACTACTCTGTTATTACTGAGGCTAAACTTCCATCCACTCCAGGATGAAACTTTGACAGTAAGGATCACAGGATTTGACTCTAGAAAAATGTGTTACAATTAGGATTTGCTACTGCACTGATGTTAATTCAGTGGAAGGTTTCTTCCATCAGAAAGGTGTTGTGCTGCAAAATTCACATTTCTAAGTACTTTTCCAATAAATGCTCCACAGAACTTTTTCTGCCCTTGTAACAAGCACTGCTAAATTCACCGGTAAGAAAAACCTACTGCCTACTGTTGCAAAAGAAAAGTGGGAGGGAGGGAATCTGGGTGGCTGATGAAGAGAAGATGGGTGGACACAGCTGATGTTCAGTGGCCTATTGCCACTGTCAGAAGCAGACTATGAGGTCATGTTGGCCATTAGTCTGAACAGCATGAGATTTCTTATATTCTGTGATTGGTACATAGCAAGAAGGCTTAACATAGTTAGGGACCATGTCAAGGATGAATGTGCAAAGCTTAATATGACATTTAGGGTACAAAGGCAATTTGTTATTTCAGGTTTTGTATGGAGCAATCTGTGCCTACAAAAACATGCAGACTTTGCACGAACAAGAATGCTGTATTTGAGGTATGGAATATTACTCTGCTGGACCACAACCAATTTAAAACACAAATTCATTTTCACTATTTCAATCAGCTGCACGAATTATTTTATCGCTCTTCTACCAGAAGTCCGTGATCTCAGAAAATCCCAAGAATCTGGGAAAGAGCAATGGCAAGAGCTCCTTTAGCCCTACATGTAGCAACCGCAAAGGAAAGGAGAACCTTCCTCACCAGTCCCAGTTCCTTACCTAGACCCTGAATCTCTGTAACAAGCTCACAACTGACTCACAGTCCCAAGGTGTTCTCTCAGACTTAAGCCACAGCTTCTGGAAAGTACCGACTTTCCCCCTCAGCCAATAAAAATTAACAAAACTGAAAAACTTTCTCTTAAGGAATAGTTCAGAGCCATTAGATGATGGCTTCAGTGGTTCCCTCACAGAACTTGAACCCGTTGTCTGAATAGAAGTCACAGAAGTCTTGAAATCTCCTGAGCACTCTGAAATGAGCCCCCACCTTACCTGGTAGCAAAACGACTAGCCCCCCAGTTTCTGAGGTCCCAGCATCTCCTCACATTAATGCATCATCTGGCTCAGAAGACTCCCACACGCGGCAGCCAACAAACAACAGCAGTTATATTCTTGTTTCCACTTTCCCCTTTTTCGACACGGCCGTTAAGACGGCAGCATCCAAGCCCCAGCTCTGAGGACGACCTTCTGCTGCTCGGTGAGCAGCAGGGACCCCTCCTACAAGCTCGGTACTACATTTCAACATCTTCACGTGTTTTGCTCTGATGGCAGTGCAGAAACAAACGAAGTCCCGCTGCGCTGGATGCAATGAAATCCTAAGAAATCACGAAGAGAGTTCTGGGGCAGCAGTGCTATTACTGTTCTCTAACAGTGCTTGAGACACTGCAGCGGGCTGGGGCAGAAGCACCTTATACCTGCACACAGTATAGACTCCTTTGCCATTTGTTGATAGCCTGTCTTAATTTTCTCATTGCAGATATCCCAATATCAGAAATAAATTGATAGCAGCAACTGACATTTTCCTTAGTTTTTGCTTTGTTTGATCTTTGCTACTGGGCATGGGGGAAAAAACAGACAAAAGGAGGGTATTTTAGAAACAGCATTATGTGCAAAGGGTGAGTTGTTCTTTATTGTATAGGTGATATGCATTCCCACTATTAGATTTACATGGGAGAGGAGAGTATATAAGTATATATCCTTTACATTGGTATGTGTTAGAGCCATCCACATACAGCCATAGCCATAGCTATAAACAAAGTACATTTCATAATTGTTCCTTCCATAAGTATAAATTCCAAGAAATACATCACAACTATGTATTTAATATATATATGTTCTATGTTTCAAAAACCTTTCCTGCTAAAGTGAATAAACTACTACACTGTAAAAGCAGAATTGAACATTTCTAAATAAGTATAAAAATTAACAAGTAACAGAGGTTAATATCTGAGCATTTACACTCAGCTAAGCTAATATAATATAATGATCCTATTCTGGTATCTAGACCAACCACAAATAATAGGTTTTAAAGCAGTTCTCACCAGTTTTAGCCAGGGCTTAAAATTTTAGCCTACCTTTTCCATAGTAAATAGCTATCAAATATTTTTCTGTGATGCCTCATTTTAATTGTATTTATTAATTGTTTAGATAATTGCAATCGCAAATGGAATACTTCACTGATTCTGTAATTAGGGAGTCTGAATCTGAAATAATTTATTAGGTCTGAATTTATGTGCTGTGAAATCTGTTAGATCATTTGCTAGTCAGTATGTTGTCTAGAATAAAGGCATTTCTACAAAGGGATTTTAGGGTGAGGGTCACCAGCATAATCAGAAACATACTCAGTCTGGCCTCCAGCTAAAGATTATATGCTTTTAAGTGTATTTCTGTTTTGCAAAATGGCCTTTTGAAGACTTAACCATTTCAACGAAATTCCTTTTTTCTATATAAAAAGAGAAAAAGCAATTATTTTGCACTGTTGTTTGACTTCCCACCACCACCACCCTTTCCCCTGGATATAGATGACCCAGCTGATCAAGTGTGAGACGTACATAGCTCTCTGGACTGACTTGTCTGAACCTCTAGAATGAAATCTTCAGTTAGGAACAAAAATTGGCATTAAGACTAAGCAGGAATTTGATTAAAGATTTGGATTTACCCACACAATAAATTGAGCGAAAGCAATTCTTGCCTCGTACAAAGGCACACTTATGCTTTCCACAACGTAGGGAAGGAAGTGACATTGGTTGGCTTTCACTTGTAATTTATTGTATTCATCTATACGCTTATTATAACACAGAGGACGTGTCAGTACGTCCATTATAAAAACAGGACTGGGGCTTTTTTGTTGCTGAGCTCAGCTGTTACAAACGATATTTGACTGAAGTCTCAAAGCTTGTCTGCTTGTACATGCCAGCCACTCTGAAATTGAAACCTTATACTTTGAACAGCTTTAGAAATTTACATGGGGGGGCTAGGGAAAAAGGTGGGGCTACTGAATATATGGCTTTGGGCAGGATTTATCTGACCAAATATATATGTCTATGTATCAATATAGACAGCTGTAGACTTATGTAGATGTCCATATGTAGATGTCAGTATTTCAATTAATCACATGGCCTACATAACCAAAGAAGAAAAGAGGTGTGATTCATTTTAATGCAAAGACATCAACTACAGAGTGAGATAAATCATGCCATAGGCACACATAAGAATACTTGTAAGAAGGGAATTAAAGTTGACCAAGTTGTAGTCATCTAAAATGAAGTGAAATGAATTTCACCCCCATCAGTATAGTAGACTGGAATGACCTGAAGCTTAATGTTTTGGAGGTACTTCTTTTATCCTAGTAATGATCTGTTTAGGATTTTTTTCCCATCGTTCATGACTTTTAATAGTCACGGAACTTATTCTCCATTAATCCCATCTACAAATATTGTATCTCTGGACATAGCTGTATCTATGGGCATATCATATTTGGATCTATGATCATGGTCTTGAAATGCACATATGTAGCTTGGCTTCAGGGTAAACAATAAACTTGAAATACAGAACAGGGACAAAAGTCTGAGCCTTTCACTCCTCTTTTTTTTTCTTTCCAAAACTAGCTCTTCACATGCTTATAATCATGGCCTACTCAACCTTCCTTTACTCTATAGCATGTATTCAGAGGAAACTCCTAATGGACAACAACTATCCATGAATAGCAATGATTCAATAAGAAGTGATAAGCAGATTGTTTTCTGTCAGGACTCTTTCTTGAGCATGGAGAAAGCTAAAAAAAAAAATTGGAGTGGACTATTAGGAAAAGGAAGAAAAATGTGCATAATAGTAATACAGTAGGGTAAAAAGCAGAGGGAAAGACACAAATAATAAATATCTGAAAAATAATTTTAAATGAGAAACAAAATATATAAAAAGATTTAATTGAATTTTATTTGTGCAGGCATTGAAAATTTCCCTCAAATGCAATTCAGCTCTTGGTTTTTTTAATAGGTTCTACTGAAACCAATGAGATAATAACGAAGAGCAGAATTTCTCTCTTAAACTGAATAAGATGGTTTTGGTCTCAGTGCAATCTGCAAGCCATGAACTTTTCTTCCGTAGGAGCTCTAAGGTTAGTTTCTAAAAGGATATCTGAGAATGCAACTACAGAAAAGACATTAATAAGTACAAAGACTATTCTTCATGTAATCAGATTCCAAGAATTTACTTTATCAGAAGAACAAAAGCAAACCAGAAAAAATGTAGATTGTGGGTAGCAGGTGTCAGAAATGTCCTTTTGGAGCTTGTTACTCACAAGTAAGTTTTATTCCATAATTTTACAAGTCATGCCTTAAAGAATCATGACTTACTCTTCTTTTGCCATTATTCCTCTTTTAATGTTACCTTCTTTAAGAACATCGAAGCAAAAGTTGAAGCAACAATATGGATCCCCTCAGGGCCAACAAAATGCTTATCAGAAGACAAAAATCATGTTTATTTCTTTTACATGCTTGCTTTTATTCCATATTTGACTTGCTGCTTTCTACCCTATTACTATATTACCTGGATTCCCAGGCATTTTCTAATTCTCAGCCAATAATCCTTACCAAGGAGGAGGAGGAGGAGGGAGTGTTACATGTCTGTGAGAATCTTTGCAGTTTGTTGCCACTGAGTGAATTGGAACAATTTAGCTTTGAGGAAGTGATTTATACACACACATCCATCATATATAACCTGCTCTGCTCCGTTAACTCTCTGTTTGATCTCTGGAGGGTTGAGCAGATTAAGGAGGGTCTTCACACAGAGGTTTCATTAACAGCCAATCGGTTAACCTGGCATGACTCCTGTTTGTGCATTTGTATACTTTAAAGTGGGAAGAAAAGGAAAAAAAATAAAATTAATTGGTATCATTATTTCCCAGTTCAGGAAACACCAGTCATGCTGCTAGAGAGAATTTGCTTCCTATTTCCTTGATTTTAATTTTTTTTAGCCATTGTAGAAAACAGAATTGAGGGTTACTCGAAGAGCACATTAAATATCTAACCATAAGCCACAAAAACTTGGATATTATAACCCAGTTTAATGAGATAGTGAATGCAGGCCAAGCAGCTGCACTTTTAAAATATATCAGATTAACGGGTCTCTGCTTATGATCACCTGTTTGTCTGTTCAAAGGAGGGGGAAGGAATCTGATCAAGTCAAATTGTTGATATTATTATAAAACAAAGTTAAAAGTCAGAATCATATAACAATATGACTATTACTGTTATCGATGGGAAATTTTGAGATATTAGAGGCATATGGGTTTGGAACAGAATAACCAGAATTACAGCAGTGACTGCCCCTGTGAGCACAGTGCACTGTGTCTCTGTGGTTTACAGAACAGGGATATACTGTTAATGAAAGGATTAAATTTAGTACTTCATGATATCCTTAGAAACCAAATGGCTGGTTTCAAACCAGCAAAGCATAGTTTTACAGTTAATAAACTGATGAAAGCATGTGAAAATCGCTAGTTTGTTATTGTATTCAAGAACTTGAAAGAAAAGAGAGCAGTATCAGTAATTTTGAGGAAATACGTGGAGAAAGTTGACAGAGGAACTGTGGGGGCTTATTAGTTGTAACTACAACAACAAGATGGAAAAATTTGGCAATAGTTATTAAAGTTTATTTCAATAACAAAACAAAGGCCTGATCTTACCTTCTATACAAGCTGTCACAGTCTTTGAATGTTTAAATATTTATCTGCTATTAAAGAATACCAATAGTCCACTCTGTCTCAAACTGTCCATCCCATACTCTCTCACCCCCCACCTCCCAGGTGTCCAGAAAAAACAGATGTGCTCTGTAACATGCCCTGATATTTAAACGATAACAGACTAGTTAGTACAAAGTTGTGGAAATTTACTCTTTCATATTAAGGTTACAATTCAAGCCTCACTGGCATTTGCAAATGTGGTGATAATACACAAGAGAGAGAGACTGCTGGAGGGAAAGACTAGATTTAGGGCTTCATGGATACAAAGCAGCAGCCTTAACTGTATACAGAATTTTATTAGTAGTCAGATGCTTTTCCTGCTGAATTGTTTCCTGTGTTTCCTTTATCTTTCATTACCTTCTCTTTTAAGCCTTTACAAGAAACGTACAACAGTCCTGTCATCAGTTCCCCAAACTGAGCAGTCTCTTTTCCATGATGGCGAGGATATGAGCACAGCTACTGCCTCACATAATCAAACCAAAGATTCTCCTAATACAACAGAAAAGAGAAAATTTTGTATCCATCACAGTGTTTCGTTATCGTTAACCATCACATCCCTGGATGTATGTTTATTATTCATATACAGACATCCTATACATCTATATGCTCTTTATGATATCTTGAATTTTCCTCTATTTTCTATGGTGATGAATTCCACAATGTCAGCACCAACAGCTAGAATGCCCCTCCATCACTAACACTGCTAACACGCTGCCACTGTTCCTCTGATTTTTATCCATCATCTTACATATTATCTGTTGTCTTACATTATAGCTACATCAAAACTCTGTGTACCTGGGGCTGACTCTGTTCTGGACCAGCACACTACCTGGGACAAGAGGCTTTATCTGTTAGTAGGACACAGAATGACAAGATGTAAGTTCATTTCATTTTTGGTGAAAGTAATTTTATTCCTGTATTAGAAGACATGGAAAGAAAAAGGTTGTGGTCTATGATTTCTATATTTAATTCATACGTCTTTTACAGATTTGTGTGAGACTGGAAGGCAGGCAAGCACTGGGAGTTTAAAATCTTAAAAAATTTATTTTAAGACTTTTGTAAAAGGAGAGTTTTCCCTCATAGGGTCTTTCCCTGATAAAGTTCTTTGACTTCACAAAAAGCACCGTATAATCCGTGTTTGTTTGCCTATTTGTTTCCTGTACTGACATGGAGTTTTCCACAATGATTAACATGAACAGAAGGTATGTAAGTATCATGTCTTTGGAGATTTTATTGCCAGAATAAGGAATGCCTCCTCTGACCTCTCCCAGCTGTAGCAGCCTTTGGATCTAGCCCCTTAGGAAATGGAAAGTATATTATCATAAAATAATGGGGATTATTTTCATTATGAAGTTACCAAAGTCAGATACTGAATGGTAGGTATTTCTGGTGAAACCTGAACCTTTTGTTACCTTGTTTTAACCTGACATTTTATAGTGGTTTGTACAAGGATTACTATTGGATATCGAGCAATAGGAGGCATTGGCTTCTTAGGTTTACCTTTAACTGAATGTGACTCCACAGTCTCAACAAAAAGGGACTAGGGAAAAGACTGAAAAAAAAGCTGTTAATCCAGCTGGGAAGATGTAGCCAACAGAGAAAGTTACTGCCACAAAGAGATAAAGTACACACGTAGTCTTCTGTCTGAAGCTAGGTGCACTCAGCCTGGGCTTTTGCTTTAGAAATTAAACTAAAGACAGCGTCCATTTTGTATAAAAGATAGTATAAGATTTTGCTTTTGTTGTTTGACCAGCAGACACCCACCTTCTCCCACAGCAAGCTCACACTGTGCTGAAACGGGGCTCGATGCAGAGATGGAAACAATCAAGTGCAGCAGCAAATGCCGCAGCCCATTTCAAAAGCATTCCTTTTCCAGGCCGTCAGCCGCAGCAGCGGCGCGGGACGCCTTCCCCGATTTTACCACTACTGAGCGGCGGCTTGATGGTGTTTGTGCATTGCGGGACCCCGCCGGCGAGGAGAGCCGCAGCTCCGGAGCACCAGAAGCGACGTTAAGGGAAATGGGGACAACGGAGCTCTTCACGGCACGGAGGCTGCGAGCCCACCGAGCATCCCCTCTATCACGTTTATTGCTCATTACTCAGTTTTAAAGAGGCTTTTTTTATCCCAGAGAATTTAACTGAAATATTTCCTATTCTGGTATTTTTCTTATTCAGCAAATGAACATCAGGTTTGACAGACATCAGTGGGTCTAAGAGTTCACGGGTTACATTTATCTTAAAACAACGCTACAAGGCTCGTACAACGCTTCAGCACAGACTGTCAAACACGCTTGTCCTCCCCATCACACTAACTAAAGCTGTTGTGTCACTGGGCTCTTCGTGTCCCCTTTTCAGCTCTACGAGGGGTCCCTTATCTTACACTTTGACTGCATGTTATCTGATGCTGAAACCATACAGAGACTTATCTTGTTTGTGGCCTCCAGGTGAGCCTGTGACACCATAAATATAAAGTTTACTTCAAAACTTCATCCTCTTTCACTCTTGTCCCCTGACACTGCAGATCTAGTGCTAAGCCTGGGATGTTACAGTGATTTCCATGGCAAATGGATGTCAAACACAGGAACAGGGTTTTGCTTGATCCTGCAAGGAAGCGAGACTGGGAATCAGAAAACCTTTATCAGATTAAGAAAAGATCTCTAACAGAAAAAAATATCAATAACAGTAGTGAAAAGGCAGAAGCATTTCCCAAGTGTTTCCAAAATATATTAATGAAAAAAGCCTCCCAGCATGTTCAGTTGACAATGACTACAAAATTTTAATAGTAGCTCAGAAATTTATTAAAAAGTAGCTCCTAAAAGCAGACATCGATGTGTCCAAACAACTTCTATTTAAAGGTTTCAGAGACAGCTTGCGAAGGAACTCTCTGGGCCATTAATGTTGATTTTCGATACATCATGGAGCACTAGAGACATTGCAGAGAGCTGAATGTTGTGCCAATATTTTAAAAGGGCAAATAAGATGACCTGGGTAATTATAGGCCTGTCATACTGACATTGATACTAAGCAAAATAGCTAGCTGATACAGGACTTGATTAACAAATTAAAGGAGGGTAATATAATTAATGCCAATCAACATGGGTTTGTGTCAAGCTAAACTGGTATCTTTCATGATGAAATTACAAGTTTAGTTAAAGGGAATAATGGAGAATTCATATATTTAAACCTCTTTATGGCATTGATTTGGCACTCCCTGATTTATTTATTAAGAAACTATGGTGACACAAATACAGAATAGCACATATCAGTAAAACTGTGTGACTGACAGGTCTCCAAACATAAGTGCAAACACACATGCATCACTGAGAACATAGGAGGTTTTTTTGGATCCCCACAAGTTATTCATATTGAAAACCTAAAAAAAAAAACTACTTTACAAATATGTACACTTGTACTCACATATGTATAGGAATCCATCAGGGTTAGTAATTAATGAAGAAAATGACAAAGTGGTACAAGCCACCTCTTAACCTAAACATAAACAAGCACTTTGATCCTAAATATGGCCACATATATAGCAGTACCTCCGAGAATAATCACTGCTTCTAGGTTACGACCTGAAACAGTCTCTGGAAGAAAAAGGAAAGGGAGGCAGGGAGAGAGAGATGAGAGAAATATCCATGAATTATCAGCTGAGCTCAAGTTTCCAGGATGGTTCTCTACTCGAAAGGGCAAATATATTCACCGGGTACAGAAAGAGTGTGTTCAAATAGAAAGGGAGGTTGCATTAACTCTGTGCTTGGAAATTGTGCTGCTGAATTTGGAGCACTGCCCAGTGCTGGCAGCCAGAGGTAAAGAACCATCCTGGGGAATTAGAGTCTGAGTACAAGGTACAAGAATGATGTGAGGATTAGAAAACTTACTTTGAGGTACTTGAGAACTCAGTTAAATAACTTATGGCAAAGAAAGCAAAGACATGACTGTACCATATTCTTCAGGTACTTATTTAAGGAACAAAATTGAATAACTGAGGGCTTTTCAATCCACATGAAGATTTAAGAGGCTCCTATTTCTATATAAGCTTAACCTGGAAAGGTTAGACTAGCAATAAGCTAAAACTGAAAAAAAATAACTTAAAGAAACTTTTTGTTTATAGAGTCCTTCTCCTCCTTTCTGGCCTCTCCTTCAGATCAATGACTCTTGGACCCTATTCTGCACAACTGTGCTGGGAAGTGAACATATTCTCATCCAAAACCAACCTAAAGCTGATTAGGTGGTGTACTCACTTGGGACGTACCAGATGAGGATTTCAAGTCTTCTTTGCAGAAGGAAGGATGTGCTTTTCATTCTCCTACATCTTGGCTAATGCTCTAACCCCTCATCTACAGGGCAAAAGCCATCATTGGTGATGATGCCACTTTTTGAAGAGAAAGCAAAGCACACTGCTACGTAATAGCAAAGCGTATTACTACCGTGTGGAACATGGTTCTCTAGGAACTTCCCTATCTGCTATTCTCTGAGAGCATCTGAAGGCAATTTAGAGAAAGGAGAAATGTTTAGTTTTTGGCTCTTGAATATGCACTGAACAGTCTCCAGCTTGTCCGCTGTCCTATTGATCCACTCTTGGTTACTTTCTGAAAGACAACTTCAGGCTCCTGGAAACCTTGCAGTTCTGTAAGGAAATTATTTACAAAACTGAGGCAACCTTGGACTTGGTCAGCATCTGAAGAATATTTTTCAGGACATCAGAAACTTAACTTAAAAAGTAAGCTGCACTTCACTGCTGTTGTGGATCTAGTCCAGAACCCATTATGCTCTATCATGGGTGCAATTCTTACCTTATAATCAGTCCAGAAGTGTACTTGGAAGCAAAGAAAAATCAATAAAATAAACCCCTGTATTTATTTATACAGATTTGAACAAAAAGCATATAAAAATGCACTTTAATACAACGATCTATAATTTTGCCTCATTACATAAACTCATATCCAGGAGGCAGCTTCCTGTAAATGTCAAAGTGAAAGTTTTAAATCTATATTTTCACTTTTCTCTTTAAAAAAAAAAGAACCACCTCAAAAAACCAAAAACCCAACAAACTTCACAAATGGAACTTACATGTAATTCTTCCTAGATCAGTGCAAGATTAGATAAAGCAGCTGACCCAGTAGCACTCAATAGTGGTCTTGAAAGTCCTGAAGAGTATCATATAGATCAGAATTTCCTACCCAAGCTTTAAATCTCTTTGCTTTTACATTTTAGACCCTTAACTTCATTTAAATGTTTTTTTTTGATTGCATCTATAAAATATTTACATTTTAATATATACAGCATCATTACCCTACATTGTGAGAAGCATAAAAGCATATGAAAGTAATAGCTTCCTTGACATACAAGATTAATATGTATGAATTGAATTTTTCTGTATTCTATGAACTCACACTTCAAGGAGAGACCAAATTTATAGATAGAGAAAATCCCTCATCCAGTTTCAACTTCATAGGAGTTTAACAAAGAAACTTGAGGTATGTGTGGTCCTAGTATCACCTTTGCAAGTCAAATTTCAAGATGGAGATCATTAGAGAGTATTGCTTGCAGGAGTGATTTTTTTTTTTTTTTTTAATGTTAGAATTTAATTTTTAAAGCTGAGAGTTTGGTCTTTTCTCTGCTGTTTCAGGAAGTTGCAGTGCATGTTATGGAATAAAGCTTTTTAGATAATTGTTTAGCAACATAGCAATCAAGTTAAAGAATGACCACTTTTTGTCATCAGCATATTAGTATCTTCTAAACTTCTGTGAATTAAACCTTTCACTAAAAATGCACTGCTAAAGATAAAAGCATTTAAAATTGATTGTCATTAGCATCTTTAAAAAAAATCCCCTGTATTTGTCAAAAAAAAGACCAATACAAGCCACCAGTACACACAGCCCTTTTGGGGTACCTCCATGATCCTAATGCCACCCATCTATAAGGCACAGTAGCACACAAAGACTTTTTTTAAAAAGTGATCATCCAGACTGTGTCTCACTCACATTTTTGAATAGTTATTTCTGAATTTTTCTCCAGTGCTTACGTAGAAAGGCAGCTGCATTCCAGTAGTTGTGTTGCTTTACTGCTCTCTTTCAGCAAGTCAGCAAGAGTAGGGTTTTGTTCAGCTACGATTCCTTAACCAGGGAACAGTTTAGCTCAAATAAAATGACAGCAAGGTGATTTTGAGGCCAACTAAACTGTCCAAAGGCAATTTTTGAAGTTTGCCATTTTGAAAACATTTTCAAATATATATGGGTATAGTTAAAAGTCAAATCCAGTACAACAGCAGAAAGTGGTGCCTAAAGAGCGGTGGCTGTAATTAGTTGTGAGGGTCCCCCCTCCCAGACAGGCTGCAACGTCATTCCCAGCTAACGTATGGGAGCAGTCAAGCATGTCATCTACCTGGGAGTCTTAGTGGCCATAGAAACAGGCTACATCCTCCCGCTCCCCTTTAAGGACATATCAATGTGCATTTAGTTAATAAAAGTCAGCATTCCTTCAACTTCAACCCACCTGTCCGGGAGATTTTTTTATTTGGCATGAAGCACGATGGATGCGCTTCAGACCCATCCAGGCTCATCTCTTGTTCCTCATCTGTCAGTCTGGATACTCAATAAAACACCACTTGGTTACTCCACCTTCAGCTGTTCCTTTTGAACCAGAGACCAAGGGAAAGTGTGGAAAACGGCAAGTGTCAGAGATAATATTTACTAGAACAGTAATAGCATCAAGAGCATGAGTCAAAGCAATCAGGTTCTGAATGCAGATGCCTGCAGCTTCTTGTTTTGATCTCTGTTTCAGCACTTGAACTATAACGAGCTTCAGTTCAGAACTAAAGCATCTTATGAATCGAAGTTGTTCTTGAAAATTTTATTTGGAGTTTGACCTTGAAAATATTATTTTCCTTGGTACTTACACATGCACTCTTTTCATGACACCTGCATATTATAATTAAGCCCTGGTCAAAGAAGAAAGGAATAGGAAAAAAGAAAAAGTTTTTACCAACACCAGTCATCCATTAAAAAAAAAAAAAATCATAAGGTCTCAAAAAAATTCAAGTGTGAAAAGATTGCAAAGTAACATCTCTTACCACCCATATGTTTACTCTTAAACTTATGCACTTAGGAACACAAGTTATTTAGAAAAGAAATGAAAAAAAATAAGTAGATCAACCTTGCAACCTTTGTCTAGACCTTTACAACATACAAACTGTGCAAACCTGCCATAAGAGAAAGCATAAACCAAAATGCAGTCCTTGGGCCAGTCCTTGGCTGTGTGGCAGACCACCCCCTGGCACAGGAGGGAATTTAGTGACTCTTCCAAACACAGCGCAAACCCCATCAGCTGCAACTGCACACGCAGCCAGCCAACTAACCCACAATTTTGGTATTCCCGTAAGTTCTTGTCAGCGTGCACAAGCAGTGTTATCACCTATAATTGACTACAGGACTTCAATTATGCTGGTAAATTTAGCAATAATTACACATCTTTGCCACCGTTCAGGAATTACCTCTCAGGGCATGAAATCTGTTTATACTCACTTCCAACAAATTCAGAGTTCAGCGTGTTTGCTCAGCTACTGGCTTCATTTGACCGTAACGATCTCGTTCATTACATGAAGTGCTCCATGAAAAGATGTCTGGGTCCACCCCTTGGTTTCTCAAGTTGGGAGGCAGGGGGGATCTGCTTGAGGGTAGGAAGGCTCTGCAGAGGGATCTGGACAGGCTGGATCGATGGGAAGTGGGTTTTGTGGTGGATAGAGGGGCTGCTCAGAGAAATCTAGGATCATCTTACACTCATTCCTTTCTTCATTATGCTCACAACTTGTCTAGCTCAACCTTCCTGCTCGTTCCTTTAAAAGAACGTTTTTGAGCCCAAGAGCTCGTATAATTCCCTCCTTAGAGAGCCAGCGAGGAAAACAAGCCGTTCTTGACAGGTATCAGAAGGCACCACTTCGCTTCGGGAAAGCGCTCACCTACTACAGGGGCAATACAAGAATTTTAGAAGAATAAAGCAGACTGTGCCATGCGATTCCCCAATTTTTCTGCTCCCATCAAATCCAGAATGGTTTACAGTAGCCTGCTGCTGCTCTTAATTTCCCCCCCTTATCAGGTCCCTGGCTGGCAAGGGTCCTGCCGTGCCCCCGCTGCCTCGCTCCCCGGACACCTTCCCTCCTCCCTCGGGCACATCCCGCGCCGCAGGAACGGGAGGGCAACACCTCGGTGCCTGGCACCACCAGTACGACCTGCCCTCCTCCAAAGGGAGGGCTGAAACCGGGTAACTGCACGGGCCGAGGAAAAGGGAGTGCTTACCTAAACCGCCCAGACTGTGCGTGTGAACCACGTCAAAACTGCTTCACGTCACTGCATGAGACTAAGCTCTAGCTGGGCTACCCTCGCCCACTGTTGTCCTTTCCCCCCCATTTTTTTTCTTACTGAAAGAATAGATTAAATTATTAAAACCAAAGCCAATTCCTGATGCTGGTTCCTCAAAATGACACGTGAATAAAGCCTTTTAAAGTCTGCCTGGCAAACAAACCAGGAGTGCTGGCTGCTGATACAACAAAAAGCATCTCACAATAGCAAAGATAAGCAAGGAGCATGTGTAACACTGGAAATTCTCTCTCATAGCAGCAGCACCTTTGGAAATTAACTCATTCTTCTGAAAAACTTTCTCCACATCAAACACTTGTCGGGAGTGCTGCGGTTGCTCTCTTAGGAAACATAACCACCTCTGCAAGACCCAATTTCTCTGTGAAGGTTAATTAGTTTAATGCGGGAAATGGTCTAGTGACATTGGGGATTTCTTCTTCAAATAAATGAGTTGGACGCTTGAGTTTGGTAAATATTGCCTAAGAAAACGTGGCTTGTGGATGTAACGCTTTGCACAACAGAGTATCACCATACAAAAGGAGAGAGAAAAACATCCCACAAGTTCTACCTGAGTTGGCAATTCGTTAAACTTCTTATTAAACACTTAGAAAAACTGGAATGGCCTCATTTGGGGGGTGGAATTGCTTCCTGCCTGCTTTTGTTACACTCTGTTCTGTTCAGTACAAACCTAATTTGAACCAGAACATAGCTGAGGTTGGGATTTGTGAATGAGCTGCAGAGACTGACATCTTGCCGAGATACAGATGCTTCAGTGAGAGAATTTCTCATCATGGCATATCAAACCATGTTATTTTAATTTGCTGTAGACAATAGCAATATGCAAGAGAGTAAAGAGAATTTGTATTTGTTGCATATCAATTTGCATAGTCAAGATTATCACATATATTTAAGATTGTAAGACACTGATGTCTGAAGCTCAAAACCTTAAAACCATAGCTTATTGGGCATCAGCAACTTAATTACCCCAAATCATGTCACTTATGGAAACACTTATTTAGAAGATTATTTTCAAACTGGCAATTTGGGTCTCAGTCAGGATTTGATTTTCATTCCTCCTTTAATTTTAGGGAGCTTACATTTCTTCCCCATCTTACCCTGATACATTTTCTCCCCAGCCCCTGGCTAATTTTCGAGAGCTGTAAACCGAAAGCCACCATGCAAACGATTCTGTTGATACAGGAGTGAAAGTTAACTCATTTTCATCAGCAGGGTAACAGGAGAGGCAACTGGATGCACACATGGTCTGACAAGTAGAAAGGTCACTTTAGTGGATGTCTTCTCAGAAAAAAGAGACTACTTTTAAAGGGGTATTATATAGGCTTGATGAAAACATTTAATATACAAACCCGTATTTCTGATTGTTTCGGTAGCCTGTGCCGTGTTTATTTGGCCAGTTTCCCAGGGATTTCCTGCTTTATTAAGGAGACCGCATCCTGGAGCATAGCGTTTACATAAGCTACCTACGTGATTAAATGAGGTAAGTAAAACACATGGAGGAAGCCTCTGATACCATGAGCATTATACTGAAAAAAAAAAAGACAAGTTTAACAGGGAAAGATTAACAACAAACTTTTTCCTTCTTTAGCTATGAAGACTATTTTTAAGTCATCAGAAAAAGTTGTTTGTATATACATACCAGAAAAGTTAAAGCTCAGTAAGAAAATACAGAAAAATTAGGTGTATTTACAAACAACAAGAATTACTGTTTTAGAAACTTGGACTAAATGAAGTCCCTGGTGTAAAAGCACCACATAGCAACAATGGCTGTTGGCAAAACTCCTAACCAGAGTTTGGGCTGCTGACAGAAAACTTTGCATGACTTCAGACCAATTTACAAATTTTTTTACTGAATTTAAATTCTGTTCTTATTAAGACATTAGAAATGCCACCGAAGACCAGCGCTTCCAGGTGAATAGGCTTTCTTTTTGTAAAACTTACTTCTTAACCATTTCAGCCAAACACCGCTTAAACTCTCATTAAAGGGGAATGAAGAGCAATTTAAGTATTTTTCCAAAAAAGGTTAAGACTCAGTAAAAAAACCCCAAACCTATTATTGCATTTAGTACAGAGCTGCTTCAATCGTAACTGTATACTACCATATGCTAGCAAATTCTCTGCTTCCTATTTTGAAGCACTTAATTTTAAAACACCATTATTGTTCAAAGATACTAAATGTCATAACCAAAAATTTCACAAAAGTTACAATAGAACACGTTGGTTAAAACCTAAATAACATAACCATACGTAATACTGATAATATACCAATAATAACAACCATTATGAAATACTATTTTGTTCACATGCTGAGTATCATGAAACAGCCTTTAGCGTATCATTGCTGCAAAGAAATTATGAAAGTTCTTGCCAGTCTTGGCTGACATTCAGCAATTACTGCATCCCTTTACCTCAGCTTCTCCCTGTGGATCCGGCCACATTTGTAAGAAACCAGGTACTATAGACAAAAAGCAGTACAAGATGCAAAGTGGTTTTTGAAAATATCTTAGTAAGAAGTGATTAAGAGCTCACTCATCATTCACAGAATGGGTTAGTACCTGCAACTAGTAGCAACTCTGCAGAGTAGCAACTTTGCTTTCAAGCAACTTGTCAAAGAAGTGTTGTTAAGAGGATTCCTTACACAAGCCATAGGTTTTCCTCTCCCTCACCCCTTGCATACCTGATAATTTTGTCCATTGGCAATTGTTGGTGTAACTGCAGTTACAAAGGGTTTCTTTAAGTGTCCCTAGCTTTTATGCTTTTCCCTATCTACAAAGAGGTGCAAGGCAGAAGGGTACACACTCCTTGGTAAAGTTCACGCTTTGAACTCACCACCCCATTTTTCCCCTTTCTTACATTTATCTAATCTCCTTGAGATGCAGTTATTTTGCTAACTGGCTTAAGTAGGAGCCCAGCTTATTGCATTATACGGATATTCACATATGGTAGTGACCACAGGCCAATTACCTCTTCAAATAGACCAGGCACGTTTATTTGTTTGTGTGATTCCATAAACATGAGAAGATTGGAGTATAAGTTTGTGTTGCCAGCAGCAATTTTGTCTGCTTTCACAGTAGCAAAACAGAACCATACTTAAAGCATAGGAGACCAGTGAACTCCTGCCTTTGGAGTACACTAAAAGGGGGCCCCAGCTCAGCAGTTCGGGCGCTGAGTGGCAAACACCATCTGTATCCTTTTCCCTTCCATAAAAGGAACCTTTATAGGAGCATAAAGGAAAACAAAGAAAGACTACTACCAGTAGTTATAAATACTCAAATGAATAGTTAATCATCCAATAAGAATGTGAATTCTCTCAAGACATTGTACTAAAGCAAACTAGTCAAAAATACAAAGCTACTGAACAAGGGCACTCCAGTAAGCAAGTGATAAACTCAAAAAGACAAACAAAAACCTCTCCCTACCCTACTTTACAACAATTTAACAATAAATAACAATATTAAAATATAACTAGGAAAAAAAAAGCTTCAAACTAGAATTTTTATTTTTTCATTTTGCTTAGGCTAATTTTGAATCCTGTATTTTCCCCTTTTGGTCAGAAAAGCTGAAGCACAGCAAGCATGCCTACATGGGATTTGCTTAGAGTTCTAAAGCCAGTAAACTGTGACAAATACTGCCTGGGGCACATATGAAAGCCTATTTTTTTTTGTGCTGTTTTCAGTTAGCCAGCCCTAGAAATCAACACCGAGAAGATAAATAAACACAGTTTTGATATGTACAGTAGCAAGAATTAGCTTTGTATCCAGACAAGGAACAAGCCATTTAAAACAGAAGTTAGTGGATTAACTATCCTAACGGCTTAAACGACATGCTTATTCAAGCTGCAACAAAAAGCCGCCCAGCGAAGCAAGGGCCCTTCATTGTGAGTTTGTGCTCCACACAAGCAGTTCTAACAGCTTTAAGTTCTTTTTTGTTTAGGAGTTTGTTTGTTTCTAAGGAGAAAAAAAAAGAACAGGGAGAATGTAAGTGACCCAGTTGGAAGCAGGAGGCTGGTATACTAGCAGCTTCTCTAAACATAGACGAAACATCAGCACCACCACGAGGCAGTCAACGAATGGTTAGTCATCTAACAGAAAGTAGCAAAAAGCACATTTGGAATATTCACCCTCCAGTCATATACATAGGCAGAACAACCTACATGTATATACACAGGTATGCATAAAGACACACAATCAGGTACTTAATTTCAATGAGACTTTTTTCTGTGTATCACTTGGAATATTCCCCAATGACAAGATGTACAACATCACCTGACCCTAAGAAATTCTGTTCTTACACATCGGTTGACTTCAACTTGCAACATGAAAACATTTTCATATCTTGACTGTGGATTTGAAAGCAAGTCAGTGCTTGCTTCGAAAAAGGTAGTTACAGCTTTTATGTGGAATCATGCCTACCCAGGTACATATGGCTTATCACTTACTGTTACTAGGTGTAAAGGCATCTGCATTCTGAAATAAAAGACACTGAATATCCACAGACTTCATGCCAGAGACAAGTGTCTGAACTTAATTTGGTATAATTCCATTTAGCTTTCTATTTAAGGTTTTTTTTTTAAATAACCTTACTTGCTTTCTGAAGAAATGTGATGTTTTCCAGAAAGTTCATCTGTTTAGCGTTTAAGTCAGCAGTAACTGGAAGTAATATAAAAACCCCAGACCAGATCCCTCAAAACAATTGCAAGTAGTTTACGTGCCATCTCATCTAAATACTGTTCCTTGAGATTACTCATCAGGCAGTGAGGATTTTCTGTTGTTTAGCACAAGACAGTTAAGCTCTTGACATCTCAGTCAACCTTTAAAGTTTCTCAACCAGAAACTCTTTCCACCTGTACCTCCCTCATGCTGCAGTGTTTGAAGGCACATCCACAGAACTCCCCTGAAAACAAGTATACATTAGGCCATTTTAGTAATTTCAGCTCCTACGCCAAGGAAGTACATATTTTAAATAAGTATTGGCATGCCTAAGGTTACAAGCCTAAAGCAACTTTCATTTTTAGGACTGAAAAAATGCCATGCTGAACAGTCATAATTTGTAATCATCCACTGAAGTTTGGATACCCAATAGCTAATCTTGAAAGACACCAGGACTTTGAACACATAGCAGATGTAGAATAAATGTTACACTAACAAAAAGATCAATGCTGGGAAGATTTTGATTCCATCTACCCACCATTTCCCCCCCAATTTAAAAGTGATCCCAATTAAATATACAGTATGTCCACTTTAAACTAGATGAAACTGTTTTCTGCTCTCAGCTTCAATTTGCAAACATGCATGACCTGTTTTCTCCTGTATCTAAAATAATTTTAGGCACTGCAATCAATTAATTTTGACTGACTTTTGGTCAATAGGTTTCACTACTCTTACCTGACAAGAGAAGACCAATACAGCAAATGCTATAACTTTTCTTCCCAAGTTCTAATGATAAGCATCCAGTGTGTCCTCCCATCCCCCCCCAGTTTTAAAGTATATAAAAGGTATTAAGAGAAGGATTCCATGATGACCAGTTTAAGGATCAGGTAACACCACAGTCACACTAAATTCAATACTTAAATTTGTTTAACTTAAGAAATCTATGTATTTTATTATAATAGCTAGGACTCTCAGGCTGCCCTTTCCAGGTAACAATACACAAAAAAATCTGTTTCTTTGCTCAACCTGAGTTTAATTTGGGTTTCACTGTTTTCTCCAAGCGGACTGAATGTTTCATGACCAGAACTCTTCATGAGGAAGGCAAACACTTACCTTCATTCTGGGTTGTCCGGCATTCCCAATGACCTTTGATATTTTAGGTGACAATTAGCAGGCAAAGTCACTGAAATTTCTAAGTATCATTAGAGGAGTCACTAGAGAAAAAAAGGAAGCTAAAAGAAATCCAAATCAGGCTACGGTAACTTAACCTAAACAAATTCAACCTGCCTGAAAGCAGCACAAGAGGCATTAAGTACTTCAACCTATACTGCTGCATGAAGAAGCTTTGCCTGAAGATTTATGAACTAGTGTTACCTTCCCGTGAACTCAGAGTATTGTAGAATTCTCTGTACAACTTCAATTTTAGAAATGTAAGACACATTAACTTTGACAAGTGTAGTATTACAGAATCAAAACACAGTCATCAGGCCAGATTTAGGGTTTTAGGGTAACCAAGAGCTTCAAATACAGACTTCAGGAAGTTTGGCTTTTTGGGGTTTTTTTTGGTTTTTTTTCTTCAATATTTTAAATAAAGAGCTTTCTGAATATGGATGCATTTTTAAAAAGCCCAGCATTAAAAAAATCTAAGTACACAGCTAGTTAAGTAATTTTAACATTTATTCTGCAAAGAAAAGGATTAAACTCTCCTTCTTCCAGATTTGCTTAAATATACTTGTATTTTCAATAAATCAAAAAGCTATGCAAAGAATGATTCTGCAAATTAATCCTCCAGGCAAGGCAAAAGAGCAAGAGAAACCATTTCATCTTCCACTTATTTTATTTATCAAGAAAACAGCTAACACAGACTTAACGCTGAACACGCTGTTCATCATGCAAGAAGTATATTTAATTTTAATCCTTTTCTAACTACTGCTATTCAGAGACAGTATGGAATTTTTGTATTTGCAGGGTAGAGCATTTATTAACTCAAGCCTTGTCTCAAGTGTGGCACAATCAGAATGTTCTGAACAGCTGGTTCGGAAGATAGCCAAGATGCAAGAAAGATGTCTGAGCCTCCTTTTCAAGGGCAGCCAACTCTTGTACTGTAGGTGCCAGAATATCCACATGGCCTTTATACAGTCCACCTGCCAAAAGAGACCCAATCTAAATGATGTGTTCAGAGCCATTCTTCAGCAGAACTAATAATGCTCAACCACAGTCATTCAGAAAGTTAAAGTAACTTTGTTAGCTTCTTAAGAAAAAAAAAAAAGCACAAACAAAAAACACAGGTACATACACACTTTTGTCACTTGCAAACCATAGACTGCATGTAACAAATGCAGAAGACAGCAAAGAACTAGCAGGGTTTTTTAATCTATCGTCCTTTAGTTATACAGCAGACAACCAAGAAACAGCATTGCATAGCAAGGTAACTCAAGAGGTGTTCATTGCTTACCACCCAGAGCTCTTTTCTGCCCATATGTAACTTTTCCATCAAAATCATCTACTGGTACTTTTATGTCTGGTTCAACTTGGGCAATAGTGCAGTTTAAGTGTTCTTCAATCTCCCCAAGCAACTTAAAAAAAAAAAAAAAAAAAAGAAAAAAGTCTTAAAGCACTCTTATGGTCTAAGACTTCAGTCAGACTAGTGTTCTGAACAGTCACATTCAAGTAGTTTCAACAGGAACTGCACAGAAAAAACAATTTGGGCACAGATACCAAAGACTAACACATTTTCTGCTCAGACTACACAAGTTCATTTCCCATCTCAGTATTTCTTTATCCTACCTACAAACCTTTGTTTTACATACTACCCTACTTATGAGTGGGGCTACTTTATAATAAAGAGCTCATGGTGCAAGCTTACTTTACCACACATGATATATCGTACACCCTTCTTTAATGTAGAAAAAAGGGAAGCACTGTGAATTTAACAAGCATTCATACTTGGTATACAAATCCCAAGGAAAATGTACTTATGTGACACACTATTTCCAGGTTAGAGGAACAACAGTTTTAAGTTACTTAGAGTTTTGCAAGAAACCATCTAAACAAGAATATTTAACTAACATCATGTAACTCTTAACAGCATTTGATTAGGAAGACTATAGAGAAGCTGAAAATAAGACTCCAACAGAACTGGCTGGGAATATTAAAAGAAGCTTTTATAATTAAAGAAATAACTTCTAGAAAGTATAACTTGCAAAGTCTTCTAATTTTGTCTTCAAATGGAGTCAAAGATTACAAACACCCTAAAACTAGCTTTGTAGTTCAACTACTCAGCTAAAACAAGAACTATATTCCACAGTCTTTTAGAGGAATTAGAACATTCTGGTTAAGCAAAACGTTTACCTGCATCTCATTGTACCATATGGTACAGCCGCCTTCTTCCTTCAGTCTAGTATTGTAACACCCTTTTCCACGACTACTGCATACATGATACCAGACCTAGAAATACAGGAGAACAACTTCTAAACTTTGTGAAAGTTCAGTACATCCACTTTGATTAATTATAGCATGAAAAAGAACTCAGATATGTATTTAAATTCCCTTTCAATTAAGCAAGAATGAAAAAGCAGTTTTCCAATACAGTATATTAAAGTCAGACATCAGCTGTGGATGGAACTTCCGTAAATAACGTCTGTTCAATTTTGCTTTGGAGTATAATTACCTTTTCTTTCTCTTTTGCGACGAGGGAGATTGCCAAACCCATCCTGTAATATTAGGGGAGAAGGGAGAGAGAAAAACGTATGTCAATAACTATTGCCAACTTACGAAACAACAAAAAATATCAAGAAAACATAGCAACTACTCTGAATACATACATACCTCTCAGCTCTGCCTACTCTCCCAATTCGATGAACATAGTTCTGCTTTTCATCAGGGAGTGTGACATTGATAACTGTAAAATACATACAGAGAATGCAAGGTTTGGGTTTTTTTTAAATATACAAGATAAGATCACAGATCAGACACCTAAACTAAATGATTTTGATTGCTGCAATCCCTCTCTTTAGCTCACATACATTACATTGTATTACAGCAGCTGCAGGTGTCATTAGCTGCAATACCTACACTTAAAGCTTCCACTAGAAAACTGTTTTTTCCATGATTACTTTTTGACAAGAGTGGAAAAACACAAATGAAGAATCCCCAGCAATGGAAAACATCATCAGGCATTTGAGAAGGTATGGTGAACAATCAAATTAAAAGTTGCCTAGTTCAAGCCTTTAACATCTACAACTTTTTAAAATTAACCTGTAAGTCATATACCTGTTTGAACTAGTTGACAGGACTGCAAATATATTGAAGCCATATGCAATTCAACAACTTAGTTGAAAAGTTGTATCTTACCATATGGAACACCATGAATATCAATTCCTCTAGCAGCAACGTCTGTGCAGATCAAGAAACGGACATCTCCTCTCTATGAAAACATAGTTGTAAAGAAGTGTTGTGCTAAGTAAACCAAAGAAAATACCAGGCAATGAAACAGTAGTCCTTTGCATTTACTTCACCTTGAAGTGTCTCTGTACATTTAGGAACACTTCAAATAAAGCTCTCCGACAGTGCAACAGTGGAAGTTTTTGAACATGAATAGCTTGATCAATTTACATCCTTATTTCTTTCCCCAACAGCATTAGGCAAGTATAAATAGATGAATGACTTAAAACCAAACTGCCTAATATTTAAATAACTACTTTAATATTTAAGAACCAAAGACTTTAAAAAACAACGTAATCTGTTACAGAGCTCAAATTTAGTTTTTATTTAAAAGCAAGCCCAGCTGTCCTCTCAATGAAAACTCACAAAGGTCATACTGACTGACAGTATAGATTTTCACCTACAGAAACTGTGCCTCAGAATTTTAGGAAGTGGGTCATAGAACATTTGAACACAATTTAATTTAAATGGAGAATTAGCAACACGAATTAACATATGATTTCAGATATTAGCAAGTGAGGGAAAAGCCTTCAGGAATCTGCTGCATCACCTTAAATCTTTCCAGGTTTTGTTTTCTTTCTTGAGGTTTCCTGTCACCATGCAGACAGACACAAGAGAACTGGTGTCCTTTCCTATCAGGACCTGAAAGAGTTGCTATGCATTAACAACATCATATGTAAGTTATGACACAACACCATAAAGAACTGGTAAAAAGCACATTATGTGGGCAAAAGTCTTGCCTCAGGGCAATTTCACGTATTACCAATTAACATAAATTTTTAATTACTGATACAGGCCTTGAGGAAAAACAAGACAAACAGTTAAACAAGCACCTTTCCTCCCCCCTCCCCAGAGGAGGTCTGTGCAGGCATGTCTCCTCACTCCTGCCTAGTCTAAGCTCTCCTTGCTTCTCCAAACGTGCCTTCGCCCTTCTCCCTGCCCCCTGTCAGTGTCCCCCTGTGCTTTCTCTCACATCTCCTTAAGTACGCACTTTTGTACAAACACATTTCTTCCTGTCTCCTACCCCAGCAACTCACTTATACATATTTCAGCAGAGGCACCATATACTCTTTTCATTGCTTCAAATTTTGGTGCACAATAGGTTGTTTCCAGCCATTTCAGAGCTGTCTGGAACAGGTACAGGGCAGTTCATTGCTTCCTCCCACAAAGGGCACCCCTGCAGCTCCCTGCTACCAAATCCTGACTTTTAATGCCCAGTCAGTATGTCAAAAAAACTTAAGCACAATTTTATCTGTGTGGTGTCCAAGTATCAGTGACCTCTATCATATAATTTTGGCTTTGAAATAAACAAGAAAGTGAGCAGAATAAGGTTTTTATGAAAAATATTACCTCCACCCTGTTGGATGAAGTATTGCTCCATATTATCACAATCTATTTTAGTCCTGCAGAAAATAATTGCTTGGTCCATCTTGTGTTCTTTGATTGCCCGAACGGTGTATTCTCCTTTCAGAATTTTAATAGCTTCAGACCACATTTCTATGTAAAAGTAAAGAAATTATTTCACTCAAATTGTTTAAAAGTATGAATAGCCTTTGAACGGCCACATTTAAAGTTCTCTAGCCTTTCAGTACAGTTAAAACTTTTATTAGCAGAACAAGTGAGCTAGATCTTCAGTTTTTTCTTCTGCCCCCTATGCTCCCCTGCTCCAAGGAGTTTCAGTTTACTTACACATACCAACAAACACTTGTTGTTTACATACCTGCAAAATATATACTCAAGTCTTTTTCTCTCCCCCCTAATTACAGAAAGACATCTTTTCGCAACTACCAAAGTGTAGAAACAAAAATTTGGAGGAACATGACTCAAGGCCAATCATAACATTTACAAAGGATTATTTCACAAGCTATTACTTAACTAATGTTGCTGATTACCTGGAGTGTTAGCACCAGGTCGTGTATTGTCTTTTGCATGTACTTCATCAGTCTAGGAAAAAAAACAAACCAAGCCCCACGCAAGTCATTAGTCCACACTTAACAGATAATACTTAACTCCATTAACTTATAATTAGCAAGAAATAAAATAAAGTTTTATTTAAAAAAAAAAACCACTACTTGTTTTAAAACTTTTAAACTTGTTCATAAAAAAAGTACAATAAAATTATTCATGTAGACACTAGATAGAAACCACCTTTGAACAAAGTGATGAATTAAAAAAAGCAAAAGCAAACCCAAACCCCCACCAAACCTGAAAACAATGTACTGTAAACATGGCTAAATCATACAAACGCAGTTGTTCCTTATCTTCTTCCCTATGCTAAGCTGAATCAGATATAAACCTAAAACCCAAGAGAAATAAATTCCTGCTAAGACTTAATGAAAAGGCTCTAACAGACCTAAAAAAGGGAGGTTCCACAGACAACGAGGGGTTAAGAAAACCTATCAATTGTAACTGCATATGAGTTGGTGAGAATGGTATACAGACTCCCAGGTTATTCAAAACTACAAACCTAAAGAGTTCAACAACCATCACCTCCTCACATGAATAGGGGTCAGGTTAATGCAGAATTTAAAGTGGAGTCTCAAGTGTAGTCTGAGATGAAAGCCATTCCTCTAAAAATTGCTCGTCTCACATAGGTTAGAGACAAAACTACTTTACAGAATGATCTATGTTGAAAAGTTTAATTCCTCCTGTTCAATCAGAAAAGACAGGTACTACAGTTAGGCCACAGACCATTAGCTGTGAAATGAGTGAAAAAGCATTTCAGTGCCATTGTCCTCTAGTACAAATCAGAATGTTACTCTGTCAAGATCTTCCTCAATCATGTTTGTAAGACTGAGCTGTTCAGAAACAGTGTTACAACATCACCAATATCATGATGCTAACTACCCTGGAGCAAACCATTTCAGATACACTAAGTTGTTTCAATAGCCTGCGAAGATCCTACAACATTAGGCCCCGATTCTGAAGTTTAAATAAGTAAATATGGGCAAATAATATTAATTTTCACTTATAGACCACTTACCCTGATATGATTCTTGCCAAGCCTTTCCCAGAGCTTGTCAGCTTTTGGATTTACAAGCACAACTACATGGTGTACAGTTTCAGGGACAGAATCTTCTCCTTTCAAATCAACCCAGGTAGGAAAATGCATGATCTTCTCAGATAGTTTTTTCACATCAAAAGAATGTAGCGTTGCAGAGCACACAATCACCTGAGGAGAAAAAGGCTGTGGATACTACTGAAGATTGACACTTTTTGCTGGGAGAATCTGAGTAGAACTGAAGAATGTTATGTAGTTGAACAGCATAATGTAGCACAACAGAAACAAGTCCCTGACTGGCCTTCCTCATCACAGGAACCACCCAGCTGATGAGAGTCAAGACACAAAATAACTTACTTAACTATTCTCTTACAAAAACCCTATCATGTAAGAAGAAGAAAGCAGAATTACTGAGAGCTGATGAATCAAGTTTAGAGCATTAGAAATCATAATGTATTTAGTCACTCTTTTTTCAGATGGGTTTATTGTAAATAACTCAAATACTCCTAAACACTGGGCTTCAAGATCTAGGATCCCAAAAATACATATTCACAGGCAATTAGTGAACCCAATGAACAAGTGTTAGATTTGGACAAGAGGTATAACAAATTCGACTTGAAAGAAGCATGCTCCATGCCATGTAATAGTCAACACTTGAAAGCAGTACACAGCACAAGAAAACTCCAAACAAAAAACAAAAACACCACAAAAAACCTGCAAAACAGGAACAAATTTTATACCTGAAGTCTCTTTCCATCTGAAGTTATCTGAGGAATTTGACTGTGGATCCTGTTTATGAAATCTGAATAACCTTGGAGGAGAAGGCCATCCTACATGGGAATAAAAGAAATAAAGCTGCAATTCTTACTTCCCATTTCTCAATCTATACACTTCAGTTAAATAAGCAATACTCTTGTGGTCTCAGAAGTTATCTCAATTCGCTGGACAGGTCAATGCCTGTCTGTGATGTTATTACTAAGGAGGGAAAAACAGTAAAAATTTGGAGTATTTACAAGCACAGCTGCTGTGTTTCACAAGAAATTTAACATCTGTCTCAGCAGCTTCTCCTAGCTAATACCCCAAGGCATTCCATCTTCATGAATATTCTGTTGTACTATAACAGATCAGAGAGAGGGGCACTCATTTCACAGCATATTGACTACAGCATTGATTGGCTTCAAGACCTGCTGGGTAATCAAAAAGGCTTCTCTCATCTCTGTCCTTTCAAGTTCCCTGTACAGTGACCAGGACAGACTTCACTACCTTGTGAATACAGCCTGAAATACATTTCTCTACCATAAAAAATTCAAATAGCTTTACCAGAGGCTACAAAGGGAAAAAAAAAAATTGTAAGTTACTATGGTTACAAACAACAAGAAGATTAAACCGGAACAGTCAATAGGTAGCTAATTGTTGTTCCACTGAAGTACCAAATGGTATAGAACAACGTTTCACTGACTCTTTTAGGAAATGTCACTGCATTAAAGAACAGAACTTAAGTTTCACTTAGTTCTCTACTTACAGCTTCATCCAGAACCAGGAATCTAACTTGAGATAAATTAAGCTTTCCTGTTGAGACCAGGTCATCCAGTCTTCCAGGAGTTCCAACAACAATATCCACCTATGAAATATATAAGTACAAATTGGTCCTGTAATTAACTAGAGGCATTACCAGCTTTGTCTATATTTAAGATTAAGACAACTATCAGTATGAGGCTTTATTTTCTATTAACTGTAACTTCACAGAATCCTAGAGTAATTTGGGTTGGAGGGATCTCTTCTTGAGGTCATCTGGTCTACACTTCCACCATCACATGCAAATCAAGGACAATTTCCAAGTTGCTTTAGGTAGCTGCCCAATAAAATTCTCAGTATCTTCAAGGAAAGAGGTCCCACAGCCTCTCTGGGCAACTGCATTTTGTTCTATGGCCATTTCATTAGCAGTCTGCCTTAGGCAGGAAGCCTTCTCTTACTTTGGGAAGTGTTGTGCCCCTTCTTCTCCCCTTTGCCACCCCCCAAGCTGTGTAACTTTGTTATCTGAAGCCAACAAACAGAACGTTTTTAAATAGGGATAAAATAAATTCAATTTTTCTCACTGTGGAAATATACATATCGAGTCTATCAGCTATAGAAACAATGTAAGATTTTGCCAGATGGAAGTGTTCACCGTCATGAATTTAGCATTCACATGAAAGTCTAGTGATCTTCCAGTTCAAGCCTGCTTAGGAGAAAATCTGTATTTTGGCAGCTAGAATAACTGAAAAAATTATCAATAGTGACGTGGCCTTCCTTCCAAAAGTGAGGTTCCAAATAAAAAAATGACTATGCTATCCCCACAGCATGACTGAAGTGATTGTACATCCCATGCTGCTGAAGCTAGACTGGTTCCTTCTACGCAGGACTGGTTTATGGTGTGGGTTGACCCTGGTAATTGCAGATGAGTTTTATTCACATAAATATGAAGCACAAGTTAATAGGAAAACTGTCTTGTCAGTTAAGGATAAATGGCAAAAATTACATCTTTATTTTAAAATTTTCAGAAGTACTCAGGCTTCACATAATTTGACTAAGTACTATAGGCATCTGTATTGACAATTGCCATGCAAGTAAAGCAACAAATGCTAGACCAGTGCAACATGAGCTTGCTATCAACTGCACCATTTCTTTTTATGAGGTTTACAGGAGTTACAAGAAGCACCATTACTATTCTCTAGCAACATCATGAGTTATTCAGAACCCAAAATATTAAATCATATGAACAAAAATACAACTTACTCCTTGTTCCAGTACAGAGAGTTGATCTCTTGCAGCAACCCCACCAATAATCAACAGTTCCCTAAAATTACATAACCATATTTTGAAATGTGCTAATTTATTATATTCAGAAGATATATTAAACATCTGGCTGAAGATTGATTCTTTTATCAGTAGTTGACTATTAACAGCTCTGAACAGTAACTTTTAAGAAAAAAAGAATAGAAAAAAAAATTAAAATTCATCCCTTCATACATAGGGTATTGTATTTTAATTCAAGAAGCAAAAGTTTTGTTACTGAATCGTATCTGAATTTGATTACTTTATTGCTGTTGCATTACACACATTAACACCTTAAACAATTTAATCTTAAAAAAGAATGTTCCTTAAAAATCTCAAACATACATTAGTTTAGTAAGTTTCCTGTATTCTTGAAAACTAGAAATGCAAATAACAGTAAACTAAATGAATCCTACATCATAGCTTTCCTCTCCCCATTGCTACTCCCCTTCAATTCTAGTAAAAGCACTCTTGTAAACTGACTGTTTAGAATATGGAGACACTTGTTTAAGTTTTATAAGCACAGTCAAAAGAGAAACAACTTTAGATCAAAGCAACTTGTAGACTATTCACTTTTCAGAACTGCATGCCCATGCTAATCACTGCAACATTTGTCCTGCAAGCACCCTAATGTAAACAGAGCAGACCTTGTATATAACTATTTGTTGGAGACAAAAAACAAACAAAATGAGGGCAGGGGAGGTGGAGGGCACAGGAAGATGCTCAGAAAAGAAGGGCAGTAAGCAGATGTGCTTTTCTTCATTAAAAACATTAAGTATCATACACCTTTGATAATCTGAAGAAAAAAGCCAAATAGATTTGTCATACCACGACAATGTAGTCCATAGATAAAACACATCAAAAAACCCCTAACTAGTCTGACTGTAGCTGAAAAGTCAGAAGGTTGGTTGGTAGCAGATATTAGAGGCTATTATCAGTAGCACTACAGATTAAGGTCCCCTTAGCTACAAAGTGGAACACCCTCTACCCCCCTGCAAGTCATGTCTGTGGACAATACTACAAACGCAACTACAACAAATGCACTGTTACCTTAATTTGGGATTATCAACATATTTTTTGAACTGCTTCACATTGTTCAAAGTCTGTTCTGCCAGCTCTCTTGATGGTTCTACGATCAATGCTTTCGGAGCATTTGGAAGGTTCTGTGTTTGAACCACTTGTGCAGTTCCTAAGTGAAAAAAAATATACTATTAAAGACAAACTACATTCCTATCCCAGATATTTTCACTGGAAACAAACTTGGATTTTCTACTAATACTCTAAACCCTCATGATTCTAAATGCTCCATTAATGGGTGATGTTATTGCTCACTCAATTATGAATAGCTTCAGATTAATATTCAGAGATTGCAAGTTAATCTTGCCATGAAAATGGGTATACTGGCCATGCAGCATAATTAATTTTATTGCAGAGCTTACACACATACTTATTTTTAAGACAACACTGTTGAGTAACTTAGCTGAACTTCTCTTTACCTGATGCATTTCTAAATTCAAAATGTTAGAGTATTTGTGGTTTAAGATGAAGAAAATTTGGAATACTTTAAAAAAGCACTACTATTGCTACCAGTAAGATCATTGTAAGATATACATTGGATACAACAGTAATGAAGCAATTATGTGATCAAAAGACATACTGTAACAATATCTGAATGTATTACTGAGAGAAGTTTAAAAATCTAACCTACCTGATTGTTGTGATTTTACAACATTACCATCAGGAGCCTTGCAAAGACCAATATAGCCATCTTTTGGTGGAAACTTGAAATCTTCTTCACCAAAATTGAATTTCAATTCAGCATTCTAGATTTCAACAAAGTTGTGTCATACAGACAGATTCAAGAGACCACATAAACTAAGAAAAAATTCCATAACTAATTTCCTCATGAGGAATCAGCTAGATGAGGAGGAGCAGAAGGTGGTGTTTTCTCCCATCTTACACATTCCCTTCCCCAAGTTGTCTAAAGCCTGCCAGACATTTTGTGCATGGTTCTAGCTCTTAAAACTCCTTTCTTCTACATCAAAACACTCCCACGTTTACAGATACATAGGAAACCGTTTTTGAACTTTTATGTTCTATTCATTTTCAATGATAAACCACAACTAAAAAATGTGGTGGTGTTTTTTTTTTTTGTTTGTTTGTTTTTTTTAAGACTTGTACATTTCTCTGACCACCATAACATTTTGCTGAAACCTTTACTCAGTAAGAGATCACCCCAGAGAGACTAACTTCAGATACTACACTTCAGATATACTACACTATGGTAATGTTAGTTGAGAATAAACAAAACGAGGAATTTTGGCACTTTCAAGTTATTTGCTTATATTTGTTGAATCACAGTATATCAAAGTTTAATACAGGCAAGATAGCACTGATATTAGGAATTAGTTATCCATGCTCTTCTACCCTTATATTCAAGTTTCGGTATTTAAATTTGAATTTAAACATTTGGTATTTAACTTGAACAGTATTCGTCAAAACTAACACACCATGGTGACCACTCCAGTACTGAAAAACTACCAGAGTAAAGGAAACAGAGTGTACAAGCACAACTACAGTAATTGTAGATGGCTGTGCAAGTTTTATACATAAAAAAGTTAGGTACCAAAACTAGAACAGTTTTAATGTTCTTGTACATCTGTGATACTCCTAAGTTACCTTCAGTACACAAGCTGCAAAAAGTGCTTGGTTCCTTATGTGTGGTGGGATTTCAAATGCAAGGCCAAGGTCCTTCCCTGAAAGCAGAGTTAGTTCAGTCAGACTCTGCATGTGTGTGCATTCCTCTCCCTCAGTACAACCATCCCAATAAAATGCCAAAGAAGAAAGTGAGTAAAACTTACCATTTTTTGAAAATTTTATTTGTCCTTTATCTACATCTAGATAACACCCAATTGTATCATGCATAGTGAATTCCTGTAACAAAAAGAAGTTTGTGAAGCTAAGAGACTGTGTTCAATGTATTGAGAAAACTTAGTGCTTACATTTTGTCAGCTTTTAGTTTTCCCACTTCTCCCTAATAAATGCTAGTTTTTGAGAGAAACAAGTTCAATTTATTCCAATAATACTGCTCTAAATAGCATGCATATTTTTATTTGATTACAAATCTTCAGTAAATTGCCCAATTTATCTTAGATATTTAAAAATTAATTGCTGCTTTAAATTTAATTTAAAACCAAACACTTCGACAATGATAAATTCAAGTAATTGACCTCGAAGTATTCAGCATTATGTAAAAGTGCATTAATCATGCATTTATTAGCCAATGTAAATCTAAGCTTAGAGCACCAAACATGGTAACAGAAACCTATTTTTGACTATATAAAAAGACTAACTCTTGCATTAGGTACTATATGCATGTTATGTATACTTAAGTAGTTCATTTAAATATCCTGAAATCTGTTCATTGTAAAGGTATTCAATAGAATCTGTGTATTATAAAGTGCTTCTATTTCAACAGCTCATAAGTCACTACTATAAAAAAGCTACAATAGTCATAAAAGTTGCAATATGGCATTGAGAGTTCATCAATACCACAAAAAGTTTCTGCTGTATTATTCATGTTTGAATAAACTATGCTTAAACATCTGAACTCTTGACTGGCACACTACAGAAAAACCACCACAGATATTCTTGGTAATTTTCAGAAGTGTACATTAAGATAACACTTCTAATGACAAACCCAACTCAATAGCCAGAAATAGAGCGTGACTAACTACATCTTATTAGCATTTATGTACGTGTTTTGACATATTAGAGAGTTGTGTGATTACTTCTATTGTAACTACCAATAAACAGGATACAATGCCCTCAGACATTTACCAAGGTACACAGATGGTTGGTGTTGTTCAAGCTAAGAATGAAATAAGTCAAGAAATAACTTAAAGAGATCACTTAAACTCTAACCATTTATTTGCAGCCTAGCCACTACATCATAAGCCCCAAGCTGATAACTGCTTTTGTTAAACCTGTTAATATGCTTCTACCCAAAAATGCTTCAATGTTCCACGGTACTTCTGACCGGTGACCTTCCCTTAAAAGTTAGCACTATTACGAAAGACAGTTGATTGTTACAGCACAGAACTAACATGAAAAACCTTTAATAATGTTTCTACCAATAAGCAACTCAAGCTTACCTCACCATAGCTGTCAAATTGCTTGTTGTGAGATTTCTTACCAGTGCCACCAAAGCCAAAGCCAAATTTATCAGTGCCTGAAGACAAGACAAAGTACAGCTTTTTATCTTTTGGTTCACAGGTTACGTTTTTTCCTCTTTGTATCGGTAAATGAAACACCTAACACTACCACGTAAAAAAACTACACAGTGCTAACTAAAGACTTCTAGCTTTCACATGTGCTAAACTAGTATTTTTGTACCAGTACATTCATTGATTTTACTAGTGTCCAGTCATCTTCATTAAAAAATTGAAATAAAAAGGGAAAAAGTCACAACAGACAAGAAACATTGCTATCACCTGAACAGATTTCCTCTTACAGGAAGAACAACATTTGTACAAAAAGTTTTAAACTCCCCAATACTGATATCCTTCCCAAGGAGCCCATTTTCTGCAAGACTAGAACAGGACTCCAGCCATTCCATGTGAATATGAAAACCGTCTATGGGATTCTTCTTTTGAAGGAAACTCACCCAAATCTAGTGAAGCCTGCATAGTAGACCAGCCAACTCTGCACAAGCCTTGGTCATGACAGGAAACTTCATAGTAGTATTTCCCTTTAAAAGAGAAAGAAAGGATCAATTTCATCAAGGTAGTTCAGTTTGGCTACTTCAAAGTCCATGCAAGTCTAACATTTCCACCCCTGCTGAAAGTGTCAAAATCCCCTACTGTGTTAGTGTGAAAAGGTTCTGTGGGTACCTATGTATGTAATGAAGAACCAGATTATCTGAGAACAGCAGGCAAAACAGAAAAAGTACATGCTGAGAGGTAGAGCGTGAAAGGCTTGAAAAGAGTCATAAGCTAGAGAGACTAGTGGTTCTATTGAATCCACAAGAACTGATAAACTGAGAACACCAGGGGTCTGCCAAAGCAGTACAAGACCAGCAGCATGCACTAGCATCAACAGCTGGTTGTGTAACTTGAACCACATCCAACTGGCTGCTACGTACAGACCAACTACAGGATTATCTGCACACCTGATGAAACACGACTGACTGCTTGAGGGTCTTTCTGAACACCCACCCAGAACCACTGGAGTATCAGTATGACTCTGCTTCTGAGTAAAGAGTTGGGGTTGGCCTCTCAACTGTTGCTCCAACCACATTACCATGAAATTTGTGCATGCATCTGTGTGAAGCGTGAGGAAACGACTAGAAGCGTGAGTAGCTACTTCCTATTAATAGCACCTTAACAAAATACGTTCTCACTAGTATTGGTTATGATTCTGTCTCCTCTGACTCAATCTACTATCAGGGAAAAATGTAATTTACAATACAAGGGGAGCAAAACAGAGGTATTTGTTGTTCCAAAGTCTTCAGTAAGTAGTAAATCGAGTAATGGTACATTTGCTTAGATGGATAAGTTTTAAATACAACCATTTACATTAACAATGGGTGACAAGCAGGCATTTCACTTGAAACTTCTAGAAGAGCCTCCAAGATACATAATTTTGTGTCTACCTTTAGTCACGCCTCTAGTTGCTCTGCATCCATGCCATTCTTTTACCTCTCTGCTTTGACAACACAAACCGTCTGATCCAATTGCTGAAAATTACAAGACAGTTTTTGTTAAAGAAATTGCCTCTCTAACTGTTTTTAAAAGAATTTTTCATGCATACGCTATTGTATTTTTTTTTTTTTCCACCAAACGAACATTTTCAAGTGAACATTGAAAGCAGCATTAGGACAACTCACCAAAAGCTGATCCTCTATCATATGGGTTCATTTGCCATTTATTGAGCACTAAATTTGAAAGACAGCAACAGAAGAAGCATTAAAACAACAAGGAAAGGTGGAAAAACTCAAATTGGAAGTTCATGTTGGCTTTACAGTGTTTGGCTTAATTTTCTGGAGAGATAGCTTTGTTCCAATGCAATTCATATGAGGTCAAAGTGAAGGCCTACACCTTGAAGGAGGGGCATGGATGCATAATGCAAAGGTATTCTATGAAAGTTTAGATTATTCCATTAAGGAGAGCACAGATTAAATTACTTAAAAATACAACTGAAAACAATGAAGACATTTATAAAGCAAGCCAGAGTTCTACATAATCACAATCAAATTCAGCTAGAAAATATCCAAAACTACATTAAGAGCAATAAGTTTGAAATATATTTGCTATTTCTGTTCCAAGTTTAGATTAAGATATTTTTCAGGTTATTAGTTAAAATGTCATTACTGAAGAACTAAGATACATGCACCTATAGCACATAAAATTTCTGACCTTGTTTTTCATATGCCCAACAACATGTTGCAATAAAAAGTACAGAGGTTCCACATTATAAGGATATTTTTGTAAAGCTAGACACCATTTTAATTAGGATTACTGAATGTATTTACATTACATTATTTCAAGGAGGCTTGTTTTGTTGGTTTTTTGTTTGTTTGTTTTTTTTAAAGTTGACTGTACTGTCACCAGTGTAGCAATAGTTAGTTATAACGCAGCTGAAAGATGAGAACTTGTGTAACATCTCAGACTGGTTTTTGTACAGCTACTGCCACTTACATAAATCTCAATCTATAAACACCACAGACTGGACATGGTTACTAGCTTTCAAGTTGCAAGCTTATTTAAGCAGATGGGTATTAGACCCTCAAATACTGAGGGTATTATCATGGTTACAGTTCATTCCATATCAGTGGGTTCTGGCCCTGTGCATTTCCTACTCAGTTCAATGTTTACTAGTTCAGATCTGCAGCAACTCAAGATGTTGTTATTCAACTTCCAAACCCAGCTAGGTGCCAGAAGGAGTGCAACAGCTTTATTCAGCATAGCAGAATTGAAAGACACACTACAGTGCTACCCCAGCCACACAAAAATAAGTTTGAGCCTAGAAGAGCTTTCTGCTCAAGCTCACTTAAGAGGCACCAACCAACTGTGTGGAGTCACTGTTAATGTCTAATCTATCCCTACAATTGGAAGATTTTTTTAAAACTTTTTTTTTTTTTTAAGCTGGACATTACTACCACTTCACATCTTGAAAGGCACTAAACTTGTATGCCTTTGAAAAATACACAGAAGGGCACAGTATTGATCAGGCAGCCTTAAGCAGAAGACCACAAGTGTTACTAAGACTGCAGTCAAACACACCCCAGTTCTTCCCATGACTCCAGTAGTAAACTTATATTCAGTGTTTTATAAAATTGGGATGATGATATTTTATTTACTTTATCTCAAACTAAGGAAAAATACTTATCTAATGGCAAGTTAGGTTAACTTTACTTTGGGAGGTGCTGGAATGGACATGAATTAACAGTATTCCAAACTTGGAGTGTGACATGTAACAACTTACCTGCCCCACCGGTTTTAATAGTTGCTTTCCCTTTCTTGCCTTCCATCTGGTCCTTCAGCGTTTCATAAACAATCTGGATAACTGGAATGCTAAAAGCCTAAAATGGGAAGTTACTTTCATTCCACAATTTAAACAGATATTTCCAGATATACAGTCAGCCTAGTTTTCAGGTGCAATACCCAGGGCCAGAAAACACTTTAAAAAATGTTTACACATATGTTTGTAAAGATCACTAATAATAAATATTACAAATATGCTTAAATACATATACAAACATATACACATTCTCTGTACATATGCATACACACCACCTCTCACCACTTAAAGACTTTTACTTTCTGCTAATTTAAGTTTGATTACTTACACCAGTTTTTCCACTCCCCGTTTCAGCAGCCTATAGGAAAAAAAATTTAAGAGTTTAACCAGAGTTGCAACTTACACTATAAGGACTATTCAACAGTTCTATTTTAATAAACTAAGTTTACTTTTGCTTCCGCAAAAGACAGAAAATCTTGAGAGTAATGCCGTTGCTTCATATAAGTTACATGTGAATACAAACATGGAAAACCTTTACAATAGACTTAAAAAAAAAAACCAAAAAACAAACAAAACCCCAAAAGCTCCGAGTGCACCAGAAAAACTATCTACATATGTCCAATTTCTGGAGGTGCTACAGAAGATTATAGGAAGCGTTACTTTGGTTACAGAATCAGGAACATAGAGATCTGCAGAAGACATGATGAACAAGGCATACTAATCTGCTATCTTCAAGGTTATCGATACTGAAGCATTTATTTAGGCAGCATCATGTTCCATGCAGATCTATGTCAGATATTTACAACAAAAAGGAGATTAGATGAAATCAGATAGCTCTTACGGCAGTACCTGTCAAGTGGTCAAAAAAATAAAGCCCAAAAAAATGAATCCCATCTACAAGAACAGTTGGAAACACACTGGAAAGTAAAAAGAGGTTTTTAGCTGAAGAATATACTTTCTATTGAAGAAGGACAGGAGACCTAGTCTAACTATGGACCCTTCTGGAAAGAAGGGAATTGACTGCACAAACAACAATTAAAAGAATAAGCTTTCTAAGAATAGGGCTATCCTGTATACATACCATAAGCACATCACCACCTCCCAGGATCAGTGGGATGGATTCTGCTTGGATATCTGTAGGAAGGCTACAGGAAAGAACACATTAACACAAATCAATGTTATCAGTAGAAAAAAGGATTTTTTTCTTATATAGGAAAGCACAGAAACCATGGCCATCTGCAAGATGGGAAATAGCAGGTAAATGTTATTCTTCCTGACTGGCAGCTAAGGAAGTGAAAAGGATTCCATTTACAAGGAGAGCTTGGAACAGGAGGTGTACCTTGAAAGGAAATGACTGGTGGATGCAGTAGATTCAGCTGTACCCTGACAAGAGGGCTACATCTCACATCACTAGCTAAACCACAAAATAAACAGATTAATTATATATTCCCTGTTTTCCATTCTTCAAGTGAGTTTCTTTTAAAGCCACTTACACAGCCCTCATATACAAGATTCCTATTCAAAACTGGAAAAGAAAGTAAAGATAACTAAACATAACCAGCATTTTTGGACAATCACAGCTAATTAATACCATGCATATGAGAAAACTACATACACTAAGATTGTCCATACTGATAACATTCTGAATAACAAATCAAAACAAGCTCTGAAGTCGAATATTTCAGCCAAACAAGTAACAAAACCCGGAAAGAATAACTTTTGTGGAAGACTGACACAAGCATCAACTCAAAAGAACACAAATTTAGATCACAGTCTGGAAAACATTTACTAAACTAGCATCAATTATGAGACAGTATTTCATCCAATAATCACGCAATACATAATAAATAAATCAGAAGCACAAAGGCTTTTATTAAACAAACAACATTGAAGTATAAAGAGTCATGCTTTGCTTGTTCAAGTTTAAATGTTAGCACTGCAGTCACAATTTGTGTTCTTCAGTCATTCACACTAAAAAGAAGTCCATGAGATGCAGTAACAGTTAACAGTAACAAAACATATCTGCTTTGTTTTAATGTGACAGCAGAGGTGTTTTAAGCAGCATGTCATATATTGCTGAAAGGCAAATCAGGTTTTGCCAGGCCCAAATGCATTCCTACTTACAGCCAGTCCATCTCCTCCACTGCTTGAGCTATCTCGGGCATAACACCCATTTCTGTAAGGCAAGAAAAAAAAGGAACAAGCAGTGTTATTTCTCTCAACACAGCCCAAAAGATTTCCAAGTGTCAACACTTCCAGCTACAGACAAAAATAAAAAATGCATTCTTTTTGGCAACAGCACATGCAGCCTTCTCTATAGAACTCAAGTGATAGATAAGAAACATTCTCCCTTGCTCAAATACAGTTTTGACAGTTGTCCCGACTTATAGCGGAGCAAGTCAGGCATATACTAGGCACAGGGGCAGGTGCTGACATAGCAGCAAAACAAACGCCCTGGGAACTGAGTATCATTTCAAGGGCAAGGTACTTATCTTTGCACATTTAAGGAAACCGCCTATGCAAACAACAGGGAAGACTTTGTTAATCACAAATATCCTGACTCTCTCTACACTTGATATGCAAACAGTTTTCAAAAAAAGAAAAAAAAATCATATAACGACTCAAATTTGAAATGTTGATTGAGATTTAAGGTTCTTTTCACCAAATCTTGCCTTACACGCTTAAACCACGTATATTAACTAGACAATGTTTTAGTTCTCATACAGTTACTATTCACAACCAGCTTTGAAAGGTTTTTTACTTAGATACCCCTTCTGGCAAACTCATATTGAGGACTGCTGGTTGTACCTCAGACACAAATTAAATATGAAGCCACATAATTATCTTTGTACATTGATAAACAAATTCCATTTAAAAAAAGAAAAAAAAAAAGAAATCTTCAGTTATTCAATAAGGGCAAGAGGAAAGCAGATCTTAACCAACCCGAACAATGGTATTAGACCATCAAAGTAACAGTTTAGCTACTGGTTACCTTTTCAGGTGCACAGGGTCACTCTATATCAATTTCTTTAAGTATAAATATGCACCTTTCTAAAGGGAGCTTTTACATGCTGGCCTTCACACTGTCACATGCTGGGTTTCACATATTCCACACACATGTACACACATAGAGAGCTGGACTGACATCTATGGATGTATGCAACCAAAAATTATTCTTCCATTTGCTATAATATAAACACTATAAGAAACATGTTTTATTTGTAACATGATTTCAGCAAGCTTTAATATTTTCAAGTGTTAGCCTGTACTCCTACAAAATTAGACAATATACATAAACAAAAAGCTTTTTGTAGCAATAAAAATAGCTATTGATTGCAAATTATATGTAAATTCCTACATTATTTTTTCTATGTTTAATATACTTCCAGTTCACATAGTCCCTCATGATTAAAGAATTCAATCAAAAGAAACAAATTTAAAAACCTCATATACATTAAAACTTTACAGTACCCTAACATTGACTGGTCATCTATATGTGCAAGTATGCGCACAGGAGGGACAAACAGTGATGTTCCTTCCTTCAACAGGAATTTTTTACAGTTTACACACGTATTTCAGACCATACCACAGAACAGAGCTACTCTTACAAAAACCAGTTATTATGCACTGCAACACACAGAACGGTTGTAACGAGCCTCCTGTTACAGAAACCAGCCAGCCCGAGGAACCAGTCAGAGTTTTAAGCACCCCATTTGCCGGATGCGTGCATACCACGCATGCACTAAAACCAGCAAAACCATTTTGACATGACTTCTGAGGGCCTGCAAAACCCCGAGGAGCCGGGAAGAGCACCTACATCCCCAGAGGCCTCTCGACCTTAAGCCTGCTACGTGGTAAGTCGCATACTACCGAAGGCAGGCCCAAGGAGCCGCGGGCGCCGCCGACAGGGACCGCCCGCCGCCGGGAGACCGGGAGCCGCCACCCCCCAAGGCGCCGGCAGGTCCAGAGGCTCCAGGCTCTCCCGGTCCTTCGCTACCGACGGCACAGCCGACACCCCCACCTGCCCCGGCACCACGTACCCGAAAACGCCGCCATCTTCGCGCCGCCGCCAAACACCCCAGAGCGCAAGCGCCGACGGCGTCCGCCGCTTTATGGCGCCGGGTGGGAGGCAGGAGGCGCCGCGCCGCGGGTTCCGGCCCGGCCCCGGCCCCGGCCCCGGCCCGGGTGCGCAGCCTCGGGCTCAGGCGCGGCCCTACAGCTAACACACTAAGGGCAGAATCGCCGGAGGAAATACTTTTCTTCTGTTTGCGGAGTTTTAGGGTACGCTCAGGGCACCTGCTCACGATTTTACCACTTTTCTGGAAGCCCGGCGTGTTTTTTTTTTCCCCTGCAAACCAAAGCTGGAGTTCGGCTGTGGCGCCGGGCCTCGTAGCTGCGGGTCCATGCAGACAGCGAGGTCCCGGGAACAGATAGTCTCGTTGACACCCGGGTAACTTCTCTTTTAAACGCGAAATGGGCGTTTACAGTGAGAACCTGCTTTGCATTTGCATACAGCACTGGCATCTTTTCGGTGGTGTAATTCACGTTTGCGTCGTTTTCTACAATAAACGTGTTTGGCAGAAAGTATTCAGGGTTTTATATGAACAAAAGTACCTTCACACGCAGGTAACAGCAATTTATTTTTTTAGACGTACGTTAATGGGTATACGTGCTCCTCCAGTTTTTACAAAAGTTTCCCCAAATTCCACACAACCTTTTTCTAGGATAACTTCTAGCAAAGCAAAGTTAAAGGCAAGACTCTCTGGGGTGTTATTATAAAAATAAAATCAGATTGCAAATGAAAAAATGCAGCTTCTACAGTTACACCATGAATCAATGGTGCATTTATCTTCTAAGGGGAAGGCACAGCATAAAATATTACCTACTGTTTTCCATCATGAAACACAACTTTAAGCTTTTCTAAGGCAGTCCTTGGCTACAGACGCATCTGGTTCAAGAGCCAGATAAACCACAGCATCTCTGACAGTGTAGTTCTCTTGACTACTGTGTGACAATTTGAGTACTGGTTTTGTCCTGGAGGTTTATTTCGAGACATTTTTTGAAACACTTGCTGAGCCTTACTGACTGCTGACTTACGCTGTAGAAACCAGGTGTCATGCAGAGAAAAATACAGCAGGTATTTTGTATCTTTAATACCAGGCTGTTTGCATCACGATGACTTCTCATATATTAGTAATTCCTTTGGGAGTATCTTCATTTGATGCGCTTCCTTTCTTTCACTATTATTTGCTGTATCTGTCAATCATTATTTTGCTTGCTTTTGGATAAATAACAAATCTAATAATTGTTAAAGACACAGATATGAATAATCCACAGATTCAATCATGATTCTGAGGAAATGTGTTTGTAGGCAGACCTCAGTATCAGTACGTAGTGCTGCTTGTTGCAAGTGTAATTTACTATAAATCTCCCACAGTTCTTTGAAACTTACGAGCATGATGTTATACTATTTGTCATTGTTTTACAAGCTACGTTGTCAAACACAGCTAAAGAACTGTTATTAGGTAAAGAGACAGCCAGAAAGCACTTTTTTCCTCAGTAGATGTTTCTTCCTGAAGTGTTTCCCAAGTGTCCAACACAGCTTTCCTATTGCCCTGAATCCCTAGTTTCAGAATTTAATGTTTAGTTTAATGTAATTCTAGGCTGCACTGTTGCCTACAAGACTAAGAGGCTACTAAAGACAAACTAAAATTAGAGTGTAGGAGCAGAAGTGGCAGGGTGTGAGGTAATTTTCTCTCAATTTTACAAACACTGTATGAAAAGTCACAGGAAAGAGACTGAAACCTTAATTCTTCCATAATCATTTATAAATAGGCTCATTTTTATCTATTTGGGAGAGCTGAACTCCATGAGTGCAAACATTGGTAGGACAGAAACATTTAGTTCTACTTAGTATCATTAAAGTTGGAAGAATAATTTGCGAGAAACAGTAACTTTTGCCTTTTTACCTTTTTTTTTCCTATTCAGTAAGGGTTTAGTGGATACACTCTGGCCTTTCCTATATTAGGTGTTCCTTGCCCTAATTTTCTTAGTACCAGCTTTCTGGAGAGCCAACACCAGGCTGCAGCTGCAGACCCTTCCCAGGGCAGTCCTGTCGGAAGGCCATGCTAGCGGGAAGGCCCTGATGGCGGGAAGGCCCTGATGGCAGCATCGAGCAGTGGCGGGCGCTGGATGAAAGGCCTCCAGGAGCCCCGGGGCAGCAGACAAGCTGCGGATCTAAAGGCTCATGCGTACACGCTCTCTATAGGTGTACATTGTATGTTACATTCGGTAGCTGTCTCCCCGTTTCTTGCCCCGAAAGCGCGTCCCACCCCTCATGGCTCAGAGGGAAGGTTGAGGTCTCCGAAGCTGCAGCTGCCGCCCTTCAGAGGAGCCGCTGAGGTGGCGAGGGCTCCTCGGCCTCGCTCCCTTGCCCTCAGCTTCCAGCTTCCCCCGAGCAGAAGCCCCTTTCGGGGCTCCAAAGCCTCTCGGGCAGCGAAGGCGACGGCCTGCCGCCCCGCGGCGAGGCCAGCGGCGGGGCGGGGCGGCGGCGCTGAAGGAGTTAATGGCCGCCGGCTCCGCGGAGCTGCCGGGTCTTACTGGTTTGGCCGCCGCCGGGCGCCGTCGTCGCTGCGGCGCTGAGTGGGTGGGGACCAGGCCGGCATGGCCGCCGCCGGCGGGGAGCGCGGCGAAGCGGCGTCGAGCGCGGAGGGGCTGGCCGGCGCCGGCGAGGAGGAGGAGGACGACGCGGAGGAGAATATCTTGTACGACCTGCTGGTTAACACGGAGTGGCCTCCGGAGACGGAGGTGCAGGTGCGTGTCGCCGCGGCGTGGCCGGGCTGCGGGGGAGGGGGCCGGCCACGTAGGCGCGGGCGGGGATGCGCCCCGGGGGCCGGTCGGCCCTGAGGGCCGAGGGGACGAGCTGTTGCCTCCAGGGAGGCTCGCCGGCCTGCCCGCTGCGTTCCTGATGGGGGCAAGAGCGGGGAGGGCAGCAGGGTCTAGCAGAAAAGGCGTCCCTGCGGCCGTCCTGCCGCGTCAGGGCGTCGTGTCACCCAGTTTCTACATTGGCACCCTTGTTTGTGCCGGCTGGGATGCCTTCAGGTCGTTCTTGGTCGCTGCCTGTGGACGGTGTATGTCCGGGTTTTGCTGTTGAGCTGATAGAAGGGAGGCTGTGATGAAGCCCGGGTCTCGTCTCCAGAAACGGCTGCACCGGGAGCGCTGGAAGCTGTCCTGGTGAAACAACGTCTTAGTCGAACTTACCTTGCATGAGGAAAACAAGATCCCTCCCTAGACTTGTATGTCAGAATGGTTGCGTCTCTATTTTCAGGGGTGGGTTAAAAGGGAGAAGTATATCACTTTCTGTTTATAAGGCACACAAATGAATGCCGAAGCTTAAAAGATCAGAAAGCATTGTTTTGTATTACAAGTTTTTGGTTGCTTCTGTCTGTTCTTCTTCATGGGTCAGTGGAAAAGCTGAGAAGCTCTTTCCTCTTCGCTTTTAAATCTTTTCCCCTGCAACGTGCTGAGCTAGCTGCCTCGGTGTCTTTTCTTGTCTGATTTGGACACAGAGGATGCAGGCAGTGTGGTTTTATTTCTTTCTTGTAGTGGCTTTCAAGTCCACTGCAGGTGTTAATGCATTTCCTACTAAAAGTAGTTTATGGAAGTATGTTTAATGAAGTTTTATGCTTAATGAGAACGTCTGAACAGAGGAGATGCAAAAAAAATCATGGGTGGAAGAATGTACCCACTCATACTTACTAAAGCTATTGTCATAAAAATAGTTTTTGTTTATCAGAAAGACTTTTTTTCTTTTGTTTCTCTTGATCTGTAAACCCTCAGTTGCAGCAGCAGGGGTAGGTGTTTGGAAAATATGATTGCCATGTTACCAATTACTAAATTCATATACTGTTCATATAGGTGAGTAGACAGTTGCACCTATTTTTGTTTAACTTTGTTTTGAGAGATGGTAAATAGTGTTTGTTTCTAGTAACATGTGAATGTGATTTACATGTCTGCAAACCATGAGGAGGACTTGGGTGTGGTGGCATGAGACTGTGACCCTACAACGGTGTTAAAGGGGCATGTTTCTGACAAGTGTCCTTTCTCTTCCGCTGCCATTAGTGTTCTTGAAGTTGTATGGTATGTTGATTAAAGAACTGATTAGTCTGAGAAACAATTGTGTTGTTTCATTTTCTTTTGTTGAGTAGTCGCCCTAGTACTCGTGTAGGTAGTGACGGGGGTGAATAATGTGTCAGTCAACGTTGAGCAAAGTGTGAGACCTCCCTTTAGTGGCAGCGTGCAGGTATGCTAATTTGAAGTGATAGTGGAAGCACAATCTGAGGGTCCTCATCTGCCCTGGTGGTCAAAATTTCTAAGCATCATAGAAATCTGCTTGTTAACTTCAGCAAATGATACAAGCTATTTTAAACTTGTTTTTTTCTTGCCAATTTACTTTATTTTAAAGATAATTCCTGTTTTGAATGGCAGAAATAAGAAGGTTTGAAAATATTGTGCTACGTAGTTCGTGTTTACATCCTTCTTGAAGACTGTCAGTAGCCAAGGACACTCCTGATATTCTTTTTACAGTTTTAGTGGGAAATTGATTTTACACTGACATTCATAGGCATGGTTGTCAGCAAGATTCAGTTTTTGCCTTAAGGTGCCTTAACAGTGATATTATTTAGGTGATTGTGACTTTCCCTTTGGAACATCTGTCTCTTTTAAACCTGATTTATTCACACTTTTCAGAAAAAGTCACAAAACACTCCCTGCCTTACTTCTTGTAGAATTGAATGGTTTGGAATGAGTAAGGTGAGGGACAGGAGAAAGGGCAAGGAAGTTGAATGCTGCACTGGGAAATGAAATTAAATGTCTTCCTATGCTGTCATCTAGGATACAAAGCAAGGCCTTAAAACAAACTTTTCACAGGTGTCTATTGACTTTTATTTTTCTGTTAACTCATTTGGGATGATTCATGTTTAATTGCAGAGTGCTGAGCACTTACAAGTGTAATTATGACTATTGGAAGATGAATCCTGTGATGAGCATGTAAAAATCATATTACATTAAAGACACTGATAAAACTGGCATAGATTTATGAAGTTGGACACCAAATTAGCTTTAATTTTAGTTCTTATTAGTATTTGCATTCACCTGTATTATATTTCCTAAGAAGAATTTTTTTGGGAGAGGGAAATAACAGATATTTGTAAAGGACACATTCAAGGAACTGACAATGCTGGAGAAAGAGCATAGTGTGGAAATCAAGCAGTCTGTATTCAGTGTATTGATGTGATGGTATATAATGCACTGTTTGGGAACCTTGAAATATTTAATGGGAATAAAAGGCATTACTGAGTAGCTGATCAGTGAAAATAGTGAATGAGGCAGTGGTCATGGAGGAGGTTGCAGGGGAGGACTCATGGAATCATTTGTGTAAATACAGACAGACTGAACTTTTTGTTTTCTCCCGTAGACAAGTTTCTGTCTATCTTCTGAAATCTCTTGAATGTGTCACTTGACTCTGTGGATTTTTTTTTCTTCACTATCTAGTGTTTTGAGATTTCCCCAGCAACTTACCCCCAGCCCCTGCAGGCTTGCTGGGTGTGCAATAAAATCCAAAACAAAGCGGGTGTCCTGTCAGCAGGGAAGTTACTTGGGTTTTATTTTTGGAATGCTCTAGCGAAGGAGAACTTGAAGTTGTTTTCCCAAATGGGAATGAATTAAAAAAGAAAAATAGCAGATCTGGTAGCCGTTGGTGTTGCTGAGGTGATAGGAATATATTACAAAAAGTAAGATTCAGGTCTTCAGAGTATAATAGTATATCAGCTTTGTGAAGGGTTTTAAGATGTGTGGAGTAGGAACCTGTAGTTTAGGCTCAGGAGTGGACACTAAGAATATTCAAAAAAATTCTGAAGAGGTATAAGCAATTTTTAGACATGTTTTTACTGGGAACTTTTCTTAATCCAGAAAAATTTAACAAGCTCTGCTCTTAACCTTCCTAGGAGATTGCAGCTCTCCCCGAGGTACTATTACAGCTGTAAGAAATAATTTATGCTCTCACATATTTTACTGTAATGCCTTGTTATTTCTTGGTTGATCCACCTGAATTTGGAACATTATCTATTAGTACAGCTGTGCTGGCTTCTTACATGGTGTGAGATGACAGCCTGATTATTTGAAAGACTATTTCTGGACTGCAAAATTTGCATAGAAAACTGCTAATCTTTACTTCAATAACTTAAATTTGGGAGCCTAAATATTTTTTCTTATACATCGACTTACTCTGGAATTTTGATAAATCTGTGTGTCTTTCAGTGTATTCTGCTCTATAACTTGGAGTGAGAGATCTAAATATTTCAGTTAACAAGTAATGATCTGCTTTATGTATTCTATACTGAAGGGAAGAGGAAATTAATTCATTACCTACTCCAGTGCTCAGTTTGTGGTGCTCTAGTATTTTCTCGAGAAAAGTATAAGCTCGACTGCTTATTTTGAAGATTTGTGTGTGATGCCTTCCTTTATTGATTATCTTTCTTGTCTTCTCAGTTTAATCCCTTTTTCCTACTTTCTTATTGGCAAATAATTTTACCTATTCTTATAGCTAAGAATATACATATTGTTTTGTATCTTCTTCTGTGTGTGGAGAGTGCTTTCATTTATATAGTGTGTGTAGTTGTTCGCCTTAAGTAGAGCAGGGCTGCTGGAAAGGCTATATGAGACTGTATGGAGTAGAGTTGGTGATCTGAGTGGCTGTGTTACCTAGTACAAATTGACATAAAAAGATTTTTTTCTTAAGAAGTTCTTTGTTTTTCTTAATATTTCTGAAACTTTCATGAGCAGTCTTTATGTGGTTTAGCAGTTATATATCAGTGTAATATGTTCAACACCAATTGCTTTGACTTCCTCTGGGCATTACAGATCAATCTGGCATTCATTTGGCTTAGAAAGAATGATTTATAATACCTTACAGGAGTACATAATCAGAAGTCAGTGTCTTCTGTTACTACCCAAAGATCAAGGCAATGCTGAATCAATAGACAATCTGTAGTATGTTTTGTTTATTACATCTTGGCACTTAAATTATTTGGCTTTATAGCCTGTTTTAGCTTATGCGCTTAAATTATTTGCTGAATGAAGTTGTGAGTAATAGAAAATACATAAGGAACTTGTGGGCTATCAGGCAACTTAAACTTTATCAGTGAACATATGTATGAATGTTGTATGTAAGTTAAAATGTATAACATAGTGTTTGACCGTTATTTTTGTATTTGCAGCCAAGAGGCAACAGAAAACATGGTGCATCATTTATCATCACTAGAGCAATTACAGGTAAATATGACTTATTCTTATGTTCATGACTCATAAGAATGTGTGGATCGCTTGTAAAATTTACAATTTCTGCACTTCAAGTTGGCTAGTATAATGGAAACAGAGTGCAGGCTGTGTTTTCAGGAAGATGTTTTCTGATTATCAATATTGCTATGTAATTTTTATGTCATTTTTGTGACCTTTCTTGTCTCTATTAGCTTATTGGGACAAACTAATAAACCATGCATCTAAGAAGTTTAGAAGCTCTGAGTTTTGCAAAATTTTGTTGAGGTTTTTTTTCTCTACCAGCTTTTGCATCGTGCTGTTTGCTACTTGGATGGTTCTATAACGAAGCTTTACATTCTGATTATATTACATTGCCATTTAACACTTGGTTTATTCAGTAACTGAATTTCATTTTCATCCAGTAGGAATTTCTCTTAGAATTTCCAGAAATATGTAGTGATTTTTTTTTTTTGTCTGCCATTTGTATTTACTCTAATATAAGAATTCATTGGCCAAGGATAGAGGGTTTTTCCCTTAATACCTTTTGTGAGAATTTCTGAGATTCTGTGTGCAGTAAGCTGAAGAGTGAAAATCGCTAGAGATGAAATTTTTGCCTCTTTCCATTGTAGGTCCTGCATTATTTTTGCTTCGGTACATCTGGTACAGGTAGGTTTGAAACAGTGCTTAATCTTTTTATTTGGTAATATTTTTTATAGCTTTTTGATTTGATAGAACATTATTTTTAATGAGAGTAAAATTGAACACTTGTTTAGTATATTGTCCAAGCAATGCTTAGAATATTCTCTTTCATAAGTTTAAGTTGTAGCCACTTGAGTTACAGCTGAAGCCTATCTAGAAAAGAACTGGTGTGTACTAGTTTGACTTTTTGCTTTTATCAGAAGCCTAAGTAAACTTGTGGTTGGAACATCATCTTTCTCAAAACACATATGTGTCCTCCTCACTCCCAACTGAGATATTTCAAGTGAAGCTGTTTGGGTTTTTTTTGTTTTGTTTTGTTTTGTTTTTGTTTCTTAAGCCTCTATGACAGGTATGATGGCATGGCAGGACTTGCTTCCTTTGGAGTGATAATTTGGATTTTTTTTTTTTTTTTTTTTTGACAATTCAAACTGTCACACAAAAAGCTTGATAACTAATTGAGCAACACTCATGCCATTTATAAATTTAATTTCTGATTCAAAAGGCACTTAAGTGATCGCATAAACATACACTGTTCCCAGGGGATTTCAGCTCTATGGTTATACTACTCTGTTGATGTACTTGGCAGGTTTGAAGTTATCAGTTCTCCCTTTTTAGGGGTATTCTGTTGGTTTTGAGATATATGGAAACAGATGTTAATGTGGCTCCGTGTGAAACAGTACTGTACTTGAATTCAGCAGGCAGTGCTGTTTTCCCTATTGCTGGTGTTATACTTCATATTGCCCTCCCTCCCCCCTTTTTGGGGGTGGGGGTTGGTGGTGTTTATGGGCTCCATACCGTTATATAAGTCTATTTGTAAGGATTCAGTTGCAGACAGAATTAACTTACTTTTCTTCCTATCCCCTCAGTAATCATATTTAATGTCTGATTTCTAGCTTTTATTACTTATTCTAGTTGCTATTTTTATGTATTTAATAAAAGCATTTGGGAGGGAGCTTGGGAGGCTGCTAGTTTAAAGCCCTACTAAAAGCAGGGAGAACATTGAATTCAGTCTAGGTTCTTCAGGGCTCTATCCGGCTAGGTCTTGAAAAGCTTAAAGGATGGAGATCCCAAACACTCTCTGGGCAGGCTGTTCCAGTGCCTGACTGTCTTCATGGTGAAGAATTCCTTATGTCAGCTTGGAACCTCCTGTGTTGTAGAATCATAGAATCATTTAGGTTGGAAAGGACCTTTAAGGTCATTGAGTCCAAATGTTAACCTAAGACTGCCAAGTCCACCAAAGGATTGATCATGGTTTCTTGTGCTCTTGCCACGCGCCTCAGTGGCTCCCATCTTCGTGGTAACCTGCTAGGTATCAGAGCACTGCTGTTTGGTCCCCTGAAACCTTCCCTTCGCCAGGCTAAACAAGTACAATTCCCTCAGCGTCTCCTTGTTGGGCAAGTGTTCCAGTCCCCTGACCATCTTGGTGGCCCTCCAGTTTATTGGTGGTGTTCTTGTAGTGGGGGAGCCCCAAGCTGGCTGCTACCAGAGTGTAGAGTGATGAGTAAAAATGATCAGTTCCCTTAATATGTGGTTTTGTTCTGTTAATACAAACAAGGATGATGTTAGCCTTTGTTGTTGGCAGGGTGCAGTGTTGATTCATGTTCAGTTCCTAAAAAGTCCCAGGTGATTGCTGGTTGCCTTAAAGCTAAGTCGCCTGGCATGCATATCTCAGGTACTGCTTTTGTTAGGTATGTGTTCTGATTTAGCCTAATGTTTTTGTTGTTTCAGCCCTGCAAAATTTTCTCTGCCCACTGGACTGGTTCGTCTCGTTAATAAGCAGATAAACTGGCACCTAGTACTTGCAAGGTAACCAGCTTACACGTTTTCCATTTTTGGCAGTAGTGAATGTATTAATGCTTCCTCTCCTCCCCTTGCCATTCCCATTGGTAACAATGCTGAGTTAATATTGTGCTAAAGTAATGTTATTCTTTTTGGCCAAGAGAAATACTGGAGGCTTTCACAGGTAGCCTTGGGAAAGAAAAGTCAGTCTGCTACCTAGGGGCTTCTACACCTCTTCCCTTCATTTAATGCATCTCTCGCTCAGGTCTGCATGTCCTTCTAGCTTTTGAGACAAAGTGGCTTGCAGTGCAATTGTTCTCAAACTCGAGTCCTGAATTTGATCGGATAAAGACCTATAACTTGGCAGAATATGTAATATAAACTGGTTATTTTAAAAATTGTGGAAAGTGAATGCATACCTTCAAGAATTGTCTGCTGTTTTATGTATAGAGGAGAAGTGAGAGTTCCAAGGTCAGAACAAACTGTTCTGCAGAAATTTTAGCAGCGTCAATGAGATCACTGGCTTTTAAAAATAAGCATAAATATCTACAGAAAAATGATTCAATGACATGGACGTAGCATGGAATGTTTTAGTTCATTATGTTTTATTGTTGAATATGATCAGTGGTTCAGCAAGAGCTCTACTGCTGAGAGGGACAGTGATTCTTTGAGGGAAGTGATGATTGCTTTTGATGCACAACGTGCCACTTGCAATGGTGTATATTAGGTACAAAAACAGGAGACCTGCTCCTAAGGAGATAATGTAACTTACTTTAGATTCTGCTGTTATAAAATTATCTGTAAGCAACATCTGATTCTGATCTGCCCTGCAGCAAGATTTTAGACATTGTTTCTGTTTTCTTAGTGCTACTAGGAAAGAGTGACAGATACATTTCAGTGACATGAAGGGAATCTTATTATAGTATTGGGTTTTTTTGGTGTACAAATTTATATTTCCCAATTTGTTTTGATTATGAAAGAAGAAATTTATATCTAACCTTGCAGAAAAGCACCTAGAGCTCTGATTCACATTCTGTAAGGACTGGACTTTAAATGAACTTTCACACCTATGTTTTTCTCTTTCAGCAATGGTAAATTGTTGGCAGTTGTTCAAGACCAATATGTAGAAATCAGGTAACTTAGTATTATCTATTGCTTCATGACCACAGTTATGGAGTTCTGAGAAAGTGTTTCTAGTCATTTACTAACCATATTTTAAAAAAAATTTCTGGGTTTTTTTGGAATGTTTTATGTTGTGAAAATAATCTATGGAATAATCTTAAAAGGTATTATTACTTAGAAAGCAGAAGCCATCTATTTCTTCTTAGTTCTTGCCCATTCCCCATTCAAAAAAACCAAAACACCCCCCTCAACAATCCCTCAATTATAAATGTTATAGATAAATTTGTGTAAGTATCTATCTGTATCTCTTTTTTTTTTTTTCCCAAGATGTGAAAGAAAAACAATCAAGATGCTTCAAAATACTAAACCCAAATCATGGTCATTCTAACCTTTGCCTTTCTGCTCCTCCTAGAAATTCTGCCCTAATAAATGGGACAAGGAGCTAGTATTCTGCTTCTCTGTAGAGTAGCTGGCATGTATAATACTTCACCTTATTTTACAAGTAACACGGATAGCCGTAAAGACTGATACTTTCCCTTTTTCTTCTGCTCTCTAACAAGCAGCTCTCATTTGCCAGTTCAAGAACACATTTAGCTGTAGAACGGCTCTTGATTGAGTGTGTTTACTTGCATCACAAAAATCCATTTGCTAGAAGGTCAGACCTTCTATTTATATGTAAAAGAAGCAAGTGTATGAAAATTGTTCAGTTGGAAGTGGTGTGAACACCATAAATGTCAGCTTATGGACTATAAAATAAATCTTGTGCTTCAACCGTATTAATGTAAATATATTCTTGCATTGTTTCTAAAATTGTAACATAGAGAATACTGACTACGTGGTTTGTTTTGTTTTTTTTTTTTTAAAGTTACATGCTGAAGTTCTGGAGTGCTGATATCCTATTTTGAACAGCGTTACTACTAAGTGAGGGATATTAGTATTTATGCACTGGGAGGAGGGTTTCTAAAATACTATTGTTAGTTACTGCAGCTGCCTAAGGGTGAAGGCTACTATCTGACTTTTTGAACAAGTAGTTAAATACATGCAGGTCTTTGAATTGTGCACTTAGAGTATTTTTATAGCGTTCCGTTTATTCTGGAAAATTGAATAGTGTTTTTTTTCCAATTTAAATCCTTATGAGTCTTTTTCTGCAGGTCTGCAAAAGATGACTTTGGATCCATAGTTGGAAAATGTCAAGGTATACAATATGGCAACCTCTACATCATTACTTAATGTCATCATCGCTTATTATTCATGCATTGCTAAGTGGTGGTGTTGGTATACTTTAAAGATAATGTTGTAACTTCTTAAAAGCATTGGGAAGAATCAATAATTTTGCTTTGTGACTAGCTCTATTACCCTCCCTTCCCCTCTTCTTTTCATGATGATTAACATAGAAAACCTGAATCTGAAATGAAATGATAGTTAAAATTAGTGAGTTTGGGAGCAGGTGTTGGAGGCGGTGGGTTTTTTTTGTTTGGTTTTTTTTTTTTTCTTCTTCTTCTCTGACATAAGCTTGTAATCATGGTAGGTACCCTGCATTTTTTGACTTTTTGTTCTGTTTAAGGGATTATATTTATATTCCACTTTTTAATAACTTGCTTCCTTTTTCATAGTGCCAAAGGATCCTAACCCTCAGTGGAGGCGAGTGGCATGGAGTCATGATTGTACGTTACTTGCTTATGCTGAAAGCACTGGAACAGTGAGAGTATTTGACCTAATGGGTAGTGAGCTTTTGGTCATTTCACCGGTAAGTGCTCTCTTAAATTAAATATGAATGTAGTAGAATTTCTTGTAAGCATAAAGGGTAATTTCTGCTCTTTGGACTTTTTTTTTTCAATCATGGCTTACTTTGCTGTAAAGGCTTGCAGTATGAATACCATGCACAAATGTACCGTGAAGTGTTTATCATATGATGGATATATTATAGTTAAACTTAAGTCATGTGTAGCACTTGCAAAGCATATCCTTTGTGCTGTTTTATCTAGTCAGAATTTTCATCTTTCTTTTCTTTTTCTTAGAATTGCGTTAGATCTGCAGGTACATCAGATTGTGAAAGTATAGAATCACCTAATTAGTAGGTGTGGAAATAATTACAGTTTGTAGTAGCAGATTACAAATCTGCAGTTTATATGCGGAGTCACTTTAAATCAAGAAATATTGCTGATAGAGCAATATTTGGGAAGGTGGCTCAAGTGTATTTCCTTAATATATTGTCTTTGCAGACTTTATAGTAATAAGATTTCTTCAAAATCAAGATGAAAGGAAGTGTATTTTGTTACCTATTCAAACTATGAAGCTTTATTTTTTAATACATTTTTATACGAAATTTATACTAGTAAATTTAACTTCCTAGTTCTTTCAGTAATGTAGACACTTTCTCTCTCTCTCTCTTTTTTTTTTTTTTTTTTTTGTTATTTATCATTTTTATCTCTCAATGTCTGTCTGCATTTTTGGGTAAAGACAGCAAGTTTTCCAGGAGATCTGAGTTATGCTATTGCTGGATTGATCTTTCTAGAATACAAAGCAAGTGCCCAATGGTCAGCTGAACTGCTTGTCGTTAATTATCGTGGAGAACTGAGAAGTTATCTTGTCAGGTAAGCATAAATTTCTACTTGCTTTGAGAAGGCACAGTGAATTTCAAAGGAATTCTTTCTACTCTTTAAAGAAACTAAATCTGAAATAACGTATGTAATTTTTTTTTTCCTCATACTTAGTGTTGGAACAAATCAAAGCTTTCAAGAAAGTCATAGTTTCAGCTTTAGCAGCCATTATGCCCGTGGAATAACTACTGTCATTTATCATCCTGGTCACAAGTAAGTGTTCTGGTTGCTACCTGCCAATAATATGGAACTTATGAACAAAAGTGACAAAATAAATATGTTGGATAAAGAGAGAGGGGGAAAAAAACCCCTGTTTTAATATTGGTATTTAGTGACTAAGTAATAACAAGTCATGTATCATTATACCTGTGAAAGAAGCTCTAGTTGGTCATATCACTTTACTGATGGAACAATGAAAATCAGATTATGTCCTTTACTGTTTGAGTATCTTGCATAAGCAGCATCTTTTAGAATGTCAGGAATAGCTTCAAAAGGTGTTTCTGAATTTGATGGGGTTAAAGTCTGATGTATAAGTTTGGTTTTTTTTTCTGCCTGGATTTGATTTCTGGACTTGTTGGCCAGCCCATTTTCCCTAGTGTTCTGACTGGAACTGCCAGGCTTTGGTATTTGGAGTTGTCTTGAGATGTGTGTTCTCTATTAGTAATATGTTGGGTACAGATACTAGGCTTGAAAGATGGACTAATTGACTGCCTGCTCTTGAACCAGATGTAGTTGGAATAAGTCCTGGTTAGCCAATTACTTTAGGTTAAAAATGTGTCTGCCTTTTTAATATCTACTTGTTATATAGCAAGATAAACTCAGCAACTTACTTTTCTATTTCTCTTCATTTGTAGGAACTAAACTTCCTTCTAGAAACTTTTCTTCTGTTAGATTGAGTAGGATGGAATTTGTCAGTGCAATATGTTATCACTGTATTGTTTCAAAGGAAAATTAAGCTTGGCTGTAGGATACCAGAAGAAACTCAGTGTTTCAAAACTTATTCTTCAATGTTAAGCAAGCTGTCCTATCTCTCTTACGAAAAAAAAAATGGTAAATAATGAGAAGTAATTTTCTTCTAGCTTATTACTTTGAGAGATTAATTTTGGGTATGGTTTCTTCTTTTTACCTAGTTCATACCTAGTAATTCCACATAATTAATAGTCGGTATACTAAATCTAGAGTTTTGAGGTAATAGGTGTGGATTATGGAGGTTTGGTAGCACTATCTGACCAGACAAGAGAACCTACTCATTCTTTCCTTTGATCAGTCCAGTGTTAATGATTCTTGAAACTTGTTTCCAAAGTTATCTTTTCTGCTCCTAATGCTAAGAAGTAGATTTATTATAATGGTGAGTATTGCAAAGAATATTGGTTAATATTCTAAGTATGGTCAAATAATTAGTCTGACAATTATAATAGATGGATGTGCTTGCTTTTTACATTTGGTGTGTTTCTGAGTAAATGATGTCAGAACTGTTAAACTTATAATGGATGAACCCGTTAATAAGAAAATATGTAGAATATCAGCTGACATAGTTGTCAACCAACTAGTATGGACATTGCTTTGTGTGTGCTAATGTCAACTTCTTGCCATAGAGGTTTAAAAGAGGAGAGGGGGGGGAAAGGCAAAAATGTCAAGTTTTGTTTTTCTTCTTTCCTGCCACCTCCAAGAGAAGTAATAGCTTTGTTTTTCCTACTATTTTTATAAGATCTTAGGTTAACCTGTTTTTAAAACTTGATATTAGTGTGAAGTAAAAGAGCAGGAGGCAATGCTGGCTTTGTGCTTAGAACAGTTTATTCAGAATATTAGTAATTAAAGTTAACTTTTTATGGAAGCTTATGGTTGACAATATTTTTTGTTTTTCTGTTTTCTATATTCCATATTTTCTAGGGGGAGAAATGCCCTTTCCTTACACAAAAAGATGTGGTTATATCTGCTGCTGAAGTAATAAGTTTGTTTAATGTGTGTGACATACACATTCAGGAATTGCTTGTTTTTACCAGAAAATATTATGACTCATTTAATGAAAATAAAAATACTCAGGTGGAGTCCCCTGTGATCGTACTATCTCCTGCTGTGTGCAGTCAGTTGACTTAGAAAAGTTGAAAAATTGACACTTGAAAGAATGCACAATTGGATGGAATGGATGCAAAGCAGAAAGAACCGATGTTTTGCTCTTCATGTACACAAGTCTTTTCTGTTTTGAATTTACTCTGTGCTAGAAAACTTCTAAATTTGACATTAGGGAACTCTTAAATTCATGAACAGAGTCTTTTGCTGAAATCGTCTTTTTATTAAAAAAAAAACAAAACAAAACAGAAGGAATTGAAGGGAGGCCATTTTCTTAAATTGTGCATTAAAGAAAATTGTAGATAACATATGAACTTTTCAAAGTTTTCATTTTCAATAATGTGAACTTTGATCACTTCACATAAGTTCAACTTTGTGCTTTCTTGCATTTCACTTTGTTTCAGATGGTGAAGTTATACTGGTCTATCTTCAACTGCTTGTAAGCCTTGACTTACTGCACTCTATGTTACTACGTATTTGCTCATTACCTATTACAGTGCAATGTAATAGCACTTAAGAACTTAATATGCTTAATTTTTTCAACTAGGTATATGATAATTGCAAAGAGGGAATGTATCTGAATCTGTAGGAAAACTTGAAAAAAATAGCTTTGGGAGAAACTCTAATAATGAGTTTCACTGTTGTTGAGAAGTGTTGTACACCTTAATTTAGATGCCTGATGTGGGTGTTCTCATGTGATCCAGCCTTCATCTATGCTGGAGTTTATGGTGCACTTTAGTTGACAAAATGTGAATGTCTGCTTCAGTGTGAGCTCTATGTAGGCTCTAACGGAAGGTTCAACACCTGCTTATTTTTAGTATCTTAATCTGGAGCTGAATGTCTTACTTCAGGGTTATCTGCGATTGCTACAGAAAGTGTTTGATATTAGAGCCTAAAATTTGTGATGACTATAGTTGAGGTAAAGGATTTTAGATTCAGCTGGAATTTGCTCGTTGTACCAAAATTGATGAATGAGGAATTGCATAGAAGTCTCAAGTTTTTTGTGGATGCCCCAACTGAACTTGCTGTTCTTGAGACCATTGTTATAGTAGTTATCTTCAGCCCAACTTTGTAGAAACCTTTGAAATAGAGTACAGTTGAGGTACTGCAAGGGCAGACATTTTTGGGGGACTGGAGTAACCTCTAGAAATCATCTAATCCATTCCCTTTCACAGCAGGGTCAACTAGAGCAGGTTGCTTGGAGCCATGTCCCTGCAGTCCAAGACCTGCACGCCTGTATCCTCCCCTAGGAGCGTGGCGGTTGTGAAGGCCTCCGATGTGCTGGTGTAGCTGCTCCGGCAGGTTCTGGGGACTGAGCCTGGCAGCACATCACCACAATTGCTGACAACCTGTACAGAGATTGTTCCAGGCCATCATTTTCTGCAAACTGCTGCACCTGTTGGCTGTGCTTTAGGCCTGGCACTTACGTAGGTCTTTTTCTGAGACTTGTTGAAAGGGTTCCTGACCCTTACTAGTCAGGAGTCAGCTGGAACAAAAGCTCAAAGCACCCTTTGATCAGGAACAGCAGCTTCTAAGAGCTTGCTAGCTAGCTCACTCTTCCTGGCAATGTCAGGCATTGTGAAGTTCCTCAAAGAGTTCCCAGGAGCCCTCTGATGATCCCAGAAGTAATTAAAACATTAAGAGGGTCTAGAAATGGAGCCCAGAAACTGCTGCACAAACTGCTGCATGCTAGCTCTGCTCTGTGTAGAAAACATACATAAGAATAAAAAATATTTAAGATTGTAAGCACTAAAGGATGTTGCATTGATCCTGAGGTCTATAACAGTGTGATACACAAAACTTTCCCTTTGAGGGAGTTACTGTTAAGTGCCATATATTAAGTTAATGTTTCCTTGTGATCCATCCAGAGTGGCATAAAACTACAGTTGGTATGGTGTGACTTAAGAACTCAAGTATTTGGCCAGGCAAGGTAGTTTTTCACATTACTGGGACAAAACAAGTTGTTGGCATGGTATCTTCTTCAGAGTGAGACTAAATTAAAAAAGCCACAAAAAAAACCCAGGAAAAAAGCCTGTCTTGTTGCTGCTTCAAGACTACCTGTCAACTTGTTATTTTGGAGTCATCTCCTGTCTAGTCCTGAAAAAATAATTGGTAAACAAGGCCAGATCTTTGCTGAGGCTCTTAGGAGTACCTTTCATTTTCTTTTGATGCCATTTGTGTTATTCATCTTAATAGTTTCTGTCCTTGCTGTTGCATTTTGCTCTCTGAAAAGCTTTTTAAAATTTTAAGTATGTGCTGCCATGATGAATTTCTCTGCAGTCCTGGGAAAAGGCTTTTTGTCTTGAGGTTGTGTGTTTTGTGTGTGTCTAAACTGATATGACATCTTCATTCCAGCTGTCATTGAGTTTCATTTATCCTAAAAAATGCTTCTGAATTATAAATATGTTGCACTGTATATGACAGTTTTTCCAAAATTTCTTTGAAATGATGTATCTTGATGGAGTTTTTGAGAGCTTGTTCAGGCAGTTTTGGAGCTACTGCTGTCACTATTATTGACAATTCTTCTCTTGGTCTTTGTGCTACTATTTGTCTCTTAGTCACCTGTGGCACAGCCTGGTCAATTGTAATTGAATTCTAGTCATTGCTGCTGTTGCAACATGCCACTGAATTAAAAATTTCAATGGAAGCTGGAGCTTATGGAACAATTTAGGTGCCTATGGATGCACAAGACTATAGATAAATTAATTTTCCAGAAGATTATGCCTCTGTCTCTTGGCTATTAGGAATTGACAGCTGTGTTTTAGCAGTTTTGTGAAGTTCTTGTTTACTGTTTTTTAACTCGTTCTTGTTTGTTTTATTTGTTTGTTTTGTTGTTTTTTTAAAGCTTTCCTCGTCAGGCTGTGAAAAAGACACATGTGAAACTTGCTTTCTGTTCTAAAAACAAGTTAGGAAATTCATCACTTATATGTAATGATTGACCTTGCCACCATCTTTCAGAGGTTTAAGATGTGATTTCATGTTCACTGATAGTAGACTGTGTGCTCAGATGTGAGTACCCTGACATGTTTATTCTTCACTAGCTAAAATGGACATAAACCGCATCATGTACAACAGGGTGGATAGGTTTTAGAGCAAAATACTTATTTGAGTCATTACAGGGAATTTCATGTGGTGTGCTATGTCTCTGCTGAAAGTTCATTTGTTTGGTAGAGGTGTGTGCTGCAAGATACTTAAACTTGTTACTTCCTTGTTTTTAAGTGAAGTTCCTCAGAAGAACTGTGTAGCATGTCTAAAAGATGGCTTTTGTATGAGTTGGGGGCAGCTCTTGGGTTCTTTGATCAGTGGCAGTGTGTCAAGCTTCTCCAATAGAACAATCGTAGGCAGAGGAAAGTTGCAGAATGGAAATGTCAGGGAGAAGGAGAATAAAAAATATGCAGAAGGGAAACAAACAAATGGATTATTAAGTATATGATATTTAATCTGTGAAATATTTCTCTTCCCAAGTGCACTTTTCCCCAGTATCAGCAGAAAATCTGATACTAAAATATTTTGTATAGTTCTGAGAACTGTTGTTTATTGGTGGCTGTACCTCATGTGTTATTGTTTTCCATGTTCCTGAAGGATAAATGTTCTTCCTTCCAAGCCCTCCTCAGTTAAAGTCACTTTCTTCATGAAAGAGTAACAAACTGTTCAAGTAGTTTCTAGTATTTGTTGATGTCCCAAAGTTGAATGAAATTAAACTTGCTATATTGTCCTGCTTATTGCTTCTGATTTCCTCAGTTGCTTGAGTATGGAATTGCTTAAATATTCTGGTTTTCATTGTCTGCCTTTCCATTATTGTTATTTTTAACCAGCCCCTGTAGTCTTTAAGAGTCCTGGTACCAGAGACACCCTCAGATCCAGCTTATGCTTAGTATGACTTCCAGAACAAAGTACTCTTACTAGTATTTTGGGTTAAAGTGGTGTCTTGGTAAGTTCCTCTGAGTTCCTATCCAAATATTTACTTGAAAATCGTCTGACAAATTGATCAAAATGAACAACCACTATCAAAACCAGGCAGTGTTGATTGGAAACTGTTAAAATGTGAAGCGACTTGGGTTCATTTAAGATGTAAAGTTTATGCATTAAGCCTTTTATGCGAGTCTTCTATTATTAGCTTGTTCAGAAAAGAGGTATGCACCATAGGGGTTCTTTGATATTTTAACACCAGGATTGCTGTGCCTACTGAGCAACAGTGGTATTCTTTAACAAGTAGTATTTATCGTGAAGTTTCTTCTGGAATCCACATAATGCTGAAGTACAGTCCTCCTTTGCTGCTGTGTTTGTGTTGGAGTTCTCTCACTGGTTGTCTAAGACCATGCTTTGCTAATGTTGTCATCTTCATAAGCCAATTGCTTTGCTAAGTATCTACGGAAAGCTATGATAGGTGAATTTTATGTCTGCTTTTTTTCCTATGTTATCGCTACCAAAAAATGTATGCTAGTTACTCAAGAGGCACGTTTGCTTCCACATGCTATTCATGTTACCAGTTTTAAGGAGTCTGAAATACAATCTGGGCTACTCATGGTAGACTTCCTTGGCTCTGATAGGAATCTGCCTGTTCCATTAATGATGACATGGTTTCTTCTTTGTATACTACAGTAAGAAACCACCGCATCATGGATGCTTATCGAGAAACTTTACGTATTCTGAAGTTAAACAGCACCTCCTTGAGAGAAGTAATTACACTTAGCTGTGCTATGCTTTACTTTCTGATCATAAGAACAATGCAAAATTACCCATTTGCCTATTAATTATGATGATGGTAGACTGAGACTTTCCTGTTGCTGTTTTTGAGGAAAATGGTGAAAGTGATTTCTGTTTCGCTGTCTTAGGCAACTTTTTACACCACAAAATAACTAAAACTCTTAAGAACCTTAACTGACTGTAAGCATCCATGGTATAAGTCATCTTGCTGTATGTTCGTGAATAACATGATACCTAGGAATGTTTAAGTCTTACTGACTTTTTAGAGATGATTAAATGTGGAAGGAAGTATTTTTTCTACGTTTTTCTTCTTTTTTTTCTTTCAGTTGACTTTTGCAGGAAATCTTGTGAAGTTCACTTGAATCACAGCTGAGAACTATATGAGCGTCAGCCGCTAGGTGGTAGAGCATTTCAATAGTAATGCAGACTTGGAAAATTGATAAAGGAGTGTTCTCGGGGCTGAACTTCTGGCTTTTCCAGTCTGTGCCTTTTTTGCAGATGCTTTACTTTTTGATGAGTTGTTCACTAAAATGATGCTTCCAAACAAACTTAAACATCTTTTCTCAAAGTTTTCATAAAAGTAATCATCAGTTAAAGATAAAACTGCTTGTTAGTAAGGTTAAAGGGCTTCAAGGGAAAATGTTTTAATACATTTTAGTGGCAATCAGCAGTAATTTTAAGAGTTCCCTCAAAGTTTTTAAAATATCATCTCCTATGTGTAACAAAATTATTGCATACACACTTATAATTGGCGGAGCGGCTTTAGAAACCAAAACTGAAAAACCTTGATGCATTTGGTTCCTCAGTAAAACAGAAGTAGCTTTTGTACTGCATCTAAATAAATAGAAACTTAATGCTTAAACTGAATGACCAGAACTTTTCATAAGCCGAAGCTGTAATTGTTATCATTCTTTGAGGGTAGGGGAGAAACTCAAATTTGTAGCCAAACATTTTATTTTAAATATTGGGAATTAAGCCTTATTTGGAAAGCTAGAGATGAGGATGGATAGGGCTAAATGCAACAAATAACAAGTATTACTCAAGAAGTATTTAAGTCTTTTTAAACTTCAGGGTGTTTATTCACTGACAAAGCTTATTGGGGTGTTAGGTATCTTAGTATACTTAGACTTTTTGTACTGCAAGCAAACTGCTATAGTTCTGACTTAAGACAGTTAAAAAAAAATTGTGGCAGTATATGAAACCATAATATGCCTTTATATATTTTACAGACTTCTCCTTGTAGGAGGCTGTGAAACAGATGAAGATGGAGTATCTAAAGCAACTGGTTGTGGGATATCTGCTTGGAGAATTCTGTCAGGCTCTCCCCATTATAAACAGGTCACTAGTTACGAAGATGACATTAGAACGGTAAGTATGTTTCTTCATTTTACTGGATGAATATTGTCACTGGTGGAATTATCTAACTGGAAGTTCAATATGAGTCTCTTTTTGAAAGTCGAATTTAATGAAGTGTTTTGCTATTTTGTAAGCTATGATGTGAACTTCTGTAAGTTATCTCTTTCCCTCCCAGCATATGTCTATTTTTGCTTTTTCTGTAGTATGATTTGAACTTTCAAGTTCTTGATTGTCACTTGCATTTTTTAAAAAAACCAAACCCAAACCAACAAGAAACAACAACAAGAAAAATTGTAGTGTGGAAATACACTTAACTCCTTAGACAGGTAACATATCCCAGTAAACAACTTTGTTGGAAAAAAATCCAGTTATTTTTTTCTCTTTTTATTAGTTCGTAACAAAAGGTAGTACACCTGAAATAAATGTTTCAGTTTAAGTCTGATTCTTGATTTCTTTTGCTTCTAGTAGAAGTAAATGTTTAATTTGGTAACAACTAAAGTGTGGATACACTGAAATCAATTTACAGTATATTAGGATAAATTCCAGTATTTGCTCTTATGTAGGTATTTCTTAGTATTGAAAGTAAGCTGTTACTTTCATTGCAAACAGGTAGTGCTTTTCTGTGGCATGATACATACCTAACAAAATGGGCAAAGTTATACGAACTGCATTTTATTATCCTTGCGTTATTTTAAAGTAGGCAGTCTTACGGAACTTTAAAAAGTCCTGCAAAGTTGTTGTAGTACTTCAGATATGACTTATACATTGTTTTATGCACCAAAAACTGAGTTTCTTTTTAATTGTATGATGTGTTTCTCTTACAGGCACAGAGAAGAGGATTATTAAGGATTATGAATTTAAGATTTTACAGCAGGCGGGGAACAGAACAGGTATTAAAGTCTAGGTCTACCCCAAATTTATTTTACTAACAATTGTTCATTAATGACTGCCTGAGAGACTGATTGAAAGTAGTTTTTTTAATTTATGCAACTTAAGAATTAACACTTCTACAAAACTTGTCAAAAATAATAAGCATTTAGGATCAAATGGAGTAGCTTGCCATTTATTTGGCTTTTTTAAAAATCCAATTAGTTCATCTGCTGGAGCTTGAATCTTGGTTTTTCAGCATACTGGCAGGAACAGGTTTAGTGATTTAGAGTTCAATATTAAGTGTAAACTCTTACTCAAAAAGGAAGGTGTAAAAAAGCCACCTAGTTATTTTTTTAATGAATGTAATGATCATAGCATGTTAGGTGTGTTATATATTCTACAAGAAGAGAGTAGGTTGTGACAATGTTTCTCAAATATATGCCTGAGAGCGCAATAAGAAAACAAAACCCAGCCTTCTGCACTACCCCACTCCCACTAGAAAACAAACAAAACTCCCCTCATCTTACAGCTCAAAATTTTCATACAATTTGGGGAACTAAAAGTGAGTGGATTCGAACTAATCGTTCATGGCTTAAATAGGGCAGACACAAAGACTTGATTTTTACAGTCTGTTACGAGATACTATGGAACCATTTTGCTAAGGAGCTTCAAAGGTTTATTATGGGTCAAACTTCTACTACCAGGACACATGTGAACTTAATAAAACTGCTGATCAGAAACAACTTGTTCTTTACAAACTTGTACTCTCCCCTGAATGAGTGTTAAATCTTGAGCGTCACGCTGAGGTGTAGGTATGTGCTTTCTGTATTTTTAAGGCTTTACATAAAGTGTTTGTGGCTTTCTTCTACATGACTTAGGAGCTACCCATGCAGTACTGCACCACCTTCTCCTATGTCTTGTCTACTGGCTGTGTGTAGCCTTTGTTTGATTCCTTTTTTCATGCCCTTCCCCTCCTTGTAAAAAAAAAAATTGTTTTCCCTTCTTTCGCTTTACAAGGAAAGAACAGTAAGGAATCTGTCTACCACCCTCACTGTGTCCTCCTGAGAGGAAAAATGGCTGGTCTGAAGTTATATGGACTTTGGAAATGACCTTAATAGATTTTTTGGGATGTTTAGGTGACTGGTTAAAAGAAGAAATTGCATGCTTGATTGGAAGGGGAAAACAAATCTTCCTGAATCTGTCTCAAGGGTGGAATGGGGAGAGATTTTATTTCCTTCACTGAAGATATAAAAGAGAAGGCTGAAGTAAACTTTTTTTTACTGGAAGGCTAGTACTGAGTGTAGCTGTATTCAACTTCATTGCACTTGCCGGTACTAGATTTACAAAGAAAAGCAGAGATTGTAATTCATCCTTGAATGTTTAAATCTGATTTCGGAGATTATGGTTTAAATATGTGAGGTATAGTTTATATTCTTAGTGGGAAATAAGCAACAGTGTTAAGGTACGACAGGCACAGCAGCTAGAGGACTTGTATACTAGAACTAACTATGTAGGGGTTTGATTCTTAGTGTTGCTAACATAAATGACACTTACAAAATGTGAAGTGCTGACCTGCTGAGGTTTTCAGTATCTTGTTTTTCAGTTCCCTGAAGTTGACAAGCTGTTTACTGAGGCAGATTGTCTGCTTTGCCAAAGCACTGATTAATCTCCATAGATAACACTGCTCAGGTGGTAAATTTGAATGTGTTAATGGCCACCTAACATCCAAATTTAACAGCAACAGAATTATTACTGACTACTGAGTAAAAGTTTAACTCTTTTTAAGATCTGTGACGTATACCACTGATCACTTTTCTGAGTGGGTTGTATATTTTAGCTGTGCATTTTAAGTCCTTTAATAGTCTTTTGTTCTTTGTCCTCTGTGCATGCAAATTGATTTGTAAAGAGAGAATTGCTATTAGTAGGCATGTACAATTCCTTGGCAAACTACAGTAGCGATTGCAGTACTCTATCTGCTTAAGAAAATAATCAGAGAATACTTATGAAATTTTTCTAATATAAATAATTCTTAATTGGTTTTAAAAAAAACCTTAATAATGCTTTCCTTTTCAATTAAAAAACACATTTGAGGCTTGGATTTAAGCAGTGCTCTCAATAGCTGCAAACCACTGTACAGCAGTGAGCAGATGAGTTATCATCATTGCTTCTATGGCACAGCTAGAACTTTAAACAGCCTAAGATATAAAATAAATATAATAATAAAAAAAAAAAGCCCTAAACCTAAACAAACACACCCTAAAAGAATATTGTTATCTTCAAGTGATGGCTACCACTAATGTGCTGTAGAAATGCCATTAAAACTTCTCAATTGTATGGACATCTAGTAATATTTCTGTACTTTGTTTATGTTGGGGTATTTTCCAAGAGGGGAGGCACTGGCTTAAAAATTGATTAGCTGCAGACTTGGACAGTTCTAATTTATTAGAAAGTTTTTAAAAACGAACTGCACTAACACAATGGGATTTTATAAACAATATAATTTTGGGGAATCTACATCCTGCTGTCTTTCAGTGAAGACTAGACTCTCAGAGAACCTAATGATCTTTCTGAAAACGTAGAAGTTGCATTGGGGGAATAAATATAAATTTTATTTTCAGAAATTGTTATGCATTGCTAGTGGCACTAACTTTGACTTGAAAAATTGAGTGTATATTTAGAGGCTCTTGTCTTGTGGAAATATCGTATAGATCCAGTTGTAATTGTGTGGGACTTTGTGAAACCTTAAGGAAATATTTTGTTAGAAGTAGGTTTTGCCTCTTAAGATATCCAGATCTGAAGGAAAACTTAATTTAACATCTGTAAGTAAACTTCATCAAGGCTACAAAAATTCTCCTGGATTATTTCACCTGTATGGAATATGGACTTAATCTGATGTTCAGTATATTGCCACTTAGTCTGTTGTTACCCAAGAGATTCTTAAATTATGATTCAGTGTAATGAAATGAACAATGTGCTCCTCCAACATCTCTTCATCTGTGTATCTCTTGTATCCCACCACCCACTCCCACCCCTTTTTTTTTTTTTTTTTTTTTTTTTTTTTTTTTTTTTAATTGTAGTAACACCCACCCAAAAGTTTGTTCCCAGGGAGGAAGAGCTGTACTGAGCGGTGTTTTGGTAACAATCTTCCTTGGGTGGACCTGAGAGGCAGGACAGTAGAAAACTGAGGCTGCTGAATGTTTTCTCTGTTCAGAGAACAACCTGCAGTTTTTCCTCCAAGTAGCTCTGCATTGCTGTTTGCGGTGCTCCCCTAAGAATGCCACACTGTCAGATTTTACATGCTGTATAGCAATGTGATAGAGAAGTTAACATTCCTGAAGATTTCTTAGTGTTATGGTAGTGTTCTTCCTTTATACAGGTTGTTTTTACTCTTCCATGACATAATTGATATTTTACCTTTATTCTGACTTTTAGCATATGGGGGGTTTTTTGTTTGTTTGTTTCTGGTTTTTTTTTTTTTTAATTTAAAGTATGTTAAATTTTCAGGATGGAAGATTGTACAATTTTTTTTTTTTTTTCCTACAATAGAAAAAATAGTTTGGGGCGAGATTTTTTTGGGTATTCCTTGATGTGTATGTGTTTTTGTCGTTGTTGCTGTTTGCTTGTTTGGGTGTTGTGGGTTTTTTTGTTTTGTTTTGTTCGGTTTTTTTTTTTTTTTTTTTACTTTGCTGACAATGTTTGGCAGGATGGAATTTTCAAGATGAATCTTTCTCCTGATGGAGCTCTTCTGGCAGCTGTTCATTTCTCAGGAAAACTGACGATCTGGTCTATTCCATCTCTCAGGCAACAAGGAGAATGGGACCAAACTGATCAGGTAAGAAGGATGTAGAAGTTTAGAAACTTGAGTATATATCTTAATCCTCTGGAGATGTGTTTTCCTAAGAGATGGGAGTAGTTCAGATAGTATGTAGCGAAAGCACAGTTATCTTTTCAGTCAACTCTATCTTTTTCGAGTGCCCTATACTTACTTTTACAATAATCTTTAAGAAAAAAAACCAAAACAGTTTTGTTGCAGTGAATTTTTCATGAGGCATTTTTGTGCCAAGTGAGTAACACTGGCACAGGTAGACTGAAAGGCTATTTTAAAATACAGAATCATAGAATGGTTTGGGTTGGAAGGGACCTTAAAGATCGTCTAGTTCCAACCCGCTGCCATGGGCAGGGACACCTTCCACTAGACCAGGTTGCTCCAAGCCCCATCCAACCTGGCCGTGAACACTGCCAGGGATGGGGCCT
>JAVJGG010000017.1:16846151-16867942 GCA_035590195.1 Aviceda cuculoides | reverse complement strand
GGATTATTTGGTTTTTGGTTGTCTTGTGAATGATTTTTTTTTTTTTTTTTTTTTTTTTTTTTAACATCTGAATCTAGTGTCCAGATATAATGGATATTTTAATAATGTGCGTGATTCCTACTTAATTGTTACCCAAACATATTTGTTAAATTAACTTTAAGTGGCCTCATGTTTACTTTTAGTTAGTACACTGTTTTCTTCCTACTAAAAAATTAAGTCTGAAAATCACTTTCTGCTTGACCCAAACCTACTTTGTTTGTCTGAGCTGTATAATCTACCTGTACTTCTGCTGCATTGCAGTTAGGGGCAGGATTACTGTCATCTATCTTTGTCTAGTTCTTATGTATTCTGATATTACTAAATAAAGTTTAAAAAGAACCAAACGACAATGCAGCAACAGCTTACTAATTCTAAACGTTGTATTGCATCATTAAATAATGCTGCCTCTCTTGCTGTACTAGTCTTGGAAGGGGCTTTATAATTATGAAAATAACCAGAGTAAATACTTAACAGCACTGTACTAGGCTAGTACTCTGGAACACTACATAGAGCAAACAGGAGGGCTATTTTGGAGACTTTTATTTTTTATGCTTGCAGTCCTGTTTATACACATCAAAAACAAACACTTGGTGGGCTTCTGATTGCTGGAGAGCCTTTATTTCAGCAATCTTTAGGGTATGATTACTCTTTAATGCTGACTAGGCCAGGTCTGATGGTACTCCTCTAATAGGGTGTTTTAGGAATCCAGAAGTCTATTCCGCTATGTTTGTGGGTTTGGTTTTTTGGGGTGTTTTTTTGGTGTTTTTTTAATAATTTAACTGTCTGGAGTAAAGTACAATGTCACTGCAGCAGCTGTATGTTTTATGTTCAGGAAAAGTTTGAATTCATGGAGAGCATTTTCATTGAAAAGTGAATAGATCAGCAATAGAATAAAAAAACCAGATCGTCTGTGTTAAAGATTTACTTACATATAATCCTTTTTTTGTCTCATACTTTTTTTGTGTTTAGCCTGGTTATGATGAGATCAACCCAGACTGGAGACTCTCTAGTGAAAAAAGAAAGAAAATCAAAGGTGTGTCGTACAGTTAAACCATTATTTTATACCATTGTGTAGTTAAAAATATTTATATGAATATTCAAAGATCTGAAATGGCTTAAATCCCAATTAGAACAGTTGACAAAATTATATGTATGATTTGAATTTGCGGCATGGCATAGCTATATGAGTGTCACAGTAGGTTTGTTTTGTTTTGTTTTGTTTTTTTAAATCCTCTTAGGAATACTTTTGTAGCCATAACCATAAATAAAATGATATTTCAGTACAGGACTTAATTTATTATTAATCATGTGATTGTGACTGTAGAATGCTGAACATTCAGCGGATGTCTCGGCTTGTATCAGAAGCCACTACATCATAATATTGTAGGTGACACATTAGGTTTTGAACTGTCAGCTCTAATAAACTTACCTCTACCTTTTGTTTCTATGAATGTCTAATAAATTAGTCTTGAAAGTTAATGTAACTTAAAGATATAGTTTAAAATTCTAAATCAAAAGGGCTTTGTTTCCTCCAACTGGATTTGCCTCATGTCAGTCTCTTTATTCTTTCCCAAAATCCAGGCCACCATGTGCAGCCATTTATCACCTGGTTATTGCATGGCTCTTCCAAGAGTGCAGAGATCAATAGCTGTTCCATGATCCATTCACTACTGCTTGTATACATCTATATTATTAAAAGATCCCTATTTTTGTACTGTTTTTCTTGGTGATTCTGTCTCTGGGCTAACTCATTTGACCTTCATGGGTAGGCTGCTGACTAAGCACTGAAGTGGTAGAGAAGTGGTAAGCTGATCTGTTTCTCCGTGCTGTTTGGGGAAAGATCATTTTCATTAGAGAGGTGGGAAATGACACTGTAATGAACAAGTGAGCTAACTCTCTGCTGAACATTTTGTCCCAACATCCAGTTACCGTAATCAAAGTAGTCTTAGAAATGATACAGCTTCCATCCTCAGTTATGGTGACTTTGTTTGTGTTGTTGGTTAATCTTCTTAACAACCTCATCTTGTAGGCTGTTTCAGGAGCCTTGTTCATAGTTGTCACTTGTCCCCAAAAACAGTGTAACCTTGATTTTCGTCAGTGTTATGTTTGTTGCCAGGGAGACTTGGTCAAGGATGGCCTGGGAAGTATTGAAGCAGATCTTTATCAAATATCTAAAGTTTGTCATATTTTGTGCAAGTAAATCAGTTTACTGTGAATTCTTTTTCCAAATAATATTAAAAAATAATTACATTCACAATTAAGTGATTTCTTTTTTTTTTTCTCTTCTCAACAGCTTTATTTAATGCAGAACTGATTTAGTAAAATGCAATTGATCTAAACTACAAACTTAGTGAACCAAGGATGCATATACAATAATAAATGTTTGTTAAATTAGGCCATCAGATGAAATTTTTTAGTAATTGAAGCCACTTCTGTTCTTATCTGGTGTTTGTTTTTCATTGTATGGTGCATTCTTATTTATTTTAGATAAAGAATCCTATTACCCATTGATAGATGTAAATTGGTGGGCAGATAATTCTGTCATCCTGGCTCGCTGCTCTGGTGCATTGACTGTGTCATCAGTCAAGACGTTAAGAAACTTGCTGGGAAAGTCATGTGAATGGTTCGAGAGTTCTCCTCAGGTCACTTCAGCTCATGATGGAGGATTTCTAAGTCTGGAGGTGAGAAAGGTGCACAAGCAGATACCTTTTCGTAAAGCTTTGCTTTTGTATATGTTATCCTAAGGGTGGTGTGTGTGGTGTGCTTAAAAAATAAATATATTATTATTATTACTAGTAGAAAAAGTGGTTCTGTTTCCTTATCTCTAGATAGGTATTGCAGGGAAAATATGAACTTACTGCAACTTAACTGTCTTAATAAAAAAATGTCAAAACTTCTGGAGAGTAGTAGCAGAACTCCTAGGAGGCTCAGTCTGAATGAGAGGAATCTTGCTGCAGGAAACAGTTTATGTCGACAGTTTTCACTGCTTTGTATGTTAGTGCATTTGAAGAATACTGCAAGCATCCCTCTCACATTTTGAAACAGATGCCTCTTACAGAGGGAGTATATTTAAAAGAAATGAGGAACACGTTTAAATTAAGACAAAGCCATGCAAGCGATCTCTTTTTTGTTCATCATTAGTAGGATTCCAGGAAGGAGTATAACATAATGAAGTTAACCAGGAATTTTCTTTGAAACTAGCAAAATTACTCTTTCCTAAGGCTTACACTGAAATAGGTCTTAAACATCTTAAACAACAGTAAAATAATATTTATCAGAATATCTCAATACGTACCAGAGCTTGCACCTATGTTTTTGGCAAGGTTTATTGTTCTGGAAATAAGATACAACCAGTGACTGGCATATTAACAGCCTAAGGATATAGTCTGAGATTACATTTGCATTGAACAGAAAACCTTGCTTTGCATAGCTTAAGAGTTGAGAACATTGCTGTATGCTGCAGTAAGCTGTATAGCAGTGTACAGAGATGTCTCCATAGCTCTGTCCTGCCTGGAGTGGTGTAGCACATGTAGTGTAATAGCAGGTTACTGTTAAGAAGCCTTCACTCTTGCTTCAATATTTGAGGGATGAAGCCTCAGATCTAGGAGATAGATGCAGTCAGGGTTTGTGGGGCATGTTAAGCAAGCTGAGAAATAAAAGGTTTAAAGAAGAAGGAGAAGAAGGGTGTTGATTCTGAAATTTGAAGTACTGGAAGTGAAGATGTACTCAATTCTTAGCACACTAGTTGAGGTATACTAGGTGGATGCTTCATATTCGTATTTTCTGTGCAGTGTGAGATAAAACTTGTTCCAAAAAGATCACGCTTGGAGAGCAGGCCTGGTGATGAAGATGAAGGAGAAGATGACTCTGACTCCGATGATGAAACTTCTGCTAAGGACAGATACTTTAGCTACCTAAAGCAAGGCCTGTACTTCGTGACAGAAATGGAACGATTTGCTCCTCCACGGAAACGTCCACGTACTATTACAAAGAATTTCCGCCTTGTCAGTTTGAGATCCACGACTCCAGAGGAACTGTACCAGAGAAAAGTAAGTATAGAAGGAAGGGTCATATCTCTCTTAATCAGTTTTATTTAGAAAGAACTTTTTATTTTTCTGTTAACTTTTGCTATATTAACAGAAGGATTTAGGCACATATTTCTAAGGGTCTCTTAGCTGAGAGTGTACTGTGTTACCTAATCAAAGGGATCACTGTTTAAAACTAGCATTACTATAAATTCAAATGACATGGTGTTTGAAGGTCACTGAGGAGACATTGTGTATCATTAGCTTGGCCAGACTTGGAAGTGTACTCATGAGTGTTTACAAATAATGAAGGACCTGGCAGATATATTGAATGAAATTAGTTTGGCTTGTTATTGGCCAGGGAATGGCTTAACTTATACTTTGATATGAATGTAGTTTACTTGAAAGTTTTTTCAGGCATAAATACAAATTAGGCCTGTGACTCACTTTTACTGAACAGATATTTCTTCATTTTTAAGACTACTTTATACAGTACTTTGTCTCGGCCATTTCAGTTGTTCTGATGGTAAATCAGCCTATAGCTGTTAGAGTTTCCACAGAGTGCTGATGTCATACTAGTTACCTAAATAACTTCTTCCTTTTTCTTTAGGAAAAATCTCTGATTTTGTAGAGGTGTCCATAAAATCTGAGCCTTGCTCATCTGTATCTTGAGCCATTCTCTTTCCTACCTGCTTAAGCATACCCACAGTAATTATGCCTCTAGCTGTTTCAACACACGGAATTAATAATTGATAATTTAATACAGAAATTAGATGACTTTCATTTTCATGTGTTTGCTTTTTAGATTGATAATGAAGAATATGAGGAAGCTTTGTCTTTGGCTCAGGCATACAGCCTTGATTCTGATCTTGTGTATCAAAGACAGTGGAGGAAGTCAGCTGTTAATGTTGCTTCAATTCAAGACTACTTGGTGGGTTTGGTTTTTTGTGACTTTTAGGCTTATCAGAATGGCTGTGTTACCTTTACAGAAATTGAATTCTTAATTGTGTTCTAATTTGTGCAATGTAAATTGGTGGCAATTTGGAAAGCTGTCCTGCAAATTCCATTTTGTGTCATGTGGAGGAGAGTGATCTTGTTAATTTAACTGAAGGCCTGATCTGGAGACCTTGGAAGTTACTTGAAAAGAAATGTTTACATTATCTTGTAACTTCTGTTAATAGCAGCTTGCTTTCTCTGATGTAATCTCTCTCCACATGCAGCAGTAGATTGTTGCCTGGCAAATGAATAATAATAATAATTGGAAATAGAAAGCATTTAACTAGTGTCCAAGTATTTTAGAAAATTAAATGGGAAGGTGAGGTTGGTATCGATAGCTATATAGCAAAGTTTGAATAACAAAAGTTACAGTGAACTCTGCTACCTGTAACTGGAGCTTTTCAGTAGAATTCAACATGGGGTTTTTTTGGCTTGGAAGAAAGACTTCAAACTCAACAGACAGGCATTGTCAAAGCTGCACAACCTAATGGTGCTATAGGGTAAAGTCTTCCAAGAGGTCAAGAGAAATATAATCTAATTTTTGTTTTTTGTTTTTTTCAAGTCAGATATTGATTGAATGTCAAAATAAGATTTCTCCAAGTAGCCATTCTTCATGTGCTATGTAATATCAACTCAAGATCAGCACATAAGGCCAATAATATTTTGTGACCCTTGTGTGTCTTTTCTGTCACAGAATCCTATTGGCATGTGAAGAGGTTGATACTGAAAATGACTAGTGCTATTGTGGAATACACTTGGTTTATAAAAACTGCATTTTAGCCCCAAACCATCCCACTTTATGTAGTGTAAAGAGGATTGGTACTAGTTAGAGGATACAAATAATAGCTTCTGTTCTAGTGATTGTGAAAGTTCTGCTGAATCATTTGGCATTTCCGTGTCCTTTTCTGCCACATATACTCTGAGGGATTTATGGTTTTTTGCATTCTCACCTCTTATGTTGGTTCACATTGTCAGTCATCAGATTAACTTGACGTTTTCTGAAGTGGAAGAGACACATTAGAAGATTTTAACATCTCTGCTTTCATTGTTTTGGATTGAAGTATATAACGTTGTGTATGCTCTTGTTCTTGGACAGAGTAAAATTAAGAAGCGTGCATGGGTTCTCCATGAATGCTTGGAAAGGGTTCCAGAGAATGTGGATGCTGCTAAGAAGCTGCTTCAGTATGGCTTGAAAGGCACAGACTTGGAGGCTCTTGTGGCCATAGGAAAAGGAGAAGATGGCGGCAGGTGTGAGAAGAGTATTTTTTTTGTTTATTTTCTTTTCAAAGAATGGTGTATGAAGTCTTTTCTAATAATTTAGTAAAATTTTATCAAACACTAATGAAAATGTTAAGATGCTTTTGCAGGACATAAATAAAGGTAATGCTTTGGATCAAACTATTCTGAAGATGTCCACAAGGTACCTGTTCTCATTTTGCCTTTGTAAAAGGTAAAATCACTGTTTTTGTCGTGCATTTTCCTTCTTCTCTGGAGGCCCTTTATTTTCTTCAGCATAGAAAATTTCTGATGTCACTTTTTTTCTATGTGAATCTGTTTCTGTTGCCACTTCTGGAATCTGCAGCTACCCCTATAAATGCATTTTGTTGTATGTCTTAATTGTTGTAATAATCCTCTGTGGTTCAAGTGGGGAGGGGAACAACAAAAAACACAGTGGGTCAGTCAGGAAATACATGCAGAGGCAATTCTCACTATTCAGTTCCTGGTGGTAGAAATAGAAGAGGCCGTTCTTTCTTCGTGCAGTCATCTATTACCATTGTATGCTGTGGAGCTGTTGCCAATGCCAGTGCTACCTGTGGAATTTAGAAATTTTTATCAACCATCATAGCTGTGTGGTTTGTGCTTTGGTTTTTTTGGTTTGTTTTAGGGAGGGAGTGGAAATGAGATGATGCCTCTTGTTGGCATGTGATGAGTGTCTGCTGCTTTATGACAGCAAAACTCAATATTATCTTTTTCTATAAAGCTTAGATTTTTAGTCAAGACATAAATGGAAAGATCTGTTAGTATGTTTATTCAAAACCTAGTCTGTTATATCTTTTTCTTTTAATCAACATGATTGGTTTTGTCTTCCAGATTTATCTTACCAGGGGAGGTGGACATAGAAATTCCCTATGAAGACCTTTTATCACCAGATGAAGAAATGGATACTAGAAGAGAAAAAGAGGCCAGGAAGCGTCAAGAACTGCTCTTATCAGTAAACTTCTCAAAGTAAATGAAATCTTAGGCCATGTTTTATTCAGAGTTGTAGGTTTATTATAACTACACAGTTGCAAGAACATAATTATTCATGTATGTTAATCCTAATAGGAAAGTGTTTTAAATTTTAATTGGCACTATATTGTGTCAAAGTTCTTGGTTTACTTAATTTCTTGATATATTCCAGTGCACAGCCAGTAAAATGTGTAACTGTTGTCTTCATATGCACATGATGTACAAGATAATTGCAAGCATGAAAATTCCTATTTTGAACACAGGCTGACACTGGAACAAAAAGAACTCTGCCGTAGCAGGCTGAAGCTGTTAACTTACCTTGATCGCCTTGAAACCTATGAGGTGAGGAAACTTGTTAACTGGCTACAGTTCTTTTGAGTTCTCATTCCGTAGGTGTTCCTGTAACTTTTTCATCACATCGTCATGTCTTTTTTTGTTGTAGTATTAATGTTTATAGTCTTCTTAAAATCCTACAGTCTCGCACTTGAGAAAAAGCTGTTTTCTGTTCAAGGTATCCTGTTTCTCCTGTTTTACTGTTGTTGCAAATGGCCAGCTTCTAGTGTTGAGAGGTATAGTTGGGCGGAAGCCTGGTTTGAACATGCTGTGTCTGCAGGGAATTAAGTTATGCAACAACATGAGATGTGGAGTATGGTGCAGGATTACTGTGATTTCCTTCTGTCAGTCTAATTAGCAAGTGCTATTCAGATTCTCTAACACATCTTTTTCTTCCATGAGCTTACCAAAGTGCAATTTTTTTGGAATGTCAAACTGTATTTTGTTTAGTTTTTTAATTTTAACTTTGCAGTTGGCCCTAGTCACATAATGACTTTTGCCACATCTCTTCAATGATGTCTAAACACTAATTAAGGCAGAAAATTGTCTTAGTTTATCAATGAAAAATGCATCTGTTTTTTTCATAGTGAAACAAATAAAAACCAGCATGCTTTTCCACATGTATCTCATACTTATTCATCCTAAGAAAAAGATATGTGTAGACTTTTCAACGCTTTTTAGAATCTTGCATAAAAAGATCCTTTATAAGATTTTTTTTTTTTTTTTTTTTTTTTTTTTTTTTTTTAAAGGAAATCCTTGGAGGGCCTCATGCAGCTGAACAGAACTATGATGGTGAATTCTTCAAGAAGTTCAGAAATCAGAATATTGTACTTTCAGCAAGAACTTATGCTCGGGTATTAATATTTGTTTTGCTAGAATATAATTTTGTTTTGGTATTGCTGTTTGCCCTTAAGTACATTCCCCCCGCCTTCGAACTTGGTTGAACCTCAGTGGGAATTTAAGAGGTGGGGGGTGTATTTGTTTGATTGTGAATAAATGCATTCAGTGACCCTGAGCTAATTTTCTTTATTGCTAAAGAAAATTTTCAAATTAAATGTTTGTTGCATGACCTAAGCTTACATTTCTTGCTCATCTTCAGTCTAATTTTCTTGCTCATTTTCAGTCTAAATCAGTCTTAAGCTAGTTCTGCAACATAATGTTTTGTTCTTTAGGAAAGCAATGTCAGAGCCCTGGAAATTTTGTTCACTTTCCATGGATCAGCTTTACTTCCACACAGACAGGCAATTCTCTCCAATTTTCCAGAGACTACTTCACCACATGAATATGCTTTCTTGTTGCCTGAAGCTTGGTAAGGATGCGTCAATGGATATTAACTAAAAAAAAAAAAAAAAAAGCTTTTAGGTTAATACTTAAATTAGCTTCCATATATGGCAATCCGTTGTTGATTATTATGTGGAATCAATAGAGCAGCTTTTTTTTTATGTATTTTACCAGTATTCATTTTCTGCTTTACTTTGTGCCGTTCATGGGAACCCTTTGGTCTCTTTTGGTTATTATCAGGAAAGTAGGGACTTTAAATGTTCTTGTCTCCATTACATATAAGAGGAAGCATGGCCTTTTCTGGCCTGAAACTGCCCAGATTTTCACAGGTGTAAGTACAAGTCTAACTGGTTTGTAGTAACAGCCAGTTTTGGGAAATTAATAATACAAGTGTTTAGCTCCTTGGAAGCAATTACATTTTTCTGCATTTGTTTTGAAATATAATTTAACAGTTAAGCAGTCAGTAACTTCAAAATCATTAATCTTCTTGATACTGATTCTTATGCAGCTTGCTAAGGTAGAATTATAAAAAGCTTTAAATCCAGACTTTGCTATTCTTTTGTTTCAGCATAAAATATTAGTTTACTGTCAATTTCATATAAATTTTCATAAGAGAGTCTTCCTTGAACATCATAACAATGTTATGTGTATTAATTAAAAGAATTTTTTGCTTCTACAGTGTTTCTTTCAAGCACTTCAATTATGAAATGTTTTGAGGCATATTGTTCAGTGCCCAAAAAGAATTGGGCAGACTACATTATTTCATATTTTACAATAGACTTTGAAGACTTACTTCAGAGGGGTATTTTTGGAGTAGCTAAAAGATTTTTTTTTTTTTTTAGTCTTTTTTTGTAGTCTTCCAGCATAGTAGTGAAGTTTTTCACTTCAGAGTTTTAACAGTCCCATTTGGATAAGTCTCCATGTAGAAGAGGGTTTTTTAATTCATCAAGTTATTCCCCTGACATGTTTCCTAGCTTATAATACTTATCACTTCTGTCCTTTCGGAGCAGAAGTTATGATTTCATGATATGTAATACTTACCTGTGCCCTTTTTCTTGTGTTGGTAGTATTAGGAACACAGTTAGTTATAGTGTGAAAACACTTGTTTTATCCTTTTCTTTAAGGTAACAGTTAGGACCATGAAGAGAAATAATTGCGGTGTTTATAAAATTGGTAAAACATATTCCAGTTTTCTTTTTTGTTTTGATAAGATTTATAATGTGAGAGGGAGGGAAGGAAGGTTGTCTTAAATCTGGTTATGATACTTTGTTGGTGTTCATAAACATGTTCCTCCTCTTTCTGAAGGGTTGTTTGTTCTTGGTTTTGGCTTTTTATTTTGTTGTTGTGGTTGGTTGGTTTGTTCAAGAAACTGAGTTATGTGCCAAGAGGCAAAATGGCAGTTAAAATAAAACATTTTACCGGTGATCTAGTAGTAAAGATGTGAAGTTATGGGTTAAGAACTTAGTTTTGTCTGCTGTTGAAAAATGGAATTATGTGGTTTGAATCTTTAGTCCTGTGGCAGACAGAACTTTCCAGTGCTAGGATCAGGTATGTGCAGGTTCACACCTTCTCCCCCACCCCCCTGCCCAGGTTGCAGAACAGATAATACTGTAGGTCTTTAAAATGTTTGTCTTTGGACAACTACAAAATGGGGATGAGAGCAAAACCTATATACACAAATACCATATACTTAGATCAAATATACAGTATATTTTTATAACTTTTTCTATAACTGTTTCCCTGTTACAAAACTGATTAGCACATAGTAAGCTGTCACATTGCTGAGTACAGTCCCTAAAACTCTATTTTGTTAATGTAATAGAATTAAACATGTATTGATGAAAATATCTACTAATGAGAATAGTATACTAATGAAATTGTACAACTTAAGTCTAAGTAACATGTTCTTCTTAATTTAAAAAGTTGTTTTTTGAAATGGGATGAGTCTGCCCCCTGGTCCAAATAGTTTCAGCTGCTGGCAGTTGTTGTTTCATGTGAATCAAAGAGAATTGAAGTTCTTGGTCATTTTAAGTGAGTTTATTGGGCCTTTTAGTTCTAGCATTTATTTTTTAAATGGGTTATTAGTATGAATAGAATTACTGGAGTTCTATAGGTACGTAGTTGTTGTTAGCACACATTTAAACTGTATTTTATATCTAGTTAGTCTATAGAACACAGTATGTAGACATAATTTGCCTTAAATTAACTGATTGAACAAGGTTATGATGCAACTTATTAAACTATTTTGTTCCCACGTAATATTAAAAAGTTGCAAGTACTGACTAATTAATGAACTTCTGAACAGAGGGAAAACATTGTAAAAATATAAACCTGAATGTTCTAATTGGTAGAAAAATATGTCTGCAGTATTACAACTTACTGTCTCTTCAGTTTATGCAGCTTGTAGTTACAGTGGTCTTGGAATAAGGGGTGAGAATGATTCAATCTGTCCTCATGAACTTTGACTCTAGACAAATCTTGTAAAGGATTCTGAGTCAGGAAACGACTTAGTCTGGTTTTCCTTTTTAAATTTCACACTGTTGCAGTTATGAAATAGGGTGTATGCTGGATATTAGAAGGATTTTCTACTTTCAGCTGCAAAAAAGGACAGATCTCTCTTGTGATTCCGTCTAGCTCATTGTTTTCCTGAAAATTCAAGGCCATAGTTCTCTGTACCAAGAGATTCCAGTAGGGTAATTGGTTGCTGTGGCGCATGTGATGCAACCACTAACATTGACCAACTGCATGATGGTGCCAGTGTTAAGAGTGCACCCTGCCCCAGTGGCCTTGCTTAAGGAATGCCTTGTTGATGCCTTCACTGCTTGGTCTCCTGCAGCTCAGACCTCTTGCTGAGCAGTGTGCAGCTCTGGAGGCAGAAAAAATTTTGGTGGAGGAAAAAAATACAATAGTTTTTCTTCCAGGTCTTCATACATGGACATGTGTGTGTGTAGGAAGAAGTACTGCTGGGAATTGACCATACTGTGGCTGTGCATACGAGCACTTCAAATGATCAGAGGGTTGGTTCCCAGCTGGAGCTCTCTGAGGTGACACCTATCCTTACAGCAATTCACCACATTGCTCTGTGTTCTCTTAGTTCTTCCATTGATAGGGGAATCTGGATAAGGAAAAACTTTGAGTTTGTATAGCAGGTGCTGCCTTGTTTGTGCATGGAACAGGTGAGGTGGGACAAACAGGCACCTCCAGGTGTTGCCAAGGCAAAAGCACTGAAACAGAACTGCTTGCTGTACACCACCACCAACATGAATGCACACAGAAGTGCTATATTGGAAGAATTTCATTGCCTATGAGAGATGTTTTTTGTAAGGGTTGTATTATAACTGCCATTTCCTTTTGTCTGGAGCCTACAGTTCAGCTGCAGTTAGTAAATTGTAAGTAACTAGTGAAAGAAAGGCTTGTCTTGCTAGTGTGTTCTGTAGGCATAAAGCAGTTTTTCTTGTTACTGGCACATGTCATTTACATTAGGATGGCATTTAGAGGCCACTGTCACAAAAATTTTAAGGTCTTATCAGTCAAGGAGGAGTTGGCATAACAAATGGTGGAAAAAAAGGTAGAAGAAATTTTTTTTTTTTTTTTTTCCCTGTCTTCTGGGCGAGGTTGCTAGGAAATATACACCTTTTTTTTTGTCTTCTGTATCTGCTTGTAAAAGGTCTCAAGTGGTAGATATACTTTTTTGTTTCTTGTTTTGGCACATGTTTTGTAGCTTAGCATCTTTAGGGGTCGCTCTCAGAACTGTTCAGGGTGAGGTTTGTAAAGTCTGAGCAGAGGATTTATGTATTCATGAGACTCTTGAAGACTGCAAGTTATGTAAGCTCAACAGCTCCCAGAGTTGAGAAGGAATGTGAAATACTAAGATGCATCAGTGGCTCTACATGCCTATTGGCTATCAACTGGTATTGCGATAGACTGACATTACTCAGTAATGTGTTTTTGCAGAATTGCGATTGCAGTGTTTTCTTACTTCGTATTATTTCTCAGCTTCTTTTATAATGATGGCTCCTGAATCTCCGCTGTCTCTTAGTCATTGGGATTCATGCTCCCTCTCAAAGACCCATCAGATGCACAGACTTCATATGTTAAGACAACGACAGTGGTGGTGGTAAAAGTTTAGCTATTCAAAGGAGATGATAGCTCTTTCTAATCTCTATTTTAATAGCTACAGCTAGCATTCGTAGTCTATAGTTAAGGCTGTTGCCCTCAGGTTTTTAAAGGTGATCTCAGAGGAAAATAATGCTTTACCACCATTATAAATACATAACCAGAGTCTTTTTCCTTTTCTTTTAATTTTCTTATCCTTTTTACTACATATTGCAACATTACCACTCGCATTTTAAACTCTTAGAAGTTGGGAAATACAAATGTATTGTTCCCTCAACAAGCCATAAGTCTGCTATATTGCACATTACGTTACTAGTAAAAATCTTCCCTCTAAGATAGCAACTTTTTATATGTTTCTTCTTTTTCTCCTTAACTTTCTCAAATACTGGTTTTCAATCATGGCTTAAAGTGAATTTTTGCTGGAGAGTTGTGGATGAACTCCATTTGCCAGATGAACTGAGGTAGGAGTGGAAATACCTCTTCTAAAAACATAGTGAAGCTTTTAAAACCTGAAAATTTCCATGTGGTTGACTCTCATCTATGAATAGATAAATACTACACAATTAAACTAAGATGTTCATAAGCAGTTAACTTTGCCGTTCCATAATGATATCTTCTTCTGAACTAGGTTTTTAGTTATTGCCTGTGGCACTGAAGTTTTGATAAAGCTCGTACAGCTTCATCTCTTCTCTTCTTAGTATATGTATATAAATAGGTTTGATGACTGAATGTTTGCACAACTGTCTAATATGTATTTCTCTTTTTTTTTTTTTTTTAATTAGTTTTTCTTCTCTTTTGAAGCTGAAAAGTGTTGGTTTGGTTTGGGGGTTTTTTGGTGGTTTTGGGGGTTTTTGGTGTGTTTGTTTTTTTTTTTCTTTTTTTTTCTTTTTTTTTTTAGTGTAGTTCAGAAGTGTTCATGTTAAAAGAATTAATCCCATGGTCAGTTCTGTTTGTTTGAATTCATTTGAACAGTGCTACAGTGAAATAAATAAGGGTGTAAGTTTTTATATGTGCTTCTCCTTTGCACAAAGTGAAAGAAGAAAAACAGTTTAGAGGTAGAGGGATCAATGTAGTTAATATTATTTCAAGGATGTGTTTGGAGAAAAAAATATCTCAGCTCTTACCTTCCACTATGAAGTAGAAAAAAAGAACTTTTGAGGGAAAGATTACCTTGTCATGATGGCACTCGTGTTCCTGTCTGGATTGACTTCTGGTAGGAGTGGGAAAGGTTCTTGTGTGTGGTTCATGAGCACTTAAAGGCTGAGAGCTGTATGTGTTCAGCACGGAGAAAGTTTCAGGTAGGCCAATAGCAGCATTTGCATACCTTCCTATAGCATGTGAGCTGAACTATGTCTGTGCTGTTTATCCACAGATCATTAACAGAATCTTCTTTTATATTTCTGTCTTGTTCATGCTTGACTTGTCCTGTCTTCATCTACCTTGTGTGTCTTTTGCCTGCGTAGTCCTGAACTGTACCTTGGCTTGCCTTCTCCAGTCTTCTTGTGAAAGTGTATTGCTGCTATTGTCTTATTTGTCACCTTTTTACAGGGTTCAGAACAAAATTTCTTCCATGAACATTCATTATGGTTTATAAAGGTACAGTTCTGAAGAGGGATTTTCACTATATGGTGGCATACAGCTTTGGTCTTGCTCTGAGTTCATCTGAGTCTTTAGAATACCCCATTTTGACTTTGTGAAAGCTATTGCCTCACAACTTTAATTGTACACATCAAGAAAAAAAACACAGCTTCTAAACTGTGGTGTTGGTAGAGTTTTCTGATATTTAGATTATTCAGTCTAGGTTGTTTTAGGAGGGGATAAAAAGTTCCCTTCTCCCAAAATTCTGTTAAAGGTTAACGACATCATTAAAACATAGCTTGATTTGTTTATGCAAAATCAGATTTAACTTTTCTCCTCTGGTGGCAGAGTTGCTTCAAAAGACCTGTCATCCCAGTGTGCACAGCAGGAATTCTGAAGGGTAGTTAACTGTGGCAGCCAAAAGCAGCTGTGATACCTTTTCCACTAGATTATGCAGATCAGTTTTCCCAAAATGTGAGGTGTTTTTGGCACTCTGCTTTAGGCAGCAGTTGTACTTCAGTCTTGATGACTTTGTCACACGTCCTGTGGATATTCCTGGAAAATGAAGAGCTTTTCTCACTGCCCAGCACTTCTGTATCACATAGGATATTGACTAATTGGAAACCTAAAAATATATGTAATCAGTTACATATCTGAATTTACTAATGCACTGCTGAACTACTGGAATGGTAGAAAAGAATGTTTTCATGCAGTATGAAAAATGCAGTACATATCATAGCTGTTTAAGACTACATATCTGGGATGCATTTCTTGTTCTATTTTATCCTTAGTTATAGAATGATTGTGACAAAACTGTTTCGGAGCCATAAGAATTGCAGAACAACAGAAACTGGTACTGATTTCCCCCTTGTTGTCTGAACATATACAGACTTTGGACAAATGAGTTTCTGGATTAAATTAAAAAAGAACATTTTATAAAACTTCCCTTGCAGATCCTGCATATATACAACTATATCTATATTATAGAGGCATTCAAAGTAGGCTATATATATCTGTATGTAGTGGGATTACGGACGTGCTAATTTGAATGTGAAGTCTAAAATAAATTACAGTGTACCTACAGTAAAATATGGAAATAATAAATTCTGTTAAGTGTATGGGTGTCAGCAGGGGGAAAAGAGTGAAGGTTCAGGATTTTACATTCTTTTCATCACAAAATAAAAATTTGAGATAATTTTAAAAATAAATGTAATAAAATTGGAATCAAGAACATTTTTCAAAAACCTTTTGAGTGGTTAACGAAACTATTTTATAGAAACACTACCATATTTTTATAGTTCAGTATCTTTGATATATAACTTTCTCACCTCTGACAGATAAATAACTGGTGTCTTACTTAAATGTGTTACGTTCATAACTATTCCAGTATATAACACACAAGCTTTCAAATGCAGAATTAGTGTTTATAACATTATTTTTTCAGACAGTGAGACATGACTTAAAAATAAAAAAAATAAAAGAAAAAGCAAAGATTCATCTACTCCCAAAATATTTGTAGAAAAAAACCCAAACCTACTTTTAAAAGTATGTATGTCTTTCAGCAAAAAGATGCTGTTTCATAAACGTGTTGGGGTGATGTGGCTTTTGCCTTGGAGTCTAGATTCAATGTGCACAAGTTTACAAGGGAAAAGATTTTAAAGAAATCTTGTTTCTAATCCTCAACTAGATGAGTCTTGGAGACAGGCCTGCCGTATGAAATGCTTGAAGGAAAAAAAAGCCCACACAGTTGCCATTGGTAATAGAAAGAATTGGACTCTGACCTTAAAACTAAATTAGACCTTCCTCTTTTGAAAGCCTGTCCTTGGAGAGAAAAATAATCTGCAGGTTTGAATAAATGCAGTTAGTAGGATACAGGAACTACAATAGCATGGACCTTTTTTGTCAAAGAAAAGAATGGGAAGAATTGCCAAGCCAACATAAACAATAGAGTGAAAAGAGCAATACAGGAAAAGTCAGCTCTTTTTAAAGAAATAGAGTTGAATATCTCTGTAATCTGTCAATTTACTGGCCTCCAATCATATTTATTCTACTGTTGAAAAGAGAGAAGGGTAAAGGGTGGGGGAGAAGCAGTGGCTCAGGGAAAAAGGATAAAAGCCCCATGCTAATATTTGTATAGAGTTATGGTATGGCACAGCTGATGGTTTCTTTTAATTGGAAAAGAAGGCCACCTGCCTTAGTGACTGCAGTGATCTGTCCCCATATCTGGAATTTCAGGTGAGTGCCCACTGCACACTAGCACAGACTTAACCTGATCTCTGTGGGATTTCAGTTTCTAGAACAAAACTGCAAAGTTTTGTAGTATAAGCAGAGAGACTAATGAATTCTGGATGCAGTAGCATGGAGTGTACATTGCACATATGGCAAGCTACCTGTGCATGCTAAATTCACCACTTCTGGCCCAGTTAGACGTATATATTTTGTGCAGCGCATATGCGGTCGTTCTGATGAGCCCCATCGGAATTTGCTGCACATGTTGTAAACAAAAGCATGGTAGCAAAAGAGACGCCCTACCTCTTTGCATATGTGTGTTTGTGTCTGTATCTCTTTTTTTTCTCTGTCTCATCTGCATTTTTGTTTTTGAGGTTGCAGACTGCAGTGATGTTTTGATGCCTGAAATCTTTCTCAACTCACTTGCTTCCATTTTAAGAGCTACTTTTCCAAATTTTTGTTGCTTTGTTTCTGCATGGGTCGTTGGAGTTACTGATAGTGGAAATCTGAGGGGAAAAAAAGTCAGCACTAAAAGATAACTCTCAGTTCAGAAAAAAACTTGTGATAAATGTGGAGATAAATACAGTGTTTTAATAATTTCATTCCCTTTATGAAGGACTCAGGTACAGGGATCACCCATCCTTTGCTAGTGTTGAGACTGGTGTGTTCCAGTCCTTTTGTTTGAATTCAAATACAAAGAGTTTTTTTAAACTCTTCAGAATGAGGAGAGAAAGTAAGGACAGTTGGATGCAGTCATATAGGGGGCAGGAGCAGGTTACAGGGGTTTTTCTAGCATTGTTGAGAAGATGAGTGAAGTTAGCAGTCAGCTCTGATGTGGGTTTTGCTGGTTTTCTTTGTGAACTTAGCTCAGCAAGAAACATATCTGTTGAGACTGACTTTGCATAATTGCTGATTTCTGCTAGGATGAGAAATTTTGCAATTTTTTTGGTGATGTTTTCTTTAAGTATTTAGAGAGTTACTGAGTCCTGCTTGACTCTTGGTGAGAGCTTTAAAAATCTAAAATTCCTCTCAACTTATTCCTATGGTGAACCTGAATACTTTTAAAATGGCAGGTCAAGCCAGAGCTGCTACCTTTGCTTTTTTTCAAGCGATTTTTCTCTTTTAATAATTTGTTAGATAAAAGAGGAAAAATTTGAAGTTTAAATATCTATTAAATGTATGCACCTCTTTCCTTAGTATTTTGCATGACTTCTTTCTCTCAATAACAACAAAAACAACCAGTGAAAGAACAGCCAAACCAAAGTAAGTTTCCCAAAAGTTTCTCCTGGGGCTGTGAGATGATATAGGAAGACTTATTCAGATAGGATGCTCTTACTTGGGGGAGCCATGAACAGTCTGCAAGTGACAAAAACCAAAAAAAAAAGCCCTCAAACAAACAAAACCAAACCCAAACAAACTGACAAAACAGTCCCCCCTGAAACATCGTCTTAAGCCTACTAGGAAGTGGGCTTTACTTTAAAAACTTTACTATGAAAACAAATTGTCTTGGGCAATAGATTTTTGTCTAATTTTGTTTTATGGTTAGTAGAACATAGAAAAGGAGAACACTTTTTATTGTAATATAAAGACCTGCTTATACCGTCTTGATTTTATATTTTGGAAGGAAGCTTTAGTCACACTTTGGCTTTTCTGTTATTTGACATTTCAACTGATAATAAGAACTTTTTTACTACAAACTGGCTTTCCATAATATCATTCTCATGTGTGATGTTTGAAATATGACCTTATTAATTTAGTTTATGAACCCAGTTTTAAATATTAATATTTAAAATCAATTGATAAATTATGTTATCTAAGACTTAAACAAAAACCAGCTCCCCAGTCCCCCAAATAGATGGGTTGCTGCTGAATCTTTCCAAAATCAGAAAGTGACTTTATTCCTGGTGCTTATACCATAAATGTTAATTTGAAATTTTCTTAATTAATAATTTTTCAGTGACGTTACTACATGGTGCCTAATTATAAAGATAATTGTGGAGCTTTTTGTCCAACTGAACTGGAATTGAATGCGGATGTTGCTCTAGCTGAGACACAGGAATTAGCGGTTTTCCATCTCCTCCCCTCCTTTCTTTTGGCTTTTATAGCCCGCAAATCTCTCTCTGCCAATTTCTTGCTGGATTTCTACTGCATGTTCCATTCGAAGGGTTGGAATTACTGTGGGTAAAAGGTGCGGTGTTGCTGTTAGTGCATAGAGGAGGGAAAGGAGAGGTGGCTGACGTTACGGGAGAAATGTGTGTGTGTGCAGGGCAGTTAGTATGGACATGCCTTGCGTTGTTCAACGGACTTAATAGGTGTTGCTAAATGAGATGGAGTTACTGATTTTTAGTTTGTTGTTGTGACTCTTACTGTATTGTGAAATTGATTTGTTTGTTGGATTTGTGTTTCTTTTTAAGCTACTGAGTTACAGGGCTGTTCTTCAAGGGATGAGAAGATTGTGTCAGTTGTTAATTTATAGATACAGATTGTCCATGTAGTATTGCTATTGCTCTTTATTATCAGGGTCAGGAGAAAATAAATGAGATTTAAAATAGCTTATTGCTCCAGTATGCTGATACTTTAATGTCTTTACTTTTGTACATGGTTTGTTTCTTATTTCTACAAATGGCAGAACCTATATGGCTCTTCTCTTCCCCATTAGTTTGTGTTCTGCATAGTTTGATGTGATTTTCTTGGGTTTTATGCTGCTTAAAACAACTAGCCTACAACAACGAGCCATAACTAATAATTTTGGTAATAATCCGTGGTGTTCTTAATCTGCATTTTAAACTCCCCTCCCCCCAATATTTGGAGAATGTTTCACTGTGGAAGTTTGTAGTGAGAAAGATTAGTAGAGCAGAGCATATCTTGTTTCGGTTCAGTACAAGGATTTGTGCTAAAATTTTAAGAATTTTTTTTCTTTTTTTTTTAAGTTATGAAGATCATTGGTTTTTGCTCATTTCAGTCTTACATGACAGCATATGAAGTCAGAATACTTTTTTTTTTTTAAGGTATGGTCAGTAAGAATTTTTTTAAGTGGATCTTTAATGGTATAGGTAGAATATGCATGTGTACAGATACTATCATACAGGCAAAATCACACTTGCACAGCTGCATTAAGAAGTGATAAATCTTAAAACATTGATACTGTAATGGAATTACAGTTTAATATGAATTCACTGAAATACTCCAATATGTTTTGTATTCCATTAATTGAATGCCATCACAATTTTAGTAATAATTGTGTAAAGATTCCCTTTCCTGTTATACCAGTTACAAGCAGGGAACATTGAGAATTCTTCCTTGGAACGAGCAGAAACATCGTGAAGAAGACTGGTGTGAAAAAGCAGAATGCAGGTAAGTATATAGAAAAAGTGAAAAGTGTTTTCTGGGGGTTTTTTTGGTTGGTTTTTTTTTTTCTATATTTATGTACTTTTCAGATGAAGAATTTACTGAGCATTTCCCACATTTTAAGAATTAGTAAGTAAGACTCATTTCTGTGCACACTAACTTGTGTTTTCAGCTTTCTTAGTGAGACTGAGCAAACACTTTCATGTTACAGCATTATGTTCAGTGTGATTGTGATAAGTAACTTTCATAAATGCAGGTGAGTGGGGGGGAGGTTACTGTTGGAAATCCCAAATTCTTTATTTATTCTTTTTTCCTTCCACCCTGTTACTTGTCAACCATAACTTTATCATAACAGCATTGATGGATCGTAAAACTGTCTTTCACTGTATGAGGTACACATGGCAAGCAGAGGTTGGGCATACCTGTGTCTTTGTAGAGAGGATTCTTTCTTTCATGATCTGCCTCATGTTTGGAATCTCTTACTAGTTACTTTGCTGACAAAAATTAACACTTATGTAATTGGCATTTGCATCTCATCAAATTATAGGTGTAATGGTAGGTTAATTGTATCATCTTCTTTCAGAACAACCAGAAGTTTTAGGAAAAAGACTGATGTGAAAAAAAAAATGCAAGCAAATGTATACTTAAACATATACTTCCTGTTTTTTGTTTTTTTGTTTTTTTTTTTCTTTAAAGGATGATTGTTGAACCAGCTTTACAAGATGAAGGTGAATTTCTCTATGAAATGCAACCTGAGTTACTGAAGTACAGGACTACTGACCTTTCAGCAGATCTTGTTACTGACTGGTATTTGAGCAGAGCACAGGAAATTGAAAAATACGCGATGCAGGTGAGAATAACAGTGAGGAAATAATGATGACTGACTCAGGCTGATCAGCCTTCTTCAACAGAACCCTGTCTTAATGCATATTGATGGGATGCTTTTCCCTCAGTAATAGACACCGTGTCTCAATTTTCATTATGGTTTTTGAAGTATTTGTTTTTTCTTTTACAGTGTACTTATGCTTGCTCTAAAGTTTCCTCAGCCAAATAATTGATCCATAGGAATGAATAGGAAGCCAGCAGATTCCCTTTCTCTTGGTTTACCATAGCAGACAATAGCACTTTGATAGTCCATGAAAAATGTTTGTCATTACATTTTATGTTTGTAACTAAGGGAGAGAATGTTGTGCACAGGGTTATCAAGAAACATGTTTTATTATTTGTCACATGATACTGTACCACATATATTGATATGTGGCAGTCACGTGTGTCACTCATACCAATATGTAGTACTGCCATGACTTCTTCCTGCCAGGTGTACTGTGTGTCTGTAGGACTACTGTGTAGCTTATTTTTGCTTTTTTCTCTTCATATTCCAAAAATCTTTGAAGCTCTGTGTGCTAGAGATAAGTATTGCAAATAAGAGTAGAGCTCATCACGGACATGCTTTGGTGTTTTTTTGCTACTCAAGCCAATTTAGCTGCATGAAAAGGAGGCTGTCTGGATGTCCTGGTTTCAGCTGGGATAGAGTTATTCATCTTCCTAGTAGCTGGTACAGTGCTGTGTTTTGAGTTCAGTATGAGAAGAATGTTGATAACACCCTGATGTTTTCAG
>JAVJGG010000017.1:16823968-16846122 GCA_035590195.1 Aviceda cuculoides | reverse complement strand
TCAAGGATTTTTCAGCTTCTGATGCCCAGCCAGAAGGAAGGCTGGAGGGGCATAAGAAGTTGGAGGGAACACAGCCAGGGCGGCTGACCCAAACTGGCCAATGGGGTATTCCATACCATGTGATGTCATGTCCAGTATATAAACTGGGGGGAGTGGGGGCAGGGGAGGATTGCTGCTTGGGGACTAACCGGGTGTCAATCGGCGGGTGGCGAGCAATTGCACTGTGCATCACTTGCATATTCCAGTCCTTTTATTATTACTGTTGCCATTTTATTAGTGATGTCATTATTATTTTCTTCCTTTCTGTTATATTAAATTGTTTTTATCTCAACCCACAAGTTTTACTACTTTTCCCGATTTTTCTCCCACATCCCACTAGGTGGGGGGAAGTGACCGAGCGGCTGCGTGGTGCTTAGTTGCTGGCTGGGGTTAAACCACAACACTGGAAGTATCACTATGAGTTAGTTCTGGTGCTCGAGTTCTTTTATTCTTCAAGCTTGCAGTCATCTGAGGCTCTTTAATCGTAGTTCCCTGTTATCTTAACAGCCTATTAGTAGGTATGGAAATAAAAGGAACTTCCAAGGATCAATTAAGTTACTAACATATAAATGAATTTGCATTCTACCCTTTCAGACTTATGTCTGCGTCACTGAATATGTACAGCCAATATTGTGTTCTTTGAAATCAAAACAGAATCTTTCATATAAATGTATTTTCAGACACCAGGGAAAAAGGCTGTCATTATCTTCTGTGAAATAAAATGCAACAATTAAAATTATTAATTCATGGTCAGCTAGAAAAGTCATGTTACATGCAGAGGTATGCATAACTTCGGTCAGTTAACTGATTATCTTAGTTAAAAGCAATCCTTTATATTCTGTGCAGTGAGATAAGGTGATGTATCTCTGTGTGTGATCTCCAGAAGGAATAAAAGATAGTATTCTCCTAATTTACATGCATCAATAGGATGCATCTGGGTCAGAAGACTTATAACAACATCATCCACTAAGATAAGCATTTTATTTGTTTTTTATAAAGCTGAGAAGAGCAATCGATTTAGGAATACCATTTAGGAATATACAGGCCACAAAAACTACTAGGAACTTAGAATTGCCTATTAAGCAGAAGGAACAGGGAAAGAAATCAGACACACAAACAGGTCATAGATTGGACTCAAAGTTGGTTTTTGGCAAACACTTGTACAGCAGGGGTTTCTATTATTTTTCAGGTGGACTGTGCTCTGTCCCTTGTTCGTCTTGGCATGGAGAGGAATATTCCTGGTCTGCAGGTGCTTTGTGACAATCTGATAACTCTTGAGACAATAGTTTACGAGACCGATGGTGATCGAACCTTAACTTTGAAGGAACTTGTAGAGATGAAAGACATTGAAAAGCTGAGACTGTTGATGAAGAATGTAAGTATTATGAATAAATCAGTAAGTATACCTTGACTTCTAGTAATTCAGGTTACCCTAGATCCTATGTATATAAAGATACTGTTAGTGGTTTTCTGACGAACCTCCATCTTTAATTCAGCAAGATTTCAGTACTTTTACTGTTACTTTTTTGTTGTGGTAGGTTTTTTTCATTGTTTATTTGTTTTTACAAAAGCTAAAAATGGCTTGGTTTTCTCCAAGACCTGTTTCTTTGTCCTAGGCACAGGACTAAACATTAATAAATCCAGTCTTTTGAAAGCTGTGAATTACTTTTTCACTGGTCCTTTCTAAAGGATCTGTAGTATGGCTGTTGATGATGCTGCAGATAAAACACTGAATGTTTTCGTTGGATGCTTTTTGCTGTCTTTTAATATTGGCAAAGAGTCTTAATACTTGCCTCTGCAGCATATGTGTGTTTTTCATCTCTGTTTAGCCTGTGCATTGCATTTCAGAATAGAAAAAGACCTCTTGGACAGGTTGAAAAATACCTGGAGATGGAACAGGGCTCTGAAATTCAGCTGGAGAATACATAAGCACTAGAGGAGGATACTCATGCACTTGAAGCTCCTCAGAATTTTCAGAATTTTGCTAGAATTTATGTAACCACTCGTCATTTATTTTTCTGTCTTGCATTCTTGCATACTGAAAGTGATGCTACTCTGACATGAATGCAAGCTGATCTTTCACTCATTCTGAAATTGCAGGAGGAAGACGGCTAGGCTTTTCTCATGTGATGGGCTTTAATCCTGTACTGCTTGGTTTTCCTATGCCACTGGGTAGCAGAAAAATGATGCATTGTTTCAGTGCTTCGTGATGTAGTGATCTGTGCAGCAGTGGTGAATGTCAGGCTTCAGCTGTTGTTTGTGATATGTGAAGATACTGTTTCAGTTATATTATTAAAAATATGTTCTGTTTGTTTTTTGGTTTTCTTGTTTGTTTTGGACAATGAAGCTGAACTTGTTCTATTTTTCCTCTCTAACTCATTGCGCTTTCCAGTCGTCTGATGAAAAATATGTGAAGAATGTTTATCAATGGATGATCCCTTTTCTTCACCGCTGTGAAAATCGGTCCCCTGGTCTGGCAAATTCACTTTTTAAAGAATATTTAGTAACATTAGCAAAGGAAGACTTGACTGTACCTCTGAAGATATTTCAGAATTCAAAACCTGCTGTAAGTATAGAGCCCTGATGATTCTACTGGTTTCTTTGGAAATCCTTGTCCTGAAGACTTGAGTTTATAAATAGAGTTCATCTAATTCAGGTCATCTCTATGATCTTTCCCTTTTTCTTGGACCCAGGATTTGTTATGCTTTAGAAAACGTTAATTAGAAAGTATTATAGCATAAGCTATGATGCAACTAAACTGTCCTTGATGACGTTGTCAAACTAATGTAATTATGATCCTGACGTAGTAGAACAAAAATTATTGTAAAGGTTTGTCTTTGAAGTAATTATCTGGTGACATGTTTAGAGTAAATTACTAGCATATTTGCTTTTTAAAAACTGGATATGAGAGTTTCAGGATCTCACTAATATTTTTTTCCTGAGGAATTTTACTAGCAGTAGATGTCGAGTTATTCCACACACACAGCCTCCTCCTGCCCCCGCCCCCTTTCCACAGCAAATGTAAAGAATAAAATGGGAGCCATTAGGATGAAGTCAAGAGTTTAATGAGTAAGAGTTGAAGTTACCTTCCATGTAAATATTTCCCATTGCTTCTACAGTTTAAATAATTATTCCAGGGCACATACTATTGAATGTTCGAAGTGTATGGACAGAAATCAACCAGTGAAGGAAAACCACACTTATTTTATGTATATTGATACTGTTGTACATAATAAATAAATCTCACAAATGTTTGCAGCAGTTGCCTTCCTCTGCCCTGCACCCTCTCCACCTTTCCGGTTCAGAAGGGGTATAATGGCATAAAACTGTTCTTTCAAGTGCCTGCAGTGTAGGAAATTAGCAGAGTTATGTTTCAGGCTGCAACTTGAACAGGTATTTCATTAAGTTGTTAGCAAGAGACATTCTACTTACAACTAAAGACAATTTATTTACTGGAGTACACATCTTTTTATATTCAGAAGAAACTTAACTGTTGAATTAGAAACAGAAAACTAAAGATAACATGCTTTCTTTTCTTGTTAGTGTCAGCAAAAAATTATTCCTGATCAGGACCAGCTTATGATTACGGCATTGGAATGTATTTATAGTTGTGAACGAGATGACCAGCTAGCTCTCTGTTATGATATTTTGGAATGCCTTCCACAAAGAGGATATGGGTAAGCACTTTCAGCTAGTTATTTGTAAATATTTTAGATATGTTAAATAAAGTTGTTAATTAATGCTTCTAAATAGTTAAGTCACTAAAGGGTAGATGATGTTACTGGAATATTCTGTTCCTGTCTGAGCTGCTGTGGTCATGTGTGTATGTATGCTTGTGCTGTGTACATATGCTTATGCTGTATATGTGCTCTACCAAATAATGCAACAAAACATGATTTCAAGTAGCAGCCTAGACCAGGGCTTCTGTATTAGTTTCTTAGACTTTTATATATATGTTGAATTGAGACCAAGAGTTAGTGCTATCTTACTGGTCTTGATAGTCTTGTTACAGTTAGTAGCGTCTTGCATTTAGCTTACAAGCAGCAATATGGCCTTGTGAGAGAGGTCTCTATATGGAAGACCTATATGAAGGACAAGTAATTCTCAAGGAAGTGAAAGCATGAGGAGGAGATGTAAACTATTCTTCCTATCTTTTACATGTAGAAAGGAGAGAGCCTGAGAAAAGTCTAAGGCAGAAGGAGAAGATCTGTTCTTGGGAGACTGAAGGACCTCTCAATTTTAGCTATCCTTCTAGCAAAAAGCCAAGTTTTAATCTTTTCAAGCAAACATGTATTTGATTTTCATCAAGGAGTGTTTCAAACTGCTTATCTTTATATCTATGTAATATGAATTACATGAAGAAATTACAAGAAGTATGGGGAGAGAGAGATATATTATACAATTAATATTGAATATCTTTACAGGCCTGAAACAGATAAAACGAACACTCTTCATGATGAAGTAGATGAACTGGAACAAATTCTTAGGTATTTAATTTTACTAAAATAAATAATGTATCCTTACAGAAGTCACTCGCATAGCCAAGAACTTCTTTTATGACAAGAAAGCAGGAAGAATATTTATCTTGTTTTTAGTGCTGTCAACAAGATAATCTGTAAATGTTTTTGTATTCAGAACTTAGAAATTTTGAATGGTTTTACCTATTTGACTTTTATAAAACTAAATAGATCTTTTCCTTGGAATAGAAGGGGTGGGGTTTTTTTGGTGTTTGGTTGTGGGTTTGTTTTGTTTTGTTTGTGTTTTTTTGTTTGTCTTCTTTTTTTTTTTTTTTTTTTGAGGCACGAGGGGGTTACCCAGGGAATTTGTTTTGATCTTGATACTCTGTAATGCTTTGCATGATTAAAAGCTATGAAGATACTTCATTAGGTTATTAGTGATAGGCATTTACCCTACAGTATTAGATTTTTTTTTTAGTAAAGAATATATATTAATGTATTATATATTATTAATATTATATATTAATATATAATCTATATTATATATAATATATATATTTATGGAGACTGCATTTGCAGTACGCTGTCTGTGACAGCTTTAAGCTTGCTGCAGCAGAGTAGTTGTACAACTGTGCAGGATTCAAAAATGTTGACTATTTGTTTACAGCGTGTCAGAACTGTTAGAGAAACATGGACTTCAGAAACCTGTTTCCTTTGTAAAAGACACCAAGAACAATGCGGAGGAGGCACGGAAGCTGATGATTAGGCTGACGAGGCACACAGGTCGCAAGTTAGTATTCAAAGGGGAATGGGAGATATGGGGAAAAGGGCCGTAAAGTAACAGTACTTGCCGTCCAAGAGTGTACCTGCCTCTTTTGTTGCAGTAGGGAAACATAGTGTTCAAACAGAACACGGTGTATGTAAAACAAATTTGTTAAACTGATGATTAATATGATTAGTGTTTTGACTGCATTCTCCACAGTCAAAAAACTCTGTCTTGCTTCAAACCTGTTTCAGTATGTTTGTGTTCAAGTAAACAAGCCTAAAAGGTGTACTGGCTGCAAAATACTGTGAAATGACAAACAGTGGAAGTTAACATATTGTAAATGAGGTCCTTTAAGACCTAGTTAATTTTTTTGAGTGTGTAAGATTTGTAAAATAACGCTTTCTGGCTTTTTGGCGTGTTTTCTTACGAGCTCTTCTAATAGGGTTATTTATTGATTTCATGTATTGATTCTACCTCTTATATTTCCAGTATAACTTTTCAATTTTTCTGTTTAAGAACTACTTCATTTAAATCATCTTCCAAATGTAAATGAATTATTACACGGCTCTTGGCATAAGCAGATAAAAATATTGAACCCTTGGAAAAGCAGCTGTCACTGCAGGGGTTTTTTTTGTTGGTTTTTTTTTTTGTTCTTTAAAGTAAACATGTACAACAGTTTATTGGTGATGGTAGAGTAGTATTTAGCTTGGACATGTGGAAAGCTTTTTAAGACTTCTAAAAACCTTTCTTTAAAAAGATCAAGTCAATGCCTCTGTAGGAAAAATGTTGATTTTTCACTTCTTTTAGAGACCCTTTACTTAGCCAGAATGTAAGCTAATGCCACTTGAGAAAATAACTATTAGCTGGACTAGCTTGTGTAGCTTAAAGTGTTTTCTAATTTGAAAGGCTTAAGATAATGTCAAAAAACCTTCATAATGTTTTTAAGAGTAAAAGTTTTGATCGAGCACGTGAAGTTGTATATGAAGCTTTGTGGGTAAACAGAGATCCATGGATCCAGAGGGTCAAGAATCTGAATACCATTCCAGTTTAAGGAACAAAATAAACTTGCAGGTCTATTAACCTGTGACTGCATGCAATTGACTAGTCCTGTGAGATTGCCTACAGTGAACAGCACTTTAATGATCCCCAGTTGCTGTTACAAACTTGTTTTTACCCAGCTCTTCTTGGATCAGCAGGAAGATAGCACTTCCAACTTTCTAATAAACTATTGGAGGTTATCAAAACCTACTTGGGGGATCTTGATAAAGATTGCTTAAATCCTTTTCTTATCCCACAGAAAACAAACAGTAAAAACACTTTGTGTACTGCATTGTTGTCATCAAACAATTTTTATCCCACAGACACTGTTTTAATGTTAATACTAAAAGCATTCTGTCTTTAAATCACTTTAGGTTAAAAGTCCAATTAAGGATTGAAACAGTGTTTGAGAAATTGTATTTTTGGTCATAGAACTGTAGTGTTATCTACTGCTTTTCTTCAAATTTGTTGAGGAAGAGAGTATTTAATTTTAAAAATGTTTGTAGGCAACCACCAGTCAGTGAGACACACTGGAAGGAATTGCTCCAGGATATGTTAGACATGCAGCAGAAAGTATATACATGCTTGCATTCAGACACCTGCTATGAGGTGAGTTTTATGTTTTCTTATTGGTTTATGTCCCAAGTAAGCTAGAAATTATCTTTTCATATTGTTGCTCACAAATGTAAATACCTTTTCATGTGTTATGTTACTTAGTTGTCTACTGGTTCTTTTATGGTATTTTCATTCAGATCAGAAATGTCCTACGTTAATTCTTTTCATCAAAAGCACCTGTAATAAATATTCTGTATATCTTTTACTAGAATTCAACTTTACTTAAATTGAGTCGACTTCTTGAGACTTTGTAATTCTATGTACAAATGTGTTTAGTAATTAACTCTTAAAACTAATGAAAATAAACAATATTTTAGCTAAATATTATCTTCAGCCAAGCATTTCTTAAACATGAAGTTCTGGTTTGATAATATTATCCAAGATCATTATAGGATTATGGATTTTCTACTGCTTGTAGTTGAAGTAAAATAATGTGAAACAAGAAATCTAATTTCATCGAAGGACGCCCCCCGCCCTCAGCCCCCCGGCATGTTCTTAAACCCCAAACCTGTGTCAGTAATATTTGCAAAGGACAGCTATTAGACTGAGGTAGAATTTGCTGTGACATGTATTGTTTATCTACATTTTCACTTCAATATACTGTAGTTTACTACAGAAACAGTGCCATGGCCATTATAATTGGTGTTTAAATAGTCACATAATTTAAAAATTTAAGAGTGTTTTATTACAGTTTGCAGATTTAATTGCGTATGACTACCAATCAGATAAGCTCTTAGGAGAAGTTCTGAAAGCAAATTAGAAAAAAAAAAATTGAAAAGAAAAAACAATGCTATTCAACCCATACTTAAAAAAGTCACTTTTTCTCTGTCGTTGTACAATTTGCCGTTGCTCAAAGAGACCTGCAATGTATTTAATGTTCATGGTTTTGTGATAGTCAGGCATAGTGTACTTGGAATTTTTTTAAATTGCATTTAAAAAAAAATTCTATTACTAGAGCACTCTGAAAATAATAACATTTGCTTTGCTCTGATCTTAATATAGGGGGTTTTTTTTATTAATATGAATTTGTTTTTTAACCTCTGTACCATATGACTAAAAAAAACACAAAAGGTTTTGGAAAAATTATCTCGGAATGCTGACAATGCTTTGAAATGTAGTGCTGTCGTATGCAATTATACTTTGATAACTTCAGAATTGAGAAATTGATGAGAGAGTAAGGATTTGTAATCACATGTGAGGTTTGTATTGGGATCTTTTTTAGCATGATGCTTACTCTATTCTTCTTGCATACAAAGTGAATCCTGTCCTCTTGAAGAAGGAATTAATGTCCATAAATTTTGAGAGAGGTAAATTGTATGTGACCTTTAAGAAAGAAGGGTCAGCTATCATACTTTGCATCTTTCACTGTTGCTTGAGGATTAATAAATTGTGAAATGGAAGATGATCCAATTGTATTATTTTTTTTTTTTTTTTTTTTTTTTTTTTTATCAAGCACTGAACTGTGTTCCTTTCTAGAGCATGAGATGGTTGGGAGAGGTTCTTCCTAGTGAAGAACTACTTTTAATTTCAAGATGTGATTGGACAGGGTGCTAGCTAATCTCATCTACGCCTGCTGTCCCACAAAAGGTCGGACCAGGCGATCTTTTGAGGTCCCTTCCAACCTGGGCTCTTCTATGATTCATTGATTCTATTTAATTTGTTACAAAATATAAAACCTTTGACAAAGGCCATATTGTTGCAGCTGTGATATTTTCTGAAATGATTAAATGTATATGTTGCTCTTCATTAGGATAATACTGACCATGTTAAAAAAAAATATTTTTGTAAGGAATTGAGATTATTTGGAGTGTCTTATTTTCAGGTCAAAGTTTTGCCTGCTTTAAGTTAGGTGTTTTGTGGCAGAAGCAGCATTGTATTACTATGCATTCTTTGAAGATAGTTGGGATTGAAACTTAAGAAACATTTTATATGCTCAGTTCTAAAGAGTTTCAGTTTCTTTAGGGATACAAAATTTCTTGTCATATGTTGTTAGTTTTAAGGTCTTAATACTGAACTGTCTCTTCAGATTTTTACTTCCTATTAACACCTGAGAATGTAGATATAAATAATTCCTGATCTCCAAGTCATACTGTAAAAAGGCAGTTAATAAGCTTTTTTCTGCAGGAAGTAGAAACAACTAGCTACTAGTTAATTTTAGCTTTCCTTAAATAAATTGTGGAAATGCTCTCCTTGGTAGAAGTTACATGTTCTGCTTGGACTGAATATTTTATTTTGACTTCAAAGATCCTTTTATTCAAAGGGGTTGGTTCCATACAATGCAGATAAGCTTACCTGAAGCTGCTGGTGCAGGTAATTACATTATTGTTCTTTCTTTTAGATATTCACAGAAAGTCTTTTATGCTCAAGCAGTATAGACAATATCCACTTAGCTGGGGAAATGATGCATTGCAGCATTTGGTCAGTGGATCTACCAATTCCATCAAAAGGGAAGCCACAGTACCGAGTCAGCTACACGAAAAGTATTGAACTGGTTTTGGCTGCTGGCAGAGAATATTTCAATTCCTCAACAAGTTTGACCGATAGCTGTATGGATTTGGCCAGGTATATTTACAATTATCATATATGTAGATACATATTGCTCTTTTAATTGAAACTTGATTTTTCTGTGTAAGAGGGGGTGAATGTTGCATATGATCTCTTCATGGAAAATTACGTGGTAAATTGAAACAATATCTTTGGCTTCCCTAAGACTTTTTGTTGTCGTTGTTGGAGGAGTTTTTTTGCAGGGGGGAGGGTTACTTGTGGTTTTGTGGGGTTTTTTTGTTGTTTGTTTTTTTTTTTTTTTCTTTTTTGTCTCTTTTCCTCTTTATTTTTTCTGCCTTGCTTTGTGTATGTGTACACCGTTGCTGTCTCTGGTTGTTGGAATGATCTGTTACAGAGTTCAGGTTGAAGAGGAAGAAGAAACATGCAAGACTTGCTCTGTGGATAGGAAGCTTTTTGTGTGTGTCACTTGAACCTTTTCCACATTACAGCATTGAACCACAATTGTGGCCCTCAGTTACTATCACAACAGAAAATAGCATTATGCTGATTGTTTAATTTCTTTTCTTACTTTGGTCTTTCTTGATTCTAAGAGTTCATTTGAGGCTATCTGTCTCCCTTTGTTACATGAAGAAATGAGCTAAATAATTTGTCAGAAAGGAATTCAGATATAGAGCAGCCTTGGAGGTTGCAATGTGGGTGTTCATCTTGTATAGATTTAGACGTGGAAGTATTTTCTTTTACAGTTTAGATGCAGATAGGTAAAATATTTGGTTATTACCTATGTAGAATATTGATGCCTTGTTTTACCCTAAATATTGAAAATAGAGGCATGTCTTAATATTTTCAGCCTTTCCCTTTTATTCTAAGAATTTGCTGTTTCATTAGTATTGATGTTACAGAGTCATAGAATGATTTGGATTGGAAGGGACCTTAAAGATCTTCTAGTTCCAACCTCCCTGCCATGGGCAGGGACTTCTTCCACTAGACCAGGTGGAAGCCCCATCATCTTATTTTCCATGTACCTTAGCATAGTTTTGAGGAGGATCTGCTCCATCCTGAGCAGATGGTGAGACTGACTGGCCTGTGGTTCCCTGGGTCTTCCTTTTTTCCCTTTTTAAAAATGAGGTTATGTTTCCCCTTCTTTCCAGTTAGCGGGACTTTGCCAGACTGCCACAACTTCTTAAATATGATGGATGAGTGGCTTAGCCACTTCATCTGCCAGTTCCTTCAGGACCTGTGGATGCATCGCATCAGGTCCCATGGACTTGTGCCCCTTCAGGTTCCTTAGATGGTCTCTAACCTGATCTTCTGCACTGGGTGGTTCTTCATTCTCCCAGTCCCTGCCTTTGCCTTCTGTGTCCACAAACCAAACAACAAAATCCAAACCAAAATCCCATAACCAAACAAAAATACTTATGTCTCAACTACAAAGGAAGACTTGTCATTATAATGTACTACTTTCACTTAGACATGAGTACACTTACCTACTAATTACAAGAAAAAGATGAAATTATTTTTCTTCCCCTCAAGATACAAATTCATCTTAACCCATAATGGTATGTACATACATGTTATCAGTTGGGTTTTTTTTGAGTACTGACTAAAGTAATACAGTCAAACTGTTTGTAATTAATTATTCTTTTTCAAACTCAGAACTTTTCCTCAATAAAATATTTTTACTATAAAGTTTTATGGATTGACAAGTCATATATTTTCCCTTAGGGATTAAAGGAAGAATATTTTTGCAGTTTGCCTTGAGTGATTGTTACATTCTCCATAACTTAACTAGAAACTGACTGAAAAAGCATTGGTTTTTTTTTTTTCTCCTCAGTCACTCACAGCTCCTTCCCCTCTCCCATCCCAAATGGACGCACACATAAATATATATATGATGAAGATGAGGTTTGGTTTTTTTTCTTTATGTTCATGGGGTTTTGTTGATTGCTATTTTAGTAAAGGCGTTATTGCTTCAGGTCAAAGTTGGAAGACAGTCACTTTTACAGTGTTAATTATATAACGCTAGCTCTATTTCTAGCTTTTTATTGAAAACACAGTTTATTAACTGTCATTACTGTTTATAAGGACTCAAGGTAAATACTCGCTTTGGAAGCTTAAAAGGCCCAGGAGTCACTGGCTTTTAAAAATTTATCTTTATTTTTAAATATATGAATATTTATATGAATATAATTTATTGGTATTAAATTACCTGAGCCTTTTTATATTCTTGACACCAGGGCTAGTAGATACACTGTACAAAAGTTGTGATCACAATGAAGCAGGTGTATACACTGTTGTAATATCCAAATTAGAACTGCATTTTATCTGTATGCATATAATTGTCACAGTTAAAAATTTATCTATTAGCTACTTACTTGTTGGGGAGAGGATACTGTAGTGCTGGGATTTCCTCTATGCATAGGAGAGAAGCCTTCCTCTGGACTAAGCTAGGAGGCAGAGGGGTTGGTTGGTTTTTGCAGGTGAGTAGCTTAATTTTGGAGCAGCAGGAACAAAATGCCCGGTTGTTTGGAACAGACCTTTTGGATCAGCAGTCTAGTCCTTTGCTGTTGCATGTGGAACTAATATAATGTAGCCTCACCTCCGTGTCTGGGAAGGCCATGGAACAGATCCTCCTAGAAGCTATGCTAAGGCACATGGGGGACAGGGAGGTGATTCAAGACAGCCAGCATGGCATCACCGGGGGCAAGTCCTGCCTGACCAACCTGGTGGCCTTCTATGATGGAGTGACTACATCAGCGGACAAGGGAAGAGCCAGAGATGTCATCTGTCTGGGCTTCTGTAAGGCCTTTGACAGAGTTCACCACAACATCCTTCTCTCTAAATTGGAGAGGTGGATTTGATGCGTGGACTACTCAGTGGATGAGGAATTGGTTGGATAGTTGCATCCAGAGGGTAGTGGGCAATGGCTCAATGTCCTGATGGAGATCAGTGACAAGTTGTGTCCTGGAGGGGTCTGTATTGGAGCCAGTACTGTTTAATATCTTCATCAATGACATGGACAGTGGGATTGAGCGCACCCTCAGCAAGTTTGCAGATGACGCCAAGCAAAGTGGTGCGGTTGGCACACCTGAGGGAAGGGATGCTGACCAGAGGGATCTGGACAAGCTTGAGAACTGGGCCCATGTGAACCTCATCAAGTTCAACAAGGCCAAGTGCAAGGTCCTGCACATGGGTCAGGGCAACCCACAGTATCAATACAGGCTGGGGGGTGAAGGGATTGAGAGCAGCCCCGCGGAGAAGGACTTGGGGGTACTGGTGGATGAGCTGGCTGGACATGACGTGGCAACGTGCGATCACAATCCAGAAAGCCAACCGTATCCTGGGCCGCATCAAAAGCAGCGTGGCCAGCAGGTCGAGGGAGGGGATTCTGCCCCTCTGCTCCGCTCTGGTGAGACCCCCCCTGCAGTGCTGCATCCAGCTCTGGGGTCCTCAGCACAGGAAAGACGTGGACCTGTTGGAGTGGGTCCAGAGGAGGGACACAAAAATGATCAGAGGGATGGAACACCTCTCCTATGAAGAAAAGGTGAGAGAGTTGGGGTTGTTCAGCCTGGAAAAGAGAAGGCTCTGGGGAGACCTTGTAGCAGCCTTCCAGTACTTAAAGGGGGCTGACAAGAAAGATGGAGACAAACTTTTAGCAGGCCTGTTGCAATAGGACAAGGGGTAATGGTTTTACACTAAAAGAGGGTAGATTTAGACTAGATGTAAGGAAGACATTTTTTATGACAAGAGTGGTGAAAGACTGGCCCAGGTTGCCCAGAGAGGTGGTCGATGTCCCATCCCTGGAAACATTCAAGGTCAGGTTGGACGGGGCTCTGAGCAACCTGGTCTAGTTGAAGATGTCCCTGCTCATTGCAGGGGGGTTGGACTAGGTGGCCTTTAAAGGTCCCTTCCAACCCAAACTGTTCTAGGATTCTATGGTCCTATAAAACATCTAGTTTTAATTCCTGCTGTAGAACATCTGCAAGAATACACTCAAGCATCACCACTGGCTATTAGGTCTGGTTTCATCCACTCGTTTGCATGAGTAGTTACTTTACATTTATGGGGGAAATAATGAAGTCTTTCTTATTTGCACAAGGTTTTTTTTTTTATTTTTTCCTTCACTTTCCTCATTCCAAATCAACGTTTATGTCACAACCCCACACACAGTCTACAGACGAATTTCTACCTTAAAGACACTGGCATATAACTCCAAGGGGGTGAATATCAAAGACAGTGCAATTTCCTTTCTTTGACATTGTTCTTTTCCGAACATCTGCTCCAAAAAGAATATTAGTAAAGTGTCCAATCTAATGACAATTTGAGAAGACAGAGATAATTTCTAGACTAAAAAGCAAATCCATAACAATATTTCAAGGATATTTTAAAATCGATCTTAGGAATTTAAAAGAAAGAAATTATCTAAGTGGTTTTAAAAATGTTTTATGAGGATTCCCAGTGACTAGCCACCACTAAAATCTGTATATGATACTGGATAGTTCCCTCATCTCCTACATCATGAATTACAATAATAATTACATATTAATTACATCTTAACATTAAATTAATTACAATATTAATTAAAATGTAGTTATTACTAAGTCTATGTCATACTGAAGAAACAAGTTTATGCCTAAATGTAACTGCCATGTATTGCACAAGAAAAAAGCTATTTGCATACAGATACTAAAAATATCAATCCAAATAATACTCAATTAATAACCAATTAAATTAACTATATATCCTACATTCATCCGCTGTTTTGTTCTAAGAAACAAATCTGTTAACCTGCAGTTTTCTCCAAACCATTGCTTTAAATTTCATCTGGTAAGATCAACTATGGATCAAGCAACTTGTTGATGGTAGCCAGCAGCAATAAAGAAGCCCTTAACATAGTTCATGCAATCACCCCTTTCACATTGTAATCACTCTTTCCCCATAGTACAGAGCAGTGTTTGTGCCCGTTCCAGTAAAAGCCCAATGTAGATGCTCTGGGAAAAGCCTGTGTCTCTACGGTGACTACATAAGAATTACGAAGCTAAGCAGCTAGGTGCTTCAAACTGTGTAATGCTTGTAGATTAGAAGGTGTAGCTAAACGGATATAGAAAACATGATTCAGCCTACCTGTAATATAAAACTACGCTGTATTTAGCTGTTAGACACTGCTCTTTTGGACAACAGGACTCTTGTCATAGTTTTGTAATGATTGATATAGCAACTCACAGGAACACAAGCTAACCTCAGCTTCAGACAGACATCATAGAGGACAGTTCCTCTCCCTAAATGCAGGCAGTATAGAAGACAGAAAGCAGATAGAAAGCAGTAAATACTTAAAGCAGACAAATGAGACTGGGAAATTGGGAGCATAAAATAAGAAAAAAAGAAATAATCTTATTTTACCGTAAAACGAAAATGTCTCCACTTACCTAAACAATGTCAGATGGACGAACTATATCATGGCAAATTATATAGCTCACAAATAGTGCAGCTGTAATAGTATATATGGAGCCTAACAATGATTACGCATATGAAATGTAACTCAACAGTTCAGAGATCAGTAGCAAATAGGTCATAATTCAGTTATAAGTCTGATAAATTTTAAGTCTGGTAAGTCTACACACCCACCCATTTCATCATGGAGTTAAAAAATACTTGCCATTAATTGTACTTACTTTGTAAGTAATTTTTTTTTTCATTTCTGCATTATTTATATGCCTCATATTGTAATCACAAATACAGGAAACAAAATACCTTTGTTTGCTGTTTTTTCAAAGGACCAAGTGGGCAGTCTTGTTACTCACTCTGTTAAAATACACCCTTGGCCTTATTTAGCAGCGTTCATAAATCAACACACATGGAATCCCTGTGTGCATGCAGCATGTATGTTAGTCTATACATACAGCATACATACAAGGAATCTTCACAGCTCAGAGATCGAGAATTCATTTTATCTCCTCTGGGTCGACTGTTGATCAAATGTCTATCTAACTAATCTCACTGAAAGAAGGATCTGGCCCTACTAAGGGGCACAAAGCTGGATGAGAATCGCAGATCTGCGGGCAGGGGAAATTACCACCTCATGCAACCTAATGGCAAAATGCCTGTTTTACTGTGGCCAAGCCTCCTTGCAGGGTCAGCAGAAGGAGATGGGCAGCAAAAACTAGCATTTGGTGGCAGATTGGAAAAGGTAGCCCAGCAGAAGTGAAAGCTTGTCTGGGCACAGACCAAGGGCTCTGGAGTCAGGCAACTGCTGAGGCAAGCTGGTGCTCTGCTTCTCAACGCTCCGGTGCCAGTCAGAAGTGCTGGGGCAAAAAAAAACCTGGCTGGCCCTACAATCAGCTGCTCTTCCCCGTTTTGCACCATTCTCACTATTCCTGTGAGATTCCTGGAAGTGTTGTGTATCTCCTGTTTCTACTGAAATCCCTGCTTACTCTAAAGGGGTTGTTGTGACACCTCAAATCCCTTTAAGTTTGATGGCTTTGGGTGCTGAGACAAGAGACGCCACATGTAGTTTAGGTATAAAGGGGAAGAGAAAGAGGAAGGGGAAGGGGAAAAAGTACAGGGGGAATGGAGACCAGGAAAAGAATGGAACTCAGGTATAAATCATGCAGCATTTGCCAAGAGTGTGATAAACAACATGGTACATAAAAATGTCATTAAATTCATGATCTCGAACTTAAAACTTTAAATAAAATTAAATCTTCTGATTTAAAACAGCCACAAGCCAGGAAATTCAGGCTTAAGAATGGGATCCTTTTAAAGTCTTTTTATTCTAGCTTGGTTTATCAGTATACTTACCAGGAGCAAACGTGCCCTCTGCAAATTATACACATCATGAAATCTCAAGCAGTCTTGCCAAGACCTGGTGATAAGTTGCTATAACAGCAGCTTGGGGTTTGAGAAATGCACTTTCCTTCACACTCATGGCAACAGGTGACCTAGTGGTAATGACATCATTAACACATTTCACCTTTTTAAGCTCTCCCGCTGGTGTTTTACTTATACTAGTTTATGGAGGAATCATTTCATTTTGGTGTTTCAAGTCCCTTGTGTTCTTAGTGGTATTTTTAAGAAAATAAACAGAGAACTGGAAGGAGACCATCCTCTGGGATTTGGGAGGAAACCATCTGATTCCATGAGCAGATTCTGTCTTGTATGAAAAGGAACTTGGGAATTTTTATAGCAGAGCAGATAAGATTGCAATTAATCTAGTTCAGTTTTCCCTTCAGGAATCAGCAATACCCGCTTTTTAATAAGCAGTTATTAGGTACTTGCCACATCTTCTAACAGATTCTCTAGACAGTTATGTTTGCATTTGTTATGCAAATGTAGGCATGTATATTAAAAAAAGGTATAGTGTCTCAATTCATTATTTGACTGATTCCTTATGGACTCTTCACTCTAGATATGAAGGCAGAAGGCTCTTTTGTTACTGTTGTTCCTATGTCTCTATGTCCTTCACTATGTACCCTGCTGGGGACTGATTCATCAGAAAATATTACTAAATGAATTGTTTACCTTTCTTTTCAAAAGCTATCTTTCCTACACCTCTCAATTCTTTTTATCGTGTAAATACAAAAGAATCGAAACCCACTATCTTCTTTTTAACAATTGTTAACTTAATAACAACCTACAACTGAAATTTTTGTTTACAAAAACAGTGGTACTTGACAAGTTGCTCCCTACAGCAACAGTATGAAAGCAAACCTATTAACTCCTGGAAGTTGTTTAAGATCAAAAAAAGACAAATCCAAAGTATTGGTAGCACAGCATATAACAGTATAGTATATGGGGGCATTTCTGAACAGTATGGGGCCTGATTCTATCTCCATTGACATCAGTTGGACGTTTTGACTGAATTAAAAAATATCAGGCCCAGACTCCCACACTGAAAAAGAGGCTTTCAAATGGGATTTGTGTTGAATATCCAAACAAATCTGAGTATTTGACACCTCTATTATACTCTAAATGCTTGGATACCACAACAATACAAGACAGAACTGGGTTATCTCAGGAAGAGAAAGAAGTAATTGCTGTCTTCAACTACCTAATGGGAGGTTACAGAGAAGGTGGAGCCAGACTCTTCTGGCAGGTTAAACACAAAAAGACAGGAGGCAATGGGCAGGGGTTGCAACAGGGAAAATTCCAAAGATAGTAGGAAAATTTGTGTCAGTCACGGTAGTCAAACAATGAAATGTGCTGTCCGGCAAGGCTGTGGAATCTCCATCCCTGAAGACGTTCAAACCTTGGCTGCATACAACCCTGATCAACCTGATCTGACCTAGAATTTGGCCCTGCTCTGAGTGGAGGATTTGGACCAGATGTTCTCCAGGAGAAAGGGGAAGGGATCTCTGTTCAATTTTGCATGTTCAATCCTTAGACAGTACATTCCTAGACTGTAAAGAGACAGTGACACATCATTCTGCGATTTATTTTTGTTCAGAATATGATTCGCATCTGCTAGGAAAGTATCGGGCCAGTATACGGCTGTAACTTTTTTTTTTTAATGTTATAGTAAGTCTAACTTTAAACTCATGTTAAGAAGCCCTTGTTGGAAGTCAAGCAGGCACAGATTATAAATACAATACAGTGGATGTTTGAAAAGCTTTATCCTTCAAGTCACTCATGTGACTTGTACCATGTGTGAAAACAGTACAACAGCAGTTCAACAAAAATTGCTAATAAAATGGGGGTTGAAAATTGTTTGTTGTAGCTAGTAAAATTAAATGTACCCTGTGATTGTCCACACCAATCATCTCTGCTTAGGCTTTGCCTTTTTACTGTTTTTTCACTGTACTGGGAAAGTAGAAGAAGCATGATCAAGTCCACATCAAGGGAATGAAAATAAGGATTCTATTTATGGAATGACTGTGGTCCTCAAGTCTGAATTTAGAAGATATTAAGTCTATTCAGGCCAATTCTTCACATGGCATAAACTTGTGTAGGCCTAGCTGAATCTAAACGGTGTTACACCAATTTGTGCCTGATGAGGATCTGCATTTACTGCGCTCAGAGATTAGTAAGTACAATTCCCAATGTTCTTGCTACAGAAGCTGGCTGGGGCCCAAGAACGCACAGGTTACGGGTACACCAACGATCCCCTGTACGGCATGGACATATGACACATCCATTACTGTGGCGATTTTGTTCCCGTACTGCTTTTAATCTCTGTTACTTCATGGCAAATATGAGATGTTCTGTACCTCAATCACCAAGCAAGTTACTTCCTTCGTGGCTGAAGTAGAGGCAGACGTCCCAGACTAGCTCCTTGCAAGTCAATCCTTAAGCTACTTGCTGGCCACTTGGTCATTAATCCATACCTTATTTTTCAGGTTCAGTCTGGGGAAAGAGAAGAGCAAAAATACCTGCACAGACTGGAAAATAAAACAAATCCTTGGTCTCAAGCTTACCGAAATGACCAAACATTTTTCACAGGCTTAAATATCTTGTTCCCGTCACACCAAATGCCATCACACCTCTCAAGACAACCACCGGCTAAGTTTCCTTGTTCAGTCTACATGCCATTTGATGCACGCTTCATAGCTCTCCGTACCTCAGAACTGTATCTTCCCTGGGATTTTTAATTTTACTAACTTGGCACAAGTAGTAACAAACAGGATCTTCAGCTACAAACAAGAACATTAATTCTCCTATGCAGTGATGGACTGCTTTAAGGAGCAGCCTTTTGTAATGCAACTAAGAACAGCAGTCAAATAAGATCTTTGTTTTCTACAAGTATTGCATTTTCTGTGCTGTAGCAAAGTGCACATCCGCCATTTACTTCTCCCACCTGCCTACCACACTGAGACCAGTCGCTTAGCAGAAAGATGCTAGCTGTGTTTCTGATCCCTCACAATTCTCTGCGCACAGTGGATATTCCAGAAGTCTTCACAAGACACAGCAGTCTTTCCATTAACTGTGGTATGTGCAGTCCCCTGGGATGATCCTGACATCTCTTACTACAATTACTTTTTAACCAGAAATGGAAATGTCCTGCCTGGCTGACTTTTCATAGAGTGTCACCTATAGTTTGAGAGTTTAAGTGCCCAGGATATGGGACCATGCTTTTGTATTTCACGAACATGGCGAAGTTAGAGATTTTATTTAAAAGAACTTAATTTAAAAGAAAAATAGTAAATGGCACATCATGTAATTGCTATTTATTTTCATAAACATGAGGTATTTCAAAGTGCTATAAGACGCAGCACTAAATGTACATCGTTGGAAGAAATTAAACACAGAACTTTGCAGTTACCCAGTTCTATGCACCAAACATTAACAAATACATTAACTGGAAGAAACAGGCTAGGAAAAGGCATATATAGTAAATTTCTTTACAAAAGTTTCTTAGTTCAAAAAAGTGATAAAGTAATATCTACTCAAAACTTTCACAACTCATTTTCATACGAAAATATAAGTATCAAATTTAGTTATGTATCAGCATCATACTAAAGTATACAGGCAATGTAAGAATTAGTACAGTACATAACAGAGATTAACAATATATTTGTATACAAAAACATGCTCCTCAAACATTGAGGTATTACAGTACTTAGGTATGAACTTCCAGTCTAATGCTGGTAGCAAAAGCCACCTCTCATAACCCAAGACATGTACAAAAGGCAAGTGTGTAGATGGTATTTACAGAAAATTCCCACAGGGGTACAAATGCCAACCCCTAAAGTAACATCTGTTAGAACATAAGCACCATAAAACTTAGGAATGAACGTTTTAAAACTCAACTAGATGTCATCAGCAGCTCCAAATGCTCACAACAATTTAAAAAAAAAAAAAATCCCCACCATCTACAGTTCCTTAAGAAGAAAAACAAAGGCAGTCCATTGTTGTTTGGTAGTCTTGCAATAAACTCCTTGCAAGAACATCCATTTGCTCCGTACCCGGATAATATAGTTTGTTGATTACTTCAGGGACTGGATTGAAAGTAAAACCAACATTCTTAACGTCAAAAACACAATTTTTTTTAAAGAATCAAAAATGTGCAAAGTGGCAATGACTGTCCTGGTCAGCCAAAACAAAACAAAACAAAACAAAGTTTAGCAAGTCCGCTTGTATTCTATTTTCTTTAGCAATTGTTGTTGTCTCGCTTGCAATTTTTCCTTTTCTAGCAACAACTTCTGCTCCTCTGCCTGAAGGGAATGAACATATTCAGTGGCTTTTTTCAAGATCACAACTTTTGCAGCTTTCTCATTTTTAACCAGTTCTGGAACATGGTCCCTTAGTGTGAGGAAACTTGACCGTAGATCATTACGCCGTTGACGCTCCAGGATATTATGGTTACGTCGACGTTCACTATCCTCTGAATCAGAGTTTCGAGGACTTGAACTCTTAGGCTTTGGTTGGATCGTGGGTTTTACCGGACGGGGCACCTCGGCTTTTAACTTTTTCTGTGGTGGAGCATCTTCACTCTCCATGTAGGGAGAAGGAGCGGCATAATTATGCTGCTGGTGAATTGGTGCGCAACGCTTTAAAATCAGTTCATTCTGCTGTGTCCTGACTGATGGAAAAGTGGTATTTTTAGGACGCACTGTAATAGTAAGGGTGGTAACAGCCTTGTTGGAGGAGGAGCGTCTTTTCTCCACCGTCACAACATCTATTTCTTCTTCTTCATCCTCTTCCTCCTCATCCTCGTCATCTTTTGGTAACAGAAAATGGAAAATAAAATAAACGTTATTCCCACAGAAAATACTCAGAACAAGTATCAACCCAGATACATTTATTGACAAAATATGTACAGTAAAAGCCGCAATGAAATAACTGATGGCAAAAACAGGGTGTGCCCACCATCTGTAGCCAGATACAGATCTGGAAAACTGCGTAATATACACGAGATGACTGAAGAACAGTGATTTCTGAAAGTTTAGTAAGTTTAATGAGTTGTGTTTTTTTAAAAACACTTGTAATTTTCAATCAAAGTGGGGCTACCATCCACATAAAGGCAGGAGCAGGAAAGTTGTTTAGATGGAATGTATGTATTTTGAATGGAATCGTAGAGCTGCGGTACAAAAGGCATGCACAGTGCCACAACACAGCCCTCGGTAGAAAAGCAGCCGGAAAACGAAAACAATCGCTGGGTTTGTTCTAAGGCAGAAGGTGAAGCTGCTCCAGCCGGGGACCCTTTAAGCCGGCCCTTGGTGCACTGCCAAGAAGACAGCTGTTGGAAGTGCTTCCTCACCCAAAGCTGTCAAACCAGACATTAAAGGGACAGCGGGCTTTGAAACCCGGGACGGATCACCGAGTTTATGGCGACGGTCGTGCGGACCAGCTCATCTACACAGGCCGAGCCCCGTTTCAGCCCAAGCGGACTTCTCCGCAGGCACGGACCGGAGATCTTTCTGGGCATTTTCGGCTCTGTCGCTGCAAGCCCAAGCGCTGCTCTGAGGGCTCACTAGCCCGCTCCAGCCTTCCCAAATCACGCCCAAGAGCACACACGGCCGTCCCCCGCGAAGCCGGGCCCCAGAGTGGCAGCGGCAGCCCGCTCTGCCCAGCAGCCCCCCCCTCCCCCGCACCAGCACGGCCGCTGGGACGGGACCCCCCAGCCACAAGGGGCAGGAGGAGGCAAGGCGGCAGCCTCGGGGGTCCCCCCCGCCCCAGGCAGCCCCGGCCCCCCCCACGTGCCCCCCACCCGGGCATTCCCCAGCGTCCCCCCCCTCGGGCGCTGCGTCGGCACGCGGTGCCCGTTTGCTACGGCAGCCTCCAGCTCCAGAGGAAAATGCCCA
>JAVJGG010000017.1:16792603-16815056 GCA_035590195.1 Aviceda cuculoides | reverse complement strand
CTAAGTCAAAGCTTATTTTTGAAATCCACCTTCCTCAACACTGCTTCCTTAACTTCTTGCTTAACACATGTGGAAGTAACCATACAGATGGTTTCTAATCTCCGAAATGTAGATGACATGGAATTTCTGGAGTATATATACAATTTTGATACCATTTGTCTTTTAAGTTTTTATGACATGGTTTCACTCAAGATAATGTTTTTCATCCACTCTCAAATAGCATGCATCTTACTCAAAATGCTTCAATAAGCTTTTTTTTTTCTTTCTTTCTTTATATGACCCAAATTGGATCCAAACTTTTAAAAAGTATTTGAGCATCCTTTATTTCTCAAAAAAATGTTCTTCTATTTCTGACCTTCCATATTTTTCCTCTCATCATTTGTAATAGAATCCTTTAGGTTGGAAAAGACCTTTAAGGTCATCAAGTCCAACCATTAACCTAACACTGCCAAGTCCACCACTAAACCCTGTCCCTAAGTGCCACCTCTACACGTCTTCCAAATACCTCCAGGGATGGTGACTCAGCCATTTCCTTGGGCAGCCTGTTCCAATGCTTGACAGCCCTTTTGGTGAAGAAATTTTTCCTAATACCCAATCTAAACCTCCCCTGGGTCAACTTGAGGCCATTTCCTCTTGTCCTATCCCTTGTTACTTGGGAGAAGAGACCAACCCCCACCTCACTACAGCCTCCTTTCAGTTATGATGCCATGTATGCTTGTATCAGCTTCTATCTGAATGTTAAACATCATAACAAAAAGATATGGAAAGAACTTTGGAGGCTTAAATCTTACTGGGTGGACTAACCCTTAGAATATAAATGCATTTTCCTTATGATGTAAGGAGGCAATAGTCCAAAGAATGTAACACACACAAACTTGTACAGATCATAAAAGACAAACAAAACCTAAGATATCCTTTCCAGTTGCTGAGCTTGATTTGTTTGAGTCTGGATGTCAGACATTAACATAAAGGCTTGATGCAGAATTACTGTGTAGTATGATAAGGTTACCATTTTAATAGTTTTTCTCATTGAACCTTTCTTGGTTTTAAATCTTGGATGTCTGTCAGAATGGCAAGGGGGACAATTTAGAATTCAAAACTTTCACTGTTATAAGACTTTATTAAAAATACCTTCAAATGAAGTGTCACAAAGCTGAAGCAATTTTTTCATGTTTGAATAGAAGAACAAGACCATGCCTCTAAACTGCAGCAGGTAGTATTTTAAGTGACTGCACTGTTGAGGCAATGAAAGCTGCGTGAAAAAGGGCTTGAGCTGTGCGTTGCAGGGGATCCACTAGTCGTGACGGAGCTGCCGGTTGTTCTGTGGCATAACAGCGTGTGTCAAGATAATGGAAGTTTAAATGAGTGAACAATGGAGATAAGATGAGCGAGTACAGCCATGGACTGGAAGGAAAATGATCCTTATATTTTATGCTTGTGCTTTTGTAAAACATGTGAAGGTATATCCCACTGCATCAGAACTAATTAGCTAAAACATTGGGGATGGGAGACTTGCCAGCATATTACTGCTCAAGCACATTGAAGAAGAAAACCATTCCTTTCTTCAAGTGTTGTTCCCCTCTTCCCTCCAATCCCACTGATTTTTAGGTAGTAATAAATAGCAGTGATTATTTTGGCTATCTGAAATCTGAGGGACAATAGTTCGATTATTTCTCTTGCCTTTTATTTGTGTCTGCTACTTAGTCAAATCTCTCTGTAGTAGAGCTGTCAGGGTGAAGTGGGCATCAGAAGGTGAGTGGCAAGTACGGATCTCTTGCTTATAGAAATAACAGTTCACATTTAGCTTGTGTAGATAGAAGCACCTCTCTGTCAGCTGTAATTGCTTTTGCCTGGATGAGAAGTGCCCAAGTTCCAGAGGGCAAAATTTTGCAGCAGAAGAGCCTTGGATGTGATTAATTTGCAACATAGTGTGTTGCCAGTATATAGAGCAAGAGGCCAAAAGATAAAATGATGGGAAGCCAACCTTTTCTCCCAGCTGAGTTAGTCATGATGTGCCAGGATTAGGGGAATCTTGATTGAGTTCAGTAATTAGGGTAACATCACTTCCCTGAATGTCATTCTAGCACACCTGCTACATCTTTTCTTTTGAGAAAGCTTTAAAATTTGCTTTACCTGTGGTGATGGACCTGCAAATTAGAGTTAAAAATAACAGCTATACAATTTAAAAACGTGTACTCTTTAAATGGTTTTTGGAACTGGATCTGTTTAACCTTCTGAAATATTTGCATTTCACAAGTTGTAGTAGTACAGTTTCATAAACCAGTGCCCTTTTCAAATGACTTTAACAGCAGTGACTGCGTAAAATAACTTTTAATAATAGGGGAGAAACATGGGCAAGAAGCTTTCATTGAAAAAACCTACTCATTTTTATTAGTTTCTTCCTGCCCTTCTTTTCTGTATTAAAATGAATAGTGTGAGATTATTTTTCCTGTGTATGTTTAGTCACCTCAGTGCATGGACATACACGCATTTTGAGCACAAGACTGGACCACCTGGTGTCAGTGAAGTAAATAATTTTCATTCTCTTGTGTTCACTCTAAATTGGAAAAAGCTTAAAAAAAATAGAAATAGGTGACTTGTAAAGGGTGACAGGTAGAAGTGTTATGTGTAGTGACTATAACTGTCTTTGAAAGGGAAATAAGTTGTCTGATCAGATTTTCATCTGTGAATGCTGATGTATTAAAATTAAGGTCAGGACATTTTTCTACAAAAATTCTTGATGAAACTTCAGTCAGAAAATATCAATAGTATCTGAAATGTTACTTTTGAGTCATAACTGGGGGAAGAGGCATTGTCCAGAAGGTCTAGTGACCAGGATGCTTCTATGGTGTGAAAAAATAGTTTCAGTTCTACTCACTCAATTTATAAAGGTAGGGCTTTTTAAATATCTGTCTCTTCCACATCTCATGAATTATTTGGCTCTGTGAAGTGGGAGTTTAAATTTGGGCTTTGCATACTGTAAGAAAACAATAAAAAATTCAAAATTCTTATTCTGTTACAGTTCACAGAAGTCTTCTTTTTTTTTTTTTTTATGGCAAGATTTTGATTTATATGTCACCTTAAGTATCAGTCTATGTCTTGGCCATAACATAGATACAGTTTTGAAATTTTTTCTTTTTTTTAACTTAGACATAATATGCTGTGTAGTTATTTTTAGCCAGGTATGTTGCCAGTGTTTCTTAAAATATATAACTGTTTTCAGTGTTTCCTTCAGGAAAAAGCAGGTAATTTTATTTTTGCTTCAATTTCAAGATGGGCTTTTTGTGTTGTCGCATATAGTCTTCTTAAGAAATAAAGTAGCAAGCTTAAGTTGACTATTAATTCCAATTAACTAATTGAAAAGTTGAATTTTTCTTACAGGAGATGATCAGATGGAGAGAAAAGGTCAAGTTTTAATCCTTTTAGTGGAACAAGCTCTCAGTTTCCAGGACTACAAAGCAGCTAGTATGCATTGCCAGGAGCTCATGGCCACAGGTGAAGTGATTAAATGGGGGTTGTGTGGTGTGGTGGTGGTGGAAATCTGAGTTCTGACTCTCAGCTTACTGGGAGGTATGGTACTTCAAATTGGTCCATTTCATTCAACAAACAGTTATATTTTGTTTGTGGAAGGCAGCTGACATTTCCATTCCATGGAGATTTATACAGCAAGTACTATATGTAATAAGATAATTATGGAACTATTAGACACGTAACCTTACAGAGCTTTTCTGTATATCTCTGGGAACCACAATTTTTCATTCTTCCTACACTGTACCCCTCTCAAACAGGTAAAAATATGTGACTGCAGCTAGTAGGAATGTGCAGGTCTTTTAGATGTCTACCTTTCTATCAAAACTCTTAAAACATTTGTGCTATTTATGTAATTTGTGTATGTGAGGGTATGAGTGGAGGTAAATGACGTGTCAAGATACAGGGATGATAGGATTTGTTTCTTTTGCTTTTTTTTTTTTCTGCCTTAAGGTTGAGGGGGGAAAAATCTGAGATGAATTGAGGTTCTTCTAATATATCAAGTGGTATATTTTACTTTCTTTTTTGTTTGTTTGTTTGTTTTTCCACCCACTCCAGTAAGGTGTTCAATATCATGCTCTGAAGTAAATTATGATTTTCTTATTGCAATATGTAAAAATACAGCATGTAGGCTTACAGATGCCTATTGTACTGATATCTACAATATGATAAATAATGCATCTTTTACATATCTGATCAGTCTAAAGTTGAGTTATATCTCAGTTTTACGGAGCCTTTATGGTTCCTTTCTCTGGGGATGTTAAGTGTTGGCAAGAATGCCACATGCCCTCCTTTATCTCATACAGTAAGAGTTATGCAGCATTCTCCTGTCACTTGTGAAGCTTACCAACCTCAGAAGTACATTTTACGTTCCCTTGTAGGTTATTCCAAAAGCTGGGAAGTATGCAGTCAGCTTGGCCAGTCAGAAGGCTACCACGATTTGGGTATGCGTCAGGAACTCATGGCTTTTGCTCTGACCCACTGTCCCCCAGGTGCCATAGAGGCATTGCTGGGAGTGAGCAGTTCGTTGCAAACCCAGGTAGGTGTTTCTGAAACTTCTTTCATGCAAGTTCAGTGCTTACCAAAGTAAAGGAGACTTGTGCTCATTTTTAAGTTTGTTCCCTTAAGTTCCGTCCCCCAGTGAGTTTATATTTGTTCTGCTCTATTTTTCTACTTCCACTGTTGCATTTCAACAAATGAGGTCTCTTTATAAGCATTTTTACATGATGAGTTGGCTTCTCAGGTAGAAATGCAATTATATTCTCTTATCATGAGTACTTCTAATTTCTTTATTTACTGCCTGATTTAAACATTTTATTTGCAAATGCAGTTAAATAATTTTTTCAGTGTTTTCCAGGCACTTACATCTTGTAATGCAACTTCATTAAATGCCCACATAAATGTCTAATAAATATTTATTCTTACATTTTTATTTTCTCTACCCAGTATACAATGAAATTCTTTTTTCATTGATTCCAACCATGTAACAGTTTGAACAACTACAGTAGGCTTTGTGTCTGAGCCATCTTTATTAACTCTGCAATGACTGACTTAATAGAATCATGTCTTGGGTGTTCAGCTGATCATACTGTATATGTGAGAACACATAATTGTGGCATTTAAATACAAGTTATGGCAAGAGGACACAGCAAACCTTTTGAAAAGTTTTATTTTAAACTGTAGTGCAGTAATTTAGGTTGTCAAAATGTTAAATTTCTGTTCAGTGTAATTGTGGCTTGGCCTACATACTATTACTTAAGAGTTCATAATTGTCTTAATTGTCTAAGAGGTCACAATGTTCATAGATTTATCTTTGTGTAATAAAAACATCTTCAAGGACTTCATTCTGTGTCTGAAGAATGGGGAAGAAGGGAGCAATAGCTACAGTACGTATGCAGCCTAATTAAGGCAGCTGCAAGTGTGTGGCTGTTTTTTTTACAAAATTGCTTGTATAGCAACGTGTTTGAAAAATACAGGCAGTCTGTGCTGCTTCAGTAACAGGATAATTTCAAAATAAAATGCTACAAAGGACTTAATATAAGTCTAGCTCCTGCAAGCTATTTACTATTTTTCATTTCATGAAAGCACTCAAATTTGAGAGAGGTAGGTACAATTATGAGCTTAAACACGAGTGGAATCTTTGCAGAATTGATACCTGTACAATACAGAAATAAAAAGTTGATTCCCCCCCTTATGTGCCTATACCTAGAATTATAATTTGAAGTCAGACAAACTTTTAGCATTGCACAATGCAAAATTTGTTAGACTTGTCAATTCACTCGCTGCTTCTATATTGCTGTCTCATTCCTTCTGACGGCTTCATGTCCTGTTATTTGTAATGCAGTGCAGCTGCTCAGCCACTGGTTATTACTCTCTTGCATCCCAAGGGATCTTCTCCAAGGGAAGAGATTCTCTGTCTTCTCCATTCACAAAACTTGAGATTAATTTGTTGCTCAGGTTTCTTTGTTAGTGCAATATAATTTGTAACAGTGGTGATTAATTTGGTATTTGCCCCAGGAAGCCCAATGCAAGTCATGATTTCTTCTGCAATTACTTTCTCCATAAACTAAGCATAAGCTTTTCAGCTTTCCTCATTAATGGCCCTACATATTCTGTCCAAGCGCTGTGTATTTATATGTAGACAAATAGATATATGCAGAAAAACTTTGAGAAGGACACGCTGACCAGATGATATTGAACAGCTATAAGTGTCTTTTGCAGACCTTCATCAGTTCTATGGCCGGCAGAAATTCTGCTCATGAAACTGTTGTGTAACACTTACCTGTGTAGAGTTGCCCAACACCTCAAAGGCACAGATAATGGATGTTTTTCGTGGAAGTTCTTTAGCTTCCATAGTGCAGTAGGGTGCATATAATTAAAAAAAAATAAATTTAATTTAAAAAATTAAAAAAAAAAGTCTTACATTGTGTGAAAAAATGTTGCACAAAAATCAGAGAAGGAAAGGTCATTTCGTCTAGGGACTACAACAGTGAGAGGATGTTAAAGATACCTGTCGTCTTCTCACTGTCTTCCCTTGCAGCCTTGTTTTTTTATCATGGAAGCTTTTACATCAGAATTTCTTGGGTTTCTTATGACATCAGTAATAATTCTTACATTTGATTATTTTACTGGTAAAACATTGTATTTATTTTGTGTTTGTAGATTCTTTATCAGGCTGTGAATTACCAGTTGCTTCCTTCAGAAGGAGGTGAGAATATAAGTATCTCAGGACCTTCTTCGTTGATCAGTAAGGATACAGAGGTAAGCTTGAAAGAGAGCTTTTAAACTAATAAGGACTTTATTCTGCATTATGCTGAAGAGCTGAATTTGACATTTTAGCAACATTTACCTGTTCACCAGAAAAAATGTATAGCACTAGAGACATCTCTAATTTCTGTTCTTAGATTGTTTTAAGTTCAAGGTCTTGCTTATGTATTTATACTCAGTCTGTTCTGATTTTTCATTGGTTCTTCCTACACAGTCTTAGTACCACAGAAAAAGAAATGAACCCAAAGGCAGGAGAAGAAGGAAGTGCAACAAAATTTAGCACAAAAAATAATATACATTAATGCTGGTCTCATTTTTGGATCTGTCCCAGTTGCAAAGCAAAACATTTAAAAATAAACCTGACCGACATATTTAATTTAAAAATGTCTTTAATTAAACTTTTTTTCCTCCTTTGTTCTGTGCATCATGAAGTTTATTGCTTCTTTGCCATTTTATAACTCTCATGCATTGCATGTGAAATTATTTTTATGTGTAAGATCGGAAGGAACATTGAATGTTTTGTGGCAAATAGAGGTAAGGCAGCAAGAAAAAAGTCTACTATTCCTTCTACTTCTTGTGTTTATCATTTTAACAAGTTTAAGTTTGTACATGTACAATTGCAAGTACATTTTCTCTATAAAGAAGATGTAACTATTTGTTTATGAAAGAAAGGAATGTCCTTTTCATCCTCTTTGAAGTGGAAAATTCTAAGTTTAATTTATTTTCTCTGTTTTCTGTTTAAGTTTTTCTGTAGATGATGATAAACAGATCTCAGGGGAGCGGGGGGGGACACACAACCTTAAAGAAACACAGGAAAGAATACGGGGGGGGAGGGGGGGAGGTGGTTCATGTTGCATACTGTGGCTTTTTGAGAAAAGTATCAGAGTTGCAGCCTACCTTATGTCACTATACCCTTGTTGAAATTTTACCAATGACAGCTGTAGATGGAACACGCTAGTCCTTGCCTTTGATATATTTGCAACAATATGTGGCTTAAAAAACCCACACCTCTCCTTTGTCACTGGAATGGGAATGGATAACTTCTATGTATATGTCTATATGTTGTGTATGTATGGGGTTTTATATATGTATAGGCATACATGCATATGTTGTATACATATATGCATTGGTAAACATACATATACATATTTGCATATGTGTAGAATAAATGGACAGGAAAATAAAATAGCACTGAAACAGTATTTGGGGGATGAATGCTAAACGCTTCGTGTATCTGCTTGAGTCATTGATATGAAGAGCAGGTCTGTTGCACTGGCAAGAATCCTTTATACTTTCTGGAAATTGGTAAATGAATTTCTCTGAGAGGCAGATTATTAAGTAGATGTTAATGAAATTGGAACCTTCTGATGTGGGTGTGGATGCATATGTTTACATTATTTTAATGTATATAACAAATTTGTCATGCATCACCTTTCATATGCTGTAGTACTATTGACTGTATGTTGTGACAGAGCAATTATATATCTATATAAATGGTTCAGAAACTTATTCAAGGGTTTATCAGAGTTGAGTAAACTCACTAATTAACTTAATTCAGTTTGGATATCTGAAGCAATTTTCATTATGCTGGGGAATTTACATTCAGAAAATTATCCACTAATTTTCTCCAGTATATCTTCCCCCCCCCCCCGCCCCCCCTTGTTGTGCTTGGTGGTTTAGAATTGGAAGTAGGCAGTTGACCTGGCAAGTTTGTATGTTGCTGCATTGAGGTTTTTTTCTTTCTGTTTTCATAGAGCTTCTTGGCATGTCATGTTTCAGACTGTTACACTATGAAATGAGTTCTGTATATTTGCTAATTCTGTCTTTTTGTTCTCTCCCAGTTGACTTAATAGGGATTTATAGCTTCTTTCATTTCTTGCAATGACACAGGAGGAAACATAGCCAAGAATTTAGTCATTGTATAACCCTTCCTTTGTTACAGACATCTGAAATATTAGAAAAGCAATATATTCAATAACTCAGTTTCTCTGACTTAACAGAATCCTGTAACTTCAATCCCCATAGTTCCACTTTGGCTAATTCCTCATGCTCCACCTTCATTGTCTTGCACAGAATTTCAGTTTCCTCAAAGAAAAAAGCAACTGTAAGATGATTTCTTTTGCCCTTTCTTTTTACTCCTTTCTTTTTCACTTATGTCCTGATTAACTTCTAACATCCTCTTCTCAAGGAGTTGACAAATGTTCTTCTCTCTCACTTATTGATACCTTTTCAAATTGGTGCTCTAAATGTAATCGACTTGACTAAGCTTCTTCTAGCATATGTGTGTTTGGGCATCCCTTTCTCTGTTGCATTAAAAATACCTATCTGTAAGTATATCAGTTTTCCCTTTCAAAGCTTTAGTGACCTTTTTCTACCTCTTCTTACCTTCATCTAGTACTGAATCATTAGTTGCCGCTATCATTTTTTTTATTATACCAACCAACATCACCAGCTGATTGTACTTGTCAATCATTCTTCTCTTGATGAACTCCTCTCTAGAAATGTCTAAACTAATTTTGTTTTTGTTGTTTTTTTCGTCTGAAACTTTTTTCTTCATGAAACTTGCAGAAATCTTGATAGCAGCTGGCTATGTATCCCCACAGATTGCATAGAAATGTGTCATTTAACATTGCTGTCATATTGACTTCAGTATAACTTTTCTCCAAGTCTTCAGTGGTCCTACTCCGAAGGAAATTCCTGATTGCTATGATAAAGATGCACATAATTATTCTGTAGGAGCTAATGCATTTGCACAAGAATGTACTTCATTACCTTAGTGCCAGCTTGTCACTGTTGATTGAACTCATGGGATCTGCTGGAGAAATTATGCTTTGGAAGCTTCAGTGATTCCAACATAGCAGATTATTTTTAAGTAAAATGTTAAGTTTCCCTAATCCCCACCCTTTTTTCCTCTTTGTTTTATGCTACAAATGCCTCAACAACTAATCTTGTGCTTCTCAAACAAAATATCTGTGAGAAAAGTAAGGTCTTGATTCATGAAAAGCATTTCAGAATATTATTGATAACATTATTAAATTATAATACTTAGTCATGAGATGCTGTGTCGTGAATAAACAGTTGAAGCAATAACCGTCAATTGCCTTGTAAATGAGCTCTGACTTTGTTAAATCTGCATAATACTTAAAATGTGCATTACATCTGTTATAAATAAAATCATTATCTTTTATATATCTGAATGTGAAAACATAATTACTATTAAGTGGCACATCAACACGAGAAATTTACAGTTTCAAGTTTCCTTGAAAATGAACTCTTTGATAGGAGAGCAGACAAAATTTCTAGAGGAGAGTATTTTCAAATTATAGTAATGACTTTCTTAAATGTTGCTTAAACAAAATTTCCCATTAACAGAGCATTAGCATCTTCTTTGCTTTTGCATTTTTCCCAAGCACTAGATCTGGGAAAAGACAGGATCTTTTAAAACATTTGTGTACATTAAATTGGTATGTCATGCATTTTTACCACTGCCGGTTAGAAATGATTAGGGAATGTTGTATTCATGTGGTGTGCGCTGGGAACTCTTCCACCTGGAGTCTTTGGAACTTCAGAGCAAAAATAATGCTCCAGCTGGTATTTCACATAGTTGTGATGTTGGTGGTTTTGGGGTTTGTTTTGTTTTGTTTTGTTTTAATTTTATGTTTTTATTTTGAGATTAACTGGAGCTGTATTTTGTGGTTTAGTAAATGTACTGGTTTTAATTGTGTAATAACTAAATAAGACTTCTTCTCATAGGAAGAGGTAGCTGTAATATCTGAGGGAATCATGTTCATTTACAGTGTTGCTGAACTCTTGTGCAGAGAAAGAGAAAAATCTCAACATGGAACTCTGTATGTGCACTATTTAAACTCCTGTTGCAGTCACTGGAGATGCAGTCAATAGAGAATAATGAGTTCTCTATTATTCAATAGAGAATATTCTCAGAATTATTCAACAGAGAATAATTCATAGAGAATAATGCAGTTAGTCAGCCACTAGATGCTTGATTCCGTTTACTTAATCACAGATATCAACAATTTGAGATGCCCTAAGTTATATTCCTGTCCTCTAGCTGCTGACCCAAAAAGCCTAGCTCCTCTGTCAGATCTACAAGTGTTAAGCAGGTATCTGAATTACTGCCCTGTATCTCGGCCTGTCATCAAAACCTATGTTTAAGCAGCTGAATCAAATGCATTGTGTATGCTTAAGGGTGGATTACGTTTTTGGTTCCAGTGACGTTATAAAACCTAATAAGAGCTTAGACATCCAGTGACGCCTGAATTTTAATATTGTCATCTTGAGCTGAATCTTTTCTGTAGTCTCTCATCTAGGGTCTGGTTTATCTTTGCAGGACTGGAGTTTTTAGTTGGATTGGTTCATTAGCTGTAACATATGTTACAAAAAGAAAAAAACAAAACAAAACCCTCCAAGGCACAAAGCATAAATGTAGATTAAACATGAATGACTTACATAAAAGAGACTATTTTAAATGCCTGTTTTCCAATGGAAGTACCAAAACAGGAAAAAGAAAAAGGAAAGCTAATACTTAATGTTCTGTCTTATGAACAGAATCTGTTCCACCTCATGTCATTTCCTTTATAATCGTAATGCATAAGGTGTATACAGCTTATGTTTTTTGTATGTTTTAATCCTTGCACTTTGGCTAAATGTCATTAAAGAGCAAAAAATAAAATAATCCAAGCTGCAGGTGTTCTAATTTATTACTCTGTTTTTTGTGGCTTATTTAAAAGTAATTGGCTTTGTTACTTGTCCTTGCATTAGACTGTTTGGAATTATATATATATGTGTGTGTGTGTATGTATGAGTATAGGTGTACGTGTATATATATATATAAAAAAAAATATTTTAGCTGTTATTTTACAGTATCTGGATAATTCAGAATTTGTTGGCTGACTTTTTTTTACACCAGTTTAGATTCATACACATTTTTGGACTGCTAATTTAGGATTAACAAGTTGTAATTGTTATTGTTGCTATTATTATTTGTTCTTAATCAGAAGTGCTTATTTTTATGAAGGATATCAGGAAGAAATAATATAAGAAGATAATTTCCCCAACACCCCCTCAACCCAAACTATAACTTCCTGAAGATATAATTAAAGAATACAATTAAAGTTGTCTTAAGATGGCAACTCCAACAATCTTTAAGAAATCACTTATTTTATGAGAGATTCATTCAGGATAGCAAAAAGTTATAGCCTGAAAGTGTTCCAGGTAGACTGAGGAATGGCTTTTCAGAAAACAGATTTCTTTATTTGTGCAAAAAACCCCTGTAATTACTCGTAAGAGTTGAAATTCTTTTTAGAAAAAATCAGTAGAATTTATCTGATAGTGGTAGAGCTATAGAAACATACACACCAGCATGCAAGTCAGCCCATCAGTTTTCACACTACTGGAGGAGGTTTATTTTTAAAAAAATGTGGTTTGCTCAAATGCAGTTAAGAACTTGGGAGGGGGGGGATTTTTTTTCTGGTTCTGTTTTGGTTTGGTTTTGTTTTTCCTCATGAAGAATCAGTTAGGTGTTCTGCAGCATCTACTTGAAAATGGAGGCAGAGAGAGAAATTAGTATTCTGTATATAACACTTAAAACAAATTACAAAAAGCTTTCATGTTAACTACTGAGAGTGGTTTATTTAAAAAACACACAAGCAAGAAATTCTCCCTCAAGCCACCAGACCTAGGACTTTCTGTTGCTTTTAACTTTTCAGAGGAGTGAAAATTCTGGCATGTTGTACTTGGCCTGCTCTTTCTTTATTTTGTTAAGTAAGAGCTGAAATTTCCAGTTTAGCCAATCAGTTCATTAGTGGTGCATCTGTGAAATGCAGAATATAATTTCAGAGAAGATTGAAAGAAATGCTGAAGCCTTAATGGAAGGGACTTCTCTGCTACTTCAGTGGTCAACTTGAGGCAGTGATTTACTGCATACCGCAGTAACAGGTACTAAAAATAAGTTTGTCTACAGTGAAATTCTGCCTTATTGACGCTAACATGTTTTGTCACTGAGGTTACGGTGGGTCGTAATTCATTTGAGCATAATTTGGCATCCTTTTGCTCTGATGTCTGAAATTTTGTCATGAGGTAGCAAGTGGTAAACTAATACCTCACATTCAGTTATGCAGGTAGAATTTTTCTATTTCTATACCCTTCTGTGTATGGGGAAGTGAGTAATAGAGTTGTTAGGGAGAAACACTAGTTATAAAGCTGTTTAAGTTTGCTGTATGGAGGAAAATACATTTTCTATTGCTGAAGACTGTGTTTACATTAGCTTGCTAATTATGTATTTATGTCTAATGTGTAAGCTTCGTAAAGCCTGGAATTAACACAATTTTGGGACTGGAATAGCATAGATCAACCAACATGGATGTTCTGGGTATTATTTAAATGCTTTACGTGAGAAAGAGCTGGTACAGAGAGCTCCATTTGTGGAACATGTCTTACGTATGAGTTTACTGAGTGAAGATGTTTTGCAGGATAATGTGTAGATGTCTACGTACATGTATTGCAGAAGCAGTTTGAGATTGAGAATAGGCTGAGGTCTTGATTCTTTTTTGCAGTCTTTTAGGTTTGCTATATTTGGTACCTTGTAAGTGCCGACTGCAGAATTTCAGATCTTGATGGTACTTTTTCACTTGGTCTAGAAATGAATGTTTACATCTTTTCACCATTTCCCCTTCTGAATTCAACTTAATTAATGCTACCTCTGTATAACTACGAGATTGTCTCTACTATTGGTTTTCTTGAGTTCTTGAAGATTAATTCTAGCATGCTCAATCTCCTCATTTGTAGAGAGATCATTATTTTAACTGAAGCATTCAACAATTATGTAAAACATTACTGTTATAAACTTTGGAATTAGAAACAGCTGGTGTTTGTGGAAACAAGAGATTATAACTGAATAAGGGGCAAAACATTCTGCTGATCATGCTACTTACTTCAGATTGAAACTCCTAAATCCCTTTTAACTTGTCTTTTGTTTGTTGTTACAACAGCTTCTGCTTAAAGTAATGATAATTAAAGTATGTTATTAACATAGTGTGCCTGAACTCTAATGCATTTGGCTTTAGGTCATTAGCCTAATTAAAGTGTGAGTCTAACACTTGCCATTGTGTGTTGGATGTGCTTGCAGGATGAAACCAACATCTCCTCTAGCCAGTCTGCTGATTTGTTGTACTGGACGACATCAAAAACCATGAAGGTGTTGTCTAACACAACTATGACTACAAAAGCCATGCTGCATGCTGTCAGTGATGGACAGTGGTGGAAGAGATCATTAACTTACCTTCGACCGTTACATGTAAGGGATTGCTGATGTGTCTCCAGCTGTTTACACATTCACCGATCCATTAGGATAAAAGCTAGGCTCCTTTGTTAGGTATCTGATAACTGAAGACCTCAGATCAATAAATGAACTAGAGATATCCTGGGATTGTTTGCAAGCAAATCCCAATGAAAGAAGGGGTCTAAAGCTGTTTTCTTGTCTTGTTTTCTGATCTGTTTTCTCATGCTTTCTTAGCACAGTTGAAATTTGGCAGAACTTCACAACTTTGAGGAAGAAAGCACAGTGAAGCCCATTCTTGAAATACTGTTATTTTATATGCAAATCTGTTCCTCTTCAGTTTCTCTTTTCTGCCTTCTCCATTTCAGTGGATTTTCTAATATGTTTATGATACTAGTTTTTCTGAGACTACTGTTGAGCATGATCCTCTTTTTTTTTTTTTCTTTTTTTTTTTTTTTTTAAAGAATACTGGACCTCATTCAGCATTGGTTTCTGTCTGATGACTCCTATCTTGCTCCCCACTGAATTCAATTATATTTTCATTTACAGTTGTTTCCCTTCTGAGCAGCAGTTACAGACTTTTTAATGGGCTTTTTTCCAACTGAGTTCAACTATACTTATTTTTCACAGGGCCAAGAATTTGGAGATGTATTAAAAAGTGAGCCTGGAGAAAATGCCACTGTGGAAAAACAAGGCTGTCATCCGTTTTATGAGTCTCTAATAGCTGATTCATGCGTTGCAGAAGTAAGTTTCTGTTACAGAATTCTGAAGTCTTAGTTTTTTGTTGAGATCTTATAATTAAGTAAAAGTACAGATTTTGGATTATTTGTGTGACCTGAAATTTTGTGCAGCAGTAGGAAAAAAATCCAGAATTAAACAGAAGGGAAAGCAAATGCAGGAACTGAGGTAGATAATTGCATCTGATGCCAGTGAGCTAAATATAACTGCAGGGTGTAGTGCGCATGTGTCAGTTACCTTATTTCACTTCTAGTCTGAAAACAGTTACGGCACATACCAGAACAATTCTTTGGAAAGCTTTGCAGAAGTATTACTGAGAACAGAGAAGCTGACAGAAACAAAGAGTGAAGGAAAAGACCTACTTCCAACTACAGAAGGTATGGGTACATGTGTATTTGCTCCTGTATTTACTTTATATAGTACATACATGAGAATCCGTGGATGGGTTTAAATATGGAGAATTCCACACAATGATCTGAAGTATTGTCTGGGTATTTTGTATGAATTGTGTTCCAGTTCAACATCTTACGTTGGTAAGTAGCCTTGACAGAAGTAGCTGCAGAGTTTTCAGGAGACGTGGTATTCTGAGTTGCTCTGTAAAGACTAGAAATCTGAAAGCTGTCCTTAAATAAGTAGAAACTGATATTTAGGAGCTGATAAAGATATTAACATTGTGGGGTGAAAAATTGTTGAAAGTTTCCTGAATACTGCCATGTACAGATATTTAAATGGAAATTTGCAACCCAGTGTTAATGTTACTTGTATGTATGCCTGTGTATTCACTTGTTCAGATTCTGTGCCTGTGTGTATACAGCTTTCAGTGTTGCAGGGTCATTGCAATATTTTATTTACTAATTAATGTTTAACTGCAGCTTTGGGAATCGTTAGAACTTTTGTCATTTTCTGAAATTTCTACATTTTATAGTTTATACTTAATTTGTTAACGGAAAGTTTCACTTTTTTTAAAAAACCAACAAACCACACAAACCCATCTATTATTGTCTTTCCTTTTGGCTGTCTCTTGCTGGTTTAAGAAATGAACTGTTTAAATATTTACATGCTGTTAGTGTCTTTTGAAGGAAGATTTCTGTATTGTATTTTACTCTACAGTAAGTTCTGCCATGAAAAATGAGTATATTAAATCACTTGCAATATGAGAAGTTTCAAGTGAGACTTTCTTCATAAGCCACATAGTTTTATCTCAACTGTGTAGTGAAAACCAGCATATTTGTCCTACAAGTATACAATTCAGCAGTTTGAGATGTTTTAGTTTTTGAGTCTCTATCTTCCTCCTCTTTAACTGTGCAGACTACTGTTTTTACCATTTTAATATTTCTGTTCTCTTCCACCATTCTTATTCTGTAGTCAGTCTGAACTTCACTTACGAATCCTTCCAGGTGTGCTATGGACATGAGTTCTGTGTTTTGCTCTGGAAAACTGAGTTATATTTATTCTGTAGTCAGCAGTCCTGCTGTATGACACCTGTTGGTAGTCAATAGACAGCATTCTTACACATAAGTGTAACGTAGCTTTCTGTAAATGAACGGATTGATAATTTACTACTTGTAATGTATTTAGCCCTGGATTTACAGTATTGAATCCCACTTCTTCCCCCTTCTCAATGCTTTGCTTTATTAATTCCCATGACCAACCTTATGATGACTTAACACTTTCAGGATTGTGGAGCTTGAAAATGCGCATATTAATTGCATACTGCCAAGATCTAAAACAAAAAAAATCATGCAGATATGAACCCCACTTATTATTCTGTGTTTTTCCCATATTTTCAGGCTTACTCTGAGGTTTTGGGAGGATTATGCCATGTGAAACTTGGATGTTTGAGTTATTAGCTACTGTACTAGTAACTAACAAACACAGCAGATTTCATTTGATTTTGCTGACAAGTTTGAATCCCATTAGTTTCCTTCTAGCTGTCTTCTAGGACAGCTACAGCAGCAGGTTTCAGCTCTGTTAGAAGAATCGATGAACCTGAAAGAAGATGCATTTTAGCGAAGAAACCCTAGTTGTACTTAGCGCGCTGTCTTTGGAGAGTTGAAGTGTGCATCAAACTCCGTTTCTATTACTATAGCAGTGTCATGCTCCAGGTGTGAGGGAATGGCAAAACACTTTCCCCAGAGGCAGTGTGCATGATAAAACTCAATGTAATGTTTTCTGCTTCTTTTGTGGATTTGTTAGGTTCACAAGCCTTGGACTTTGACTTTTCTTGTCCTTTCTGTCTGGATGTAGGTGGTAGACTGAGCATTTTCGAGTGGAGCGGTAATATGCATCACTTTGGGTCCAGTAAAACACTTTTTCCTCAGTTGTGCCGTTACAGTGCATCCAGACTTAGCGTGACTAAGGCAGTGTTGTGCATCTCTTTAATTGTAGTTGCCTTTCTCCGTAGCCCTTAGGGATTTGATGGGGAGGTTGCAGATGAGATCTGAATGGGAAGTTACTACAGTTGATGGCTGCATTTCATTGGAACCAGATTAGGTACTAAACTCAAAGTAAACCTGAGAGTCAGTCATACCTGTTAATGCTCAGGAGTCTTAGAACAAAGACTAGCTTAATGTTTTCCATGATTTTGTAATTGCTTGCAGATATGGCTGTTTAACTGCAATCTATACTTCTAAGTTTAGTGAGATTTTATCACATGCTAAATGAACAACTGAAGACTCGAAGCAGGTTTTGCACTTTTTTCAGAGAAAAAAACATGGAAAAGAGTTGAAACTTCTTAGGTATTAATGAATTCCAGTTTTCACAAATAAACCATTTTTTTCCCTGCTTTGCTTTCCAAACAGGCTTGTGGTATAAAGTAAAGACCTGCACAGGAAATAAAAATTATTATTCATAAAATATTTTTTGTTTGTTTGTTTTCCTAAGGAAATATTGCTTGTGGGACAGCAGCATTGGCTTTTTGCTTGTCACTACCTCTCTTCCCTGGTTTACCAACCCTGTAATGTTTAATGCCTTTGGCAAATTTCAAATTTGGCAGTGGTCTGAAATGATAAGTTGTTCCTGTAAATTTTGTGAAGATGTATGAAAGGACAGAACAGCGTCCTGCTAGTGTCTGTAGCCTGCAGTTAGAACTCAGCCCTCTTAGCTATCAGAGAATTCCCATAGGACTTCTCTGGGAGATAGAAAACTGTATGGAAATTAGTCTTTGTGTATACATGTGTTTGTGTATATGTTAAGTAGGTGTCTGTATATGGATACGTGAACACATATCTGTACACAAGCACACAGAAAATTTGTATTTATTGATTCAGTACAGGGGACGTTTTTTCTCAGAAAGGATGAAATTGGAGGTAGGTCTTCTTAAGTACATTCTGGCAACTGGGATGTGTTTGTGTTGAGCTTCATACAAGAGTGTGAATAAAATCATTGTTTTCTGGCCTTGTATTGGTGCTATGTTCTGTGTCATGATTGCTGTCTGAAGGGTGAAGATAAATTTTTGCTAGTGTGGCAGTTGTCATGTTGGGGATGTTCACTTGAAAGAGGACCCACAATTTATTATGTATTCCTAAGGCTTTGCAATCACTAATTTTCCAGAGAAAGGGAGAAAAGGACAGAGCCCAAATTCTTCTTTCCCTCCTCCCAGTTTTTTCTGTTCAATTAGAGGTGGTTGTAAGAATATATACAGTGACTTCGCTTCTGCTCAGAGTAGGAAATACCAATTTTGCAAACTAATTCATCAAGATTTTAATACTAGATATTTCTAGATTCCTGTTATCTTTGCTTGGACAGCATACAAATTATTCTGAATGTAGCAGAAACAAGCTGTCAGCAGCAAGAAGCTATTGGTAGAAACAATTTGAAGCATAGAGCATAGGTGCTGTTGGACAGGCTTGTATTTGCAGTAACTATATTGCCATGTAGACAGCTGCTGTGGTGACTTGTCACAAAGAAATTTTATTTTTGTAACTGGCTGAGAGCCAGCATGTAAATCCACTTCAGGCTGATGGCAAATTAATGATAATCTGAAAATTGTAATTGGTCATTTAAGCCTTTTAGAAATCATTCTTTGGAACAAAGAATTCACTGGGGGCCTGTGTGTGTAAAGTAATAAGGTTTCTTGCCAGCAGTCCCTCAAGAGTAGTTTGTGTAATGTGGGAATATAGGTATTTGAGACTTCCTTAAAATAAAGAGCTAAGGTGCTGGAAGATGGCCTCTACTGATTGGAATAATAATAACAACAACAACTACTAAAAAAGGAAACCATAATGTTCTTGTCCTGCTGTACTTACAGTTCCTTAAGCAATTTCTGGTCCAGATTTCATAAGATTTTTGAAGTTGTCCCTGGAACTAATAATTTATTTTCTCTATCCCCAAAACTGAATATTAAGTGTATTACGAGAATCATTATTCTGTAATTGTGTGTTGGAACTTTCGTAGCAACCGCGGTGATGCTTGACTTTAGTACAGAAGGAGATAACTGCATAAAGGAGAGATCCTGTTACTAATTAACAAATCTTGGGTGCTCGCATCATGTCTGTGTATTGGTTCTCCTATTTGCGTAATGTAAAATATAGTGGGTTTTTTAAACAAAAAAACAAGTTTGGTATCTATAAGGTAGAAAAAGCAGGAAATTTTTGTGTCAGTTTTACCAGAAGTATATCTTTTTATAATCAGAATAGTTATTCTTCCATCCATTAATTTTGATTGTTGTCATTGTGCTGATATTTCTGCTGATATTTCCTGCAATATGTAGCAGGACCTGGTTTTGGTGTTTCACTGATCTTATTTAAAAATCATACAACGCTTGCAGCTTTCTTAATTAAAAAAAAAAAAAAGACAGAAATTTTTAATATGTGTTGTGTTCAGTGATAAGTGAATTAGAGGTCAGGCTTGAAGAGAAGAGATTTTGTACAGTTCCTCTGGTTGGTATCTTTGAACACTTACAATGTTACATTACTACCTTGATTTTAGAAACAAAAGATTTACTACTTGTAAATCAGTACAGGTGATATTTTAGTGGGTTTGTTTAGCATCTGTTACTGCATAGTCTCATTCTTGTTAGGTTAATGCATCAAACGCTTTGCCTGGAAGTCAAGGTAAAGCTGTGCTGCAGTTTAATTACATATTATCCGTTTCTGGATTGCACTGATAAGTGTTTAATTAACTGTGTATAGAGTGCTTCAAGCTAGTGTCTAATAAAATACGGTTACACTGAAAACATTTCATTTGCTAACTGTCAAGGCTAGGTGGGTCAGTAATCAAAGCTTTATTTCTGCTCCCTATATGTTACAGTTCTGCTACAACTGGCAAGTGATGCGTTACCAAATGATATGGCCTTGGCTCTTGCCTATCTACTTGCACTGCCACAGGTATGTTGATAGTGATTTTGTTTGTATGTTTTTGCCAGGAAAGGCTATTTATAGCATTTCAAAATTCCATAAGAAAATGTAATTTCCTTAGGGTTTTAAAAGCTAAGTCTTTGAATTCATTTAAATACACACTTCTATAGATTGGGCTGGTGCATTTAAAGGAAACTCTGAACAATGCCAGTGGACTGGCTTATGAGCATGGCACTGGTGAAAAGATGTATTTTCTTACTGAAAATAGCAGTTGGGCCACCTGACTGAAAGTTTAGTACAGGTCAGAAATATGAATAATAACTTTGTGGTAGATAAGCAGCAAAACTGTAGTTGGAAAATCATTTTGGTTAGGTGTTTGTGCAGGGGAGGTGGAAACATAATAATGTAGAATTACTTTTGTGTATGTGTGCGATTTACTTCTGTGCCAGAAAAACATAGTCAGAGCTATTTCTAAATCACAGCAAGTAACTTTTTTAAAAGTTTGTGCACTTAATGTTGTATGCTTGCTAATTCTTTCATCTAAATTAATGTTCTTGTTCTCCTAGGTGGTAGATGCCAACAAATGCTTTGAAAAGCAATTACGTTCTGCGTTATCTCTCCAGCTGGCAAGTTATTACTATAGCCTGCAGATCTATGCTCGTTTGGCACCATGTTTCAAGGACAAATGCCACCCACTCTACAGGGTTAGTACTCTCCTTTTTAAAACCATATTCATTAATGTACAGCATTAAAGCTATTCTTGAAAGCCAGTACATGACTTAAGCCTGTTAAGGAGCTGATCTGACTTACTCTGTGAGCAGCCTCTTAAGTTATGCATAATTATTCTTCTACAGTGCTGTAAACAGACAAATACTTCACAATTTGTGGAAGAGTATTTGAAGCACAATATCAAGTGTCATTTATAGGTAATAGCACTATCAGTCTTCAAAGTAGCTTATAAACACTGAGCAACAAGGAGTATAGCCTATGCTGTTATCTTGCAATACTGATACAATGTAGTATTTCCTAGGAAGTGTCAAGTATCCATTTCGACAAGAACCACGGTATTCAAAAAGTTTCCGTAGCCTTCCTTGGGGTGTGTTGTTTTGTATTTCAGTTTACATATGGTGTTTTGAAAATTTATCCTTATTCATTGATGAATTTGTTGGTTTCCTTTGGTAAGTCTCTCTTTGAAATGCCAGAGCTTTGCTTCTTATTCATCACCTGTGATTAAAGCAGTTACATGGTAAACTCAGAACTAAATCAAAAAGGTGACATGGAAAAGTTTAGTAAGGCACCAATTGCCGTTCCTACTAAGATACCTGAGTAAAAACTCTTCTTTGCCACTCCAAGAGAGCCATTCTGAATTTACACCAGTTTTTTCTTCCTGTACAGAAGCTCTCTGCACTCTTTGGTTTTCAGCCTATCTCTGCCTTACGGATAAAAGAACACTTCCGGTCACAAGTTTTCTGAAAAGAGAGACCACTAGTCACCATGTGGCACGAAAGGAGGGTTTTGGCCGTGTTCAGAATGACTTCTGATTTACAGAGGAAAGCCTGTTTTGATATTCACCCAGTTCTGCAATTAGGCAGTCTTTCATGTTCCTGCTGAGATTTGCATTCTACTATCTTCCGTTTAGAAGCTAAAGGAAAACTTAGCCCACAATTGAAATTTGTGGGGCTTGCAAAATATGCTGGTCATGAGGAATTCCTTCATGTTTGTTTAACAGCTTGCTTTGAGCCTAGGTCCACCTGCTGCAAGACACCTTTGATGGAAAAAAAAGGTATTTTTTCAAGTTTAGCTTTTTTAAACAGTCTTATTTTATAGAAAGAGCTATGAAGCCTTTTGAAAGAGTAAGTCATAAGAATGAAGGCAGAGATGTTAGATTGAACTATTTCTACTCCAATTGCCATTTAATAAGCGAAGCCTTACCAACAGCACCATTTAGTTTATCTCTTACTGATATGATCTTTGGCTAAATATTTTGTTCCATCTTGGTAAAATACTGTACGTGATTGTGATAGGCGGCAGATTTTAAGTTGTTCACTAAAAAAGAATATGTGCTATGTTTAAGTATTACTCTTAAACAGTAGCTTTTGAAAACAGTTATATGAGAAGATCCAGAGTGAAGGGCACACCAAGAAAAAGGAAAGGTAAAAAAAAGAGGCCTGAATGCCCAGAAAGAAAACAACACAGAAGAATACATTCACTGTTGCTAATTCCAAGGGTATCCAGTGAGGGAATGTCACTGAAGTAGAAAAGGAGAGATAGAAACAGATGCTTTTGAACAAAATAAGTACTCTGCATGGGGGGGGGGGGGGGGGGGGGG
>JAVJGG010000017.1:16764567-16786970 GCA_035590195.1 Aviceda cuculoides | reverse complement strand
TTTAATCCCCCCCCCCCCCCCCCCGCCCTGGTTTTATTGCTTCAAGATAAATTGTGCTTGAGAAAGAGGTGGTTACAGTATTGCTTATTTTTGTTTCTTGAGGGTTATATAAGCTATTCTGTTAAATCCTACTTCTGAAAGCAGGGCAAAAGTTGTTCTTGAGCCAGCTGTTCAGAAATACTCTTTTAGAAAAGAGGATCTTCAGACCAGCCTTTCATTTCAGCAGAGGTTTGAGGTCTAGATTGCCTGTGTTCCTCTGGAGACATATTTGTGGCTTTTCATGCAAGGGAGGTAGTTGGGGTAAGTACTAATGCTTTCTTTCTTGCAAAGGGTTTTGTTCCTCTCTGGGAAGGAGTATAAAGGTGACCAACAGCTTTTTTGAAGCAGTCTTTCCCTAGTCAATTGGCTTTATCTTCTCTTTTACTTTCCTTTTTTGTGCTTCTGTAAACTATTTTCTACAGTCAGTATCATCAATTTTGCAAGCAGTCTGATTGAAATTTTCTATTTATAGAAAACCAAAATATTTTAGCAAAATTTTATTCATCTGGGTTGGCAATATAGGTAACTTTCCAGACAACGGTGAATTCCCATCAAGTGAGAGAGGTGGCTCCTCCATCTCTTTGGGTTTTTGTAGTTTGGCTGTTTGGTGGCGGGGTTTTTTGTTTGTTTGTTTTGGGTTGGTTGGATGGTTTGTTTTCCCATCTTGGAGACTTGAGGATAAATGCTAGATTGGCCTCTATAAATTTAGCCTAAGAAGCTATTCCTGAAAATGTACATCACAGTAAGAGAAGGTAGTCCCTGAGGTAGTCATGCTTCTAATCAGAAGTGCTAGCAGTGTTCCTGGATTAGCATGAAAAAATATTTGACTTCTGGCTTTTTAATAAATACCAGGGAAGAGGAAATTGTGTGATGTAGCTCATGGAATATTTAGTTTTCAAACTTTGAATTAGTAAGATATAGAAATATTTGCATGTATCCAGCCAAGTAACTGTACAAATTAAAAGGATACAATATTGTACTTATTCCAATATGATACAGTTTTAGTTTGAAGTTTTACAGTGGGAGTGTGTGCTTGTCCTAAGGTCTGTATATGACTACAGCTGCTGCAATATAGATCAATATTAAAGACATATTCTGAAAGAATATACAGTAACATAATTTAGTCAAAAAGAAAGCACAATGATTTTTTTAGAGAAAAGGGGGATAGAAGGTTAGGATAATTACTTAAACTGTGACATTATTTACTGAGTAATGCTGACTGCAAATGGGAAATTAATTATGTACTATAAATTTAGTAGGCATTTCACTCAAACGATGTAGTAATTTTCTATTTTCAGAGGTGTTCTTTCAGTTGACGTTTTAACCTTTTATATATGATGTGTTAGTTCCACTAAAACAGCTGTCAGGTGAAATGATGAGATTTTTCTACCTAAACCTGACTTGTCAATATCTTTCTCAATAAGAGAGAGTCTGTAAGAGAACACAAGGTAGAAAAGAAACTATGAAAACATTTTCCCTTGGGACAAATTATTCCTCGCTCTTGCTGGAATAGCTGATTGAAAACAAAGCAAAAAAGCATTTAAAACAGAGCACTAGGACAATTTGTTCAAATCTTCAGACACAAGTCATTTAACATAACTGTAGAAACAACTGCCTGGATAACTTTTCAAATTATGTTTATGTTTTATTACTTAACAGCAGTCTCTTGTGGGGTTTTGGGGATTTTTTTTTGGTTTTTTTTTTGTCCTGCAGCAGTACTATCTTCTGTATTGGAAACCATGTTGTTTTAACTTACTGTTTGAACGTAAAGTCACTTCGTTGTCATTGTTTCTTCTGCTGCTGGCTATTAAAAGGTCATATGTTACTGTCGTAACCAAGTTTAATCTGTTAGAAATTTACCTTTAAATATTTTCAGTAACAATTCAAGAGAATGTCTAGACTAACATGCAGATATTAACCTTTAATAGTCTATAAATAGTGCAGATATCCTGGCTAACTATGATTTAATTTTGTGATGGGTGGCTGTTTGACCTTAAAACAGAATGTATAGATGAAATCAAAATTGTTAACTGCGTTTTCTTCCCGGTTCTGAGTATTCTGATAATTCTAGCCAGTGTTTGTGGTACCTCCGCAAATAGCATTAAAAAAAACCCTGCAGAACATGGTTTTGTGTAATAGGTGTTATACACTGCTTAGCCCAATTCTAATACCATCTTTAGTGTAATTTCTGAAGTAGAGATAAAAACAGCAGGTAATACTATCTTAAGGCTGTGTAATAGCAACACCTGATTCATAATTCAATTCTAACAGCTTAACTCTCAATCTTTTCTTACTTTATCTCTTTTGGGTGCTTTGTTGGCAGAAAATATTCCTGGGATTCTACTTACGTCATGTCTTTAATCATACCAGCATCTTGGGCAACTTTTTGTCCTTACAAGATTCAGTTAGTTTCCAACCTTATGATCTTGAAGTGGCAGTGGTGTATGCCGCCTTCCTATTCCAGGTGTTTCAGTTTTCATCCATTATGTTTCAGCTTTGCTTATTCAAAACATATAACATTCCTTCTGTTAAAACAAACAAACAAACACACACCACCACCACCACCCCCAACAAACCCAACAAAAAAAACCCAACACAGAGATGGTTTGTTCTTTTTGGACTCCAATTTTGAAATGTTATAATTTTCCAGACTTCTCTAGATTTTGTATTCTCAACGTATTTCTGTTCATAAAGCAACAAAGCACGTTTGCATGAAATGTCATTTGTGATCATATGTTTGCAGTTTAAATTGTTATTGTAGGTCCTTATTGTCTGATAGTGCAAGAAAGCAGGACTTTGGAAATAAAATTAATTAGTTCCAATTTCATTGAAATGGCAAGTGCTTATTTACAAACTGTTTACCTGTGTTTTTGTGTTCGTCTTGTAATTCACCCACTCTTTTCGATTTGGCTGCTTTTTGTCATGAATTAGTTTATTCTAATTTTACTGCAAATGTACATATTTGATTTTCACTAACTTCCCTGGAAATTCAAATAAACCTTTAAGTTTAGTACTAGCTTTAAACTCATACACAGACTAGGACTGTGAAGCCGTCAGTCACCTATGTAATCTGCATTTTGTATAACATGTTTCAAGTTGCATTGGTATAACATATAAATTTGGGAGTGTTTTAAACTTGGACACTTTAAGTGAGAGCTAATGGTACTGGGTTTTAAACTGTGATCCAGGAGCATTTGTTGTATACAGCCACTCATCTGGAATTTGTTTTACTATTGTCTGAACGTGTAAGACCTACCTATAGGTTTGATAATTGAGGATGTATTGCTCAGCTCATCTTTGCTCTTTTTTTTTGTTTGTTTGTTTTTTGTTAGTTTGTGCAACTTCATTCTGACGCATCTTGTAGCTTATAGAAGGTTGACTTGGTGTGGTTTCACTGGTGGGTGACGGGATTTGCCGCTTCCTGTATCCATTTAAAAAATGGTTGTGAAAGCTGAACCTGAGCAAACCAGTGTTGTCACCCGACACCATACGTAGCTGCAGCAGTGGGAGGACCAAGGAAGTTGAGGTGTCCTTGCACTTGAGTGAGGTGACAGTACAGGTTTTATTTCTGAGGCGTTCTAGTCTTCCATCTCAGCCATACACTTTATCTTTTGCTGTGAGCGGATCAGATGCAAGACAGCTGTGATCTGAAAGGTAGGCCGCCCCAATTCATATGGTGCTGTGTCATAAATTAGCGTGCTCTTGACTCACAGCGTGACCAACACACGCAGTTGAGGACAAGTGTCAGTGATTTAATTACTGAAAAGCTGTCCTGTGGAGGGAAGGATTTTACTTCTTGAGTGAGCTGTTTCTTTCCTCTAAATCTTTTCTCCTGCTTCGGTATGTGAGGAAAAATGTTGCCTATACATGATTCTCTTTTTTTCTCTTTCGTCTCTCCCTCTTTCGTCTCTCCCTCCCGCCGACACAGTTAAAAACAGTGTTTCTTTTATAATATAACAGTGGCATATAGATTCTGAAGGGCTTCACAGGTGTGTCTCCCGGAGGACGGGCAAAGAGAAATACTGCTTTAAAACACCTAGTCAGGTGATCCCCAGCTGAGGTTTACTGGTAATGGCTGGTGGTGCAATATTGACAGTAACTTGTCCTCATCTGTGCTGAGTAAATCACATCTAATAGCATGACATGAAATTAATTTTATGCTGAAGTGATGGGTGCTTTTTTCTTTTCTCTCCTTTTTTTTTCTTTTTTTTTTTTTTTTTCCCTAATTCCCAAGCAAAGCCTATGGCAGATCGTTTCACCGTTGCCAAGACAACATTGTTACAGGACAACCCGCCGTGCCAGTCCAATGGATGAGTAAAACCCATCTGGGTTGGTGAGGGATTTCCCTCGGCACTGCCGGGGCGGCTCCGACCTCGGGCCGGGGTACACCTGCGTCAGCGCGGGTGGCTTCTGCGCACTTCCCCCGGGTTTGCTGCTGTGTTCGGACGTGAAAGAACGTCTGTCGAGAGGCGCTGGAGGAGCTTTATCTGGCAAAGCGGGGAGTTTTGGAAAGACTCTGAAAAGCCAACAGAGAGAATAGCGTAGAAGCGGTTTGGGGTTTTTTGGTGGGTTTTTTGACAGATAACATAAAAAAGAGCACAAGTTGAATATGATTTCTTATCAGTTACCTGTCTGTCAAAGCTTGCTTGTATTTACATGAGCTGCTGTAGAGATTTTTTTTTTTTAAGTGCCTGTTCCAATTTTGAGGAAGTAAAAGAATTTGTAAACCCTACGAATGCTGCAGTAAGAGTCAGCCTTTACTGATATTGCTAATTTTCTTTATGGCCAGCTACCATTACTAGCTAGTTATTAGGGTCTTTTCAATTAAAAACTATTAAGACTTTTTTGAATACTGACAATACAGCTATAATGGTCTTTCTGTATTGGTGTTTGTTAGAACAAGCATCATGTCTAATTGACCTAGGTATCCAATAGGTGTAGAAATATTTGTGCTTATTTTCTTAAAACACGTATTATTAAAAATGTGAAAATGTTGAAGAACAAATACTTAAAATTATTAATTACAAGTTCTACACAGCTTGATACCAAACACTTTAGCTTTTATATTTTTTTTTCATTGAGGTTGTGTTCAATGCCTGATAAATACTGTGCAAGCAGCACTTGTTACTTAAAATGTTTTAAATCTATAGAAGGATGACAAATCTGAGAGGAGCAAAACTGTGTGCCATTCCAGTAAATAAGTTTTGCAAACAACTGTAATTTGGGAAAGATTGGTTTTTGTAGATTAAAAAAACCCTAGAAAGTCTCACATCAGATACTGATATAGGTTCTTGTATGAAGAAGGTTGTGAGATTTCTCTAAACTAATTTATTTCACATGCTCTGATAGTTTGGAGCAAGGTTTTGTAAGGGGTAAAAGAGGACAATGCTTGATTGAAAGATTTTTGGTGGTGAAGAGTTCAACACAATCCTTGGCAACTGCTTGTGATAAAAAACCCCAACTTGTGCTTTCTTTAATCTGTGTATATGTTAATTTACCAGCTATCAGATCTCGTACTTTAAACTTGTATATTGACAAGTTTGATGCACTTTTTTGCCTTACTTATGTATGGATATACATACATGGGTATTTATACAGTGTATGATTCTATTATTCTAACTCTGTAGTTAATAAGCTCAATAGATGCTAAGACATTATTCTAAAGACATTATTTGTATATTAGTATAAGATATGTTTCTTAAATCCTCTAAATAATTTTTGCAACACTTTTCAGAGCCATCCCTTCTGTAACATACTTCAGAACTTCAAAACCCAGAAAGGAACCTAGTAGTGGGAATTAGTTACCTTGGATACAAACATCTATGTGATTTTTTTGTTTCTTTTTCCTCCTGTGTATGTCCAAGGATCACATTAATGCTTTAAACAACATGTACATCAGAATATCTTCCACTTCCTTCTCTTTCCCTCCTTGTAACAGTTTGTCATCATTATTATTTGTTGTGGTACTACTGTATCACATAGTAGTCCTTGATCCAGGTTTTTAAATTTTATTTTTATTATAACCTGGTAGCAAAACAAGAGTAGAAGAGGTTCAGATAAGAAAAACAATGAAACAGTACTGACCAATTTGATAGAGAGCTGTCCTGGTGGAACTGCACGTTTATAGCATCTTTGTAGGTATTATTTGGCAAAAGTATTAGCAGGAAAATGATTAAGCTGATTAGATACTGTTAAGGTGTTCTTTTGAACCATAAACAGGCTGCATGGAAGACTGCACACAGATGCTTTTAGGGAAGTGTAAAGAATGGGGAAAAAAGGTTGGCACTAGTGATAGATGCCATTTGAGAGGGTGGCAACTTGGTCAGAATATTGTGCTTGGAAGTAAAGTGGCAGATGATTATTTTTTAGAAAGAATTTCACATTTAAATATAGTTATTGCCCAATGTATTGAAGACAACAGTGGACCAAAAATTAAGTGGTTTTAATCTACCTTTAATCTACATGTCTTACGAATTAGTATTATTTTAAACTATTGTTGTAAATACACAAGTCTAGTTCTGCCTTATGGTGAAAAATTATGGGCTATTCAGGAAACTTATTAAAAATGTTATCTTTTCACCTTCAGAAGCAATCTCTCGAGGAAAAGTTCTGGCGTATTTGTTTGAAATACTTTCAAGATTGTCTTTGTGTACTTTATGAACGATCTGGTGGGCTGTGCACTGGAATAAGGGTGTTGACATTGGATTCTACTTTTCTTAATGGATAGAGGGGAAACCTAGCAAAAGAGAGCAAATTTACCCTCATAGGTTGTCAGAGGGACCTGCCTTTCTCAGTGGACTGTACAGAGGATGTAGGCAATTATGTTAAACAGGTTTCCTCATCTTGCTCTGACTTTCCCTGTCTCCATGCTCTGTTTTCTAGTGTTATCACCTAAAATGAGATACCAGGGTACATAATAAGCAGTGGATTGGTTTCCAGCTGATACAATTTATTGTAGAGGCACTGCTCTGCTTGCCTATCTCTTTTCTGAGGTTTTATTATTCTGTTACCAATCTCCTAAGCAACCTTGAAAGAACTACTGATGTTGTTTATAAAATCAATGAGTTTGCAGTGTTTAGAGGGCTTCAGAAAAATATCATGTGAAGAGGAAAAAGGATGCCCTGTAGCATTTAATGTGACTTGGTGAACAGCCTGTCAGCTAAGACTTGAAAAGAAAAAAATAATTTAAAAAAAAAAAAAATCAATTTAGAACAACCAGCAAGTCATAGAAAAAAAATCAAGCATGCCTCAAAGTTCAAACATTTGGTGCATGTTTTACCCTGCTGTGCACTCTAGTTAATGTTCATAAGTTTAGCTTTTAATTTAGCAGAATCATTCTGTAATAAAAGTATATTTGTCCATCCAGTACGCTCAATATTTTTGAAACCACAGCAATTAAATCAGCTGTTTCTTTTGAAACCACAGCAATTAAATCAGCTGTTTCTTTTAGATAATATTTCAACTACAGCTGGCATCCCCAGGTATTTTTTGGTGGCTCTTTTGGCAGCACTCCTCCCTCCGTGGGTGCTACACAGAAGTCGTGGTGCTTCCTTATGGCATTGTGCTGCTGGTGGCCTCGTTTTTCATGGAAGAGAGAAAACGAGATATTGAGTGTGCTGAGTGATTACATATGGCACACAGCTGTATTCAAGTGGAGGTGCCTAGACATACACTGTCCAGGTCTTGAGGCAGTTGGGAACTCTCTACAGTACATGTGTTCCTTCTTCATTTCAGATATTCAGACATTCAGACTGGATTTGTTTCATGTTCCAGATTTGTTGCTTTGCCGTGTAGGTTTTTGACTACAGAAGTTAATAGTTGATTAAATATGCACTTGATGCATAATTTTTAACACAGAAAAGAAAGTTTTATTTGTGTTGAAGGTATTTTGAAAACAGAGGTTGTCCCAATCCTTGGATGATCAATATTTAATTATTTGAAGATTTCAGGGTGTAGGTAACGCCTCGTGTGTAATTTTCAGATCCTGCAACACTTCTCATTCTTTGAAAGTATCAGTGCTTGATACTTAAAATGCTAAGCTATTCCTTTTATCAGTTCTGTATAATAGAAGTGTATCAGCAATTCAGTAAAAAAAAAAAAAAAAAACAGTTTGTAATATTGCTTCCGTTCTTATTTTTTGAGGTAGCATCTCTGTTTTAGAGTAGACTTACTTGTAGTGTTTGTAATTGAGGTGATATTTGTTAAGTTTTCTTTGACTTGTTGAAGTGTTTTACCAGTCAGTTGCCTAGTTTAATGTTAATAAAATGAAGGTATTAATTACAAATAAATTCAGTCATAGTGAAGTACTTGTTACTATTAATTTGGCTAGGTAAGTTCGTTTGAATTTTTGTAGCATATGGAATAGTCTGTAACATTCCAACAGGATAAATTTTAATATCATAGCAAATAGTCCTTAAAGAAGATTTGAAATTCTGTTGTACTTATAAATTCTCAGAAATGGAACCAAATATTTCAGTTCTGAGCACAGGGATCAATTATAAAATGGTAAATTTTTTTGCAGAAATTTACAGGGCTTTTGTAAGTTTGTTGTCTATTATTTTCACAGGCTGATCCAAAAGAGTTGATTCAGATGGTCACAAATCATGTTACTCAGTATGGCTATACAGACTGGCCCGAAGAAATCACAACTTTGATAAATCAGCTACATTACTACAATGAGCGACTACTGGATTTCACTCAAGCTCAGATTCTGCAAGGACTTGGCAAAGGAGTGGATGTGCAGAGGTTTACAACAGATGGGCAGTACAAGAGAGAAACAATACTAGGATTGGCAGAGTAAGTAATGTCTATTATGTTTATTTTCTTTGTTTTAAAATGGAATTACTTTAAGCTTTAATCAGGAAAGTAAATTGAGTGCTGACCTTTAGAAGGGATAAGTTACCAGATGCTTTAGACATTTACACTGTGATGCTGCTACAATTGAAGCCTTTTCTATTCAGCTACTCCACTTAAATGAAACGTTGCTCAAATAAATGGATCAATAACTTTTAATGGAAGCTGTAACTCTTGTTTACGAACTGATAGTATCAAAGTTAATCAGGGATGAATGAAATCAGAGCATAGGTGGAGGTCTGATCTCTTTATGTTCTGTAAACCTGCTCTAGCAACCTATAAGGGTATGCCCAAGCATCAAAGTTTGTAGTGAACTACAGTTTAAAACAAAACAAAACAAGAAAGGTTGATAAACTGTACTTTTTTTTTAATAATTTAGTTAAAGCTGTTGTATATTACAATATTTTTCCCCTGTAGTAATTTGGAAGTCCTGAAGCTTTCACTGCACATGTTCTGATACTTAGAATGCTTTTGTCTCACCTTTCAGTTATCCAAAATAGAAAAAAAGGAAGATATAGGGTAGTATTGTCATTTCATTTTAAACATACATTTAATCAACATCAGCATGTAGGTACTTTAAGCTGTGAACAAGTCATGAATATCCTTGAACTCTATATGTTTTGAAGACAGTCGCAGTTCAATAGCTTCTAGACTGTCAAAGTTCAGTGCAATAAGAAGCTTTTAATATAATTTGTAACCTAATTTTCAACTACTCTGTTCATAAAGCTTTTGAAGAGCATATTTAGATGTTTACAGTCTTCCATGTATGTAGCTACTCATAGCTAGAATTCCAATAGAAATTTGTTAGTACAAAAACATTGATATGAAATGCAGAATAAGAATAGTAGTATAACCTCAGGTTTTGAGCACTAAACTGCTGCTTTGCATCTGTAAATCTGCATTGATTTTGGCACTGCATTCATGAAAACAGCTTTTAAGCATCTTTTAATGTTTCCATTGGAGTTACTTGTTTTGTATATATTGCTCGTTGAGTACATATCGTATCAGTAGTCTGTCACTTGGTGAATGTTACAACCTGGTTATCTACAGTAACTTCAATACAAAAATCCTTCTGTTATTGCAGATACTTATTTTAGAAGCAGCATGCTTGCTTACATTCTCATCCAAGAGTCCTTTAGATACTTTCTTTAGTAAAAATAAAGTAAAAATGAAGAGAAAGTTCCTTACAATAAGTAGGGTTGAAACACAGTATGAAAGGTTTAGTAAAAGTAAGGCTTCATAGCATGTGGATGAGTGATAGTCCCACATTAGGCAGTTGCAAAGATCCAACTAGTTACTTGTTCAGCTGGCAGTTTCCTTGCTTTAATCTTCTCAATTGACTCCTAATCTGCATTTTCTAATGAAAATAATGCGCAAATTTGATATAATTTTGTAGCATATTTTTTCTTATTTTCGAATTATCACTAAGTGCCTCATGTTTTCAATCTTTTATGAAGTGCTGTTTGCAGGAACAACACCTGGAAGAGATGGTATCTTATTTACAAAACAGCTTGGTACAAGAATGAGGAATCTGTCAAACTGCTTAACAAATAGTTGTCAGTTTTATCTTTCATATTTGGTGTATTGTGATTAGAGCTTGTTATGCATTATTTATCAAATATTTCAAGATCTGAGTGCCTCACAGACTTAATCAAGGATAGTTCTCAAGCAGTTAAATGTTTATTTGGGCAAAATAGAGCCAGAATGTATCTGGAAGGGAATTAGGGAAACCAGAGAAAGACTGAATGCAAATTCTTGAGTGTAGTCCCATATAGCTTCAGGCCAACTATGGTGTATAAGGTTTCTAAATCATTCTTTTACTTGAGGCCAGATTTTTTTTTTTTTTATTCATCTACTCTGAGGTCTTCAGCCCTTCACTGCTCCTCCTAAAACGTTGAAATCAGCAGTTGATTTTAATGATGTAGTACCAATTTCTTCCTTGTCTGATTTCACCAATCTGAAATATTTATTTTAGATTTCCAGAAAAATTGTGCAGTTACCAAGGAATCTGAATTTCATAACTTAGCTCGTGCTTATTGGATTCTCAGCATGATTTTGGTGCATATGAACTAGGTCCCGTTGCAGAAGACTGAACCAAAAAGTCCTGTATAAAACCACTTCAAATGTACTTCAGCTCTTACTAGTGACATTAGCTTCTGAGCCGTTGTGCATGCTTTTGCTCTACTGCTCTGCTCTAGTGCCAGTGCAGACACAGCCTTTTCTCCCCGATACGTTGCTGCTGCAGCACTTCACAAACAGCCGTAGCCTTCCATCTCCTTTTCCTGCTTCAGACATGAGAGGAAACTAAAGGCTAATCTTCATTTCACTTCTCTAAGTTGGATTTTTATTTAAAGACACTTTCTGAGGATGGGCAAGTGGAAAAGTGGATCTCATTTCCCTTTATTATGATTGAATCCAGTGGTGCTTCTAATGCTTTGTAGCTGATTGATGTCAACTGAAAACGTTAAAGACGGCGATTGCACGCAAACACATGCACATGTATGGTACAACAGAGGTTTGAGAGAACAAGGCGGAAAAAAAAACCCAAAATTTCTCTGAGCTGCCAAATGTTGCTTTCTGTGAGCTTGAAGATACTCAGCAAAATCCAAGCTGAATGCTACTGCACAGGCATATTTTTTGATACTTTGGAAATGCGTGTTAGCACACAGGCAGGGTGGCTAAGAACCATCCACAAGAACTGCTGCTGGCTTTGTTTCTGCACCAGTCCTGGTGCAGTAGCACACAAGGAAGAACGTCCAGACTGTGTCTGCACTGGAGCCTTCAGTGGGTCTTTCTCTGGCAGTCCTTAGGTCACAGCGACAGGGCTGGGCATGTGAAGGAAAGTTAAAAGGTCCTTTACAAGGCAATGGCCGTTTTTTCAGCTTTTCATTGTGTAACTACTACTTGTTCTTGTCTCTGTTAGTCTGACAATGAATAGCTTGTTACTGCTGTTCATTTATACTATATCATTTCCTTTAAACCTCCATTGCCTTATGCCGCCACTGCATGCCACTCTTAGGACAAAAAAGACAGGATTTTGGTAAGGTTTATAAAGTGCTAGGGAGAATGGATCCCACTAGCTCCAAGAGCCACTCCTGATTTGTACGATTGAGTTACTGTGCAACTAAAGCATTCATATCACCTTCCTCTTTCACTGAATCACGGCGTCACAGGATGGCTGAGGTCGGAAGGGACCTCGGGAGTCGTCTGGTGCAGCCCCCCCTGCTCGAGCAGGGCCACCCGCAGCCAGTTGCCAGGGACCATGTGCAGGCAGCTGCTGAGTATCTCCAAGGATGGAGATGTTCCGGACTCCATAGCCTCCCTGGGCAACCTGTTCCAGTGTTTTGTCACCCCCACAGTGCCCAAGTGTTTCCTGATGTTCAGGCGGATCCTCCCGTGTTTCAGTTGGTACCCACTGCCCCTGGTCCTGTCGCTGGGTGCCACTGGAAAGGGCCTGGCCCCGTCCTCCCTGCACCCCCCCTTCAGGTATTCGCATACCCTGATGAGATCCCCCTGAGCCTCCTCTCCTCCGGGCTGAGCAGTCCCAGCTCTCCCAGCCTTGCCTTGTAGAAGAGCTGCCCCAGGACCTTCATCATCTTTGTGGCCCTTCACTGGACTCTCTCCAGTAGCTCCATTGTTCATTTTAGAACTGCTCAGTTCATTTCAGAAGCTGTTGTAGTATTTACTTTTTAAGCAGAGGGTTATTAGGTCATGCTTAAAGATCATCTTTTCCTTCTGTCAAGACATTCTGAATCTGGATTGTTGATACAAAGAAAGTAATATACTGTACTTTTTTTTTTTTTTTTTTTTAATTTTTAATTAATGAAAGTATTGAGATTAGTGTTGAGGACTAGCCTGCAGAACACTGCTGTTAACCTCATCGCCTCCAGTGTACCTTCTCCCAAATACCCTATTATCTTCCCCTTAGCCAGTGGCAAACTTGCTGTGCAGTTCTTGCATCAATCTTCACTTTAACTAGTAATCCCCTTGTGGACAGTACATCAAATGATTTCTGAAAAATGTGAAGGAATGTTAAGTTTACATGTGTTGTGATTTGGCAACAGTTGTCCTGTGTCCCTGGTTAAAAAAAGATCTGCTTTTATGTACTGAATGACAACCTGCACAAACTGTGGCTACTAATCTGGAATTTACAATGTAGAGTTCTCATGGCACTTCCTAATATAAAAAAATAGAATAGAGCATCTGACTCTAAAAGTTTAGATAACTTTTATTCAGTATTTTTGAAAAAGTTTAGATTATCATCCTCTTACACATACATCATTGCTTGCTGGGTTAAAAATTGTTCTTCTGTTTGCATTGAAGTATTGAGTCTAGTTGCAAGAGGGTTGGGTAAAAGAAGCCTTGCTGTGCTGGAAAATCAGAGGGAAGGTGCCATGGCCGTTGGAACAGAAGAGATGAGATAGTGTGTGGGATTTTTATTTTTTTTCTTCCCCCTCTTTTCTTCTTAAATATATTTCAGTAAATACTTTCATTTATCTTAAAGTGTATTTCTTTCTTTTAATTTTAATGCCTGTGTTTTGCCTCCTATGCTTTGCATACATGTTATTCTGTGTAAAGTGCCTAATACTTTTTAGGGGTTGTCATAACTAAGAGTCATTACAAGAGGATTGTGGATTTTTTGCGTTTTGTGGGGGCTTTATTTGGCGGGGGGGGATTGGTTTGGTGGGTTTTTTTGTTGTTGGTTTGGTTTTTTTAACTACTGGAGCAATCGTTTAATGCAAAGGCTATTCTGACAGCTGATTGTGAAGATTTATGGCGTTATGTTCTTTCTTGGCATTTTGCTTTTCTCCTCTGTGTTGTATATCTTATTTTAATTCTCCAATGTCTGTAGCAACTATCACAGTGGAATGTAGTGATATGTTGGATTGAGTGTCTAAAAACCACAAGGAAGGTGCATGGATGTGTCAGCTGTTCACCTGGGGTGGTGATAAAGTCAGACTCCAGCTGTAAGCCTTGTTTACCATAGATCAAGATATGGTATAGATCTGCATTTGTAAATGACAAAAAAAGAAATGGGAGGATATGCTTTTCAATCTGTAGGTTTTTTCCTGCTTTCCTTTTAGTATCATATATGGATCATGATGATGGTATAGAAAATGTACTAAAAGTTATTGTTGCTCCACAGAGTGCCCCCTGGCCCCCCAGGATTGTAGAAAACAATGTAAATAATCTAAGGAAGGTATTAAACATAATATGATAAGCTCACTCAAGTTTATGGAGTTAACATGAGTCTTATATTAATACAATTTTGTAAACTAATTTACTGACAGCTGCAACTGTATTTTGTAATAATTCACATTGTGTAAGGCTTTTTTCCTTAGTCCCATGTGACTTCTTAATTAAAAAATCTAAACCAATATGGTCAGCAGTATTCACATCAAATGCATTTTTTAAAAAGTTGATCATGACAGGTCTATTGGGATGTAATTACAAACAGAATTTTTCTTGGAATTATCCTGGAGAAAAAAACTAAACCAAAACCAAACCCCCAAAACCAAAGCCTCAGCCTTAGTAGTATTGCTCCTATACCAGCCTGAAAGCAAGAACCACATGTGTCTACTTAAGCCATACTAACTTCAGTGGATTAATAAAAATTAATATGACGTTAACTTCAGTCTTTGATCACTTAACAGATTCTCCATCTTTTGTGAAAGGGATATACAATAACAGAAAAACAGTTTTTAATATTTCTAGGACATCTCCGGAGTGGAGCTCGACATCTTCACACCTTCTTTTAGTCTGCAAATACTAAAAGTGTTTCTGTCTGTGAACTTCTAAGGAAGAGCTTTGAGGACCTACATACCAGTTGTGCTAAAACACTATAGGTGTTGCAACTAAATCAAATGTTCACTATGACATATTACATCCTTTATCACTTTGTAATCGAAATGAAATGAAAACTGAGGTTTTTGCTTTAGCACAAAGGTTAAGCAGAAACTGTCATTGAGAACCAAAGTGTATGTGGAGTAGGTGCCTGTCTTTGGAATATCTCTGTAGTCTGATTTTTGGGGGTTTTGGGGTTTTGTTTTGGTTTTTTTCTACTTTTTTTTATCCCGAACGGAGCACTGAGTATAAGCAAATGCAGGAGGACGTACTTTGTGTCTATTTATTTAACACTGATTCTAGTTTCTTGGTTTATGAAAAATAAATTTAAAAAGAAATCATTACTTTTTTAGTGTAAACATTTATTTTCTTGTCATGTCTCTAGGGGCTTCGTGTAACTTCTCTGTGTTTTCTTCTGTTTTTCCTCTATAAGAACACTTGAAGAAAATGTCTACAAGATTGCTGTTTCTTTGGCTCAGCGATACAATGTTCCACTTTGGGAAGTTTATATGACCCATCTGGAATTTTTATTCACTGACAGTGGGTAAGTTGTCTCCCCTGCAAATACACGTACGATTCTGTTACAAAAAAATATGTGCTAACTTATGAGAAAATTGAAGTATATTGTAGGTAGAGTTTGGTTTCTGTTTTCATATTTCTTGTGCTATGATAGTTTGGGAATTTTTGTCTTTTCCGTGTGATGCTTTTGTAACCAGCCATGAAAACAGGTGTTAAAGCAAGGATAAAAGTCCGTATGCATCTTATTGTTCTTCTAAGTATTCAGGAACTTTTGTTTCAGTGTTAAGGTTTCCATGGCTTTGAATGCTTCGTGCTCTCTTCCAACAGGAAGCTACCTTGTAGGTTTTTTTACAGTTCCTTGGAATGTGTCCTGAACCTTGATAGTTTTTTGTATAATTATTTATTTTAAAAAAAGTTTTGCTATTTATTGATCTGTCTTCTACATAGTAGCAAAGGAAGTAAATATATTGGAGTTTCCCATTCACATTATTCATGTATTCATTTCAGTTTCAGTTTTTTTATAGAAACACTTTTTTACAATATTTCTTTGTAACTGTTCTAGCCTACAAGATTATGGCAGACCAGACCTGGCATTGGTGGGGGGCATAAGGGGAGGGATACTTTTCGTTTTTCATTTCTATTCCAGAATTGGTTCCAGGGCCTTTTTTGGGTGTGGGGTTTTTTTCGTTGTGGTTGGTTGGTTGGTTGGTTTTTGGTTGGTTGTTTTTTTTTAACGTAGACATCTTGTCAGTCAGATGAGTACTTTTTGCCCACTGAAAGATGAATAAACCCATTCGCTGAAAGACTAAGCTATTTGCCTGAATGCTGCATTCAGATGACAGTGATGTGGAGCCCCCTGTGTAATACAGCAGATCATCTACTGTTCTGACAGACATGATCAATTTAGTCTTGTTTGTTTCAAATTTTAAATTGTGAAAGCAGCTTTAGCTTGCAGCAATATTTGTATCTCTCTTAACATTAACTATTAATTAAAAAGCATTAGAACGTTTTATAAAACATGAGGCATAAAAACAAAGCCTGATAGATGGTGCAAGATCCGAGAAGATGAAATAACATTCTGAGACTTTCTTAGTTTCCTCCAGAAAACAGAGAAGTCATACCCTCTAAATTTTGATGCTGCTAAATTATTTAGTGCTTTAAACAAAATAGACAGTCAGGATATAAACATGGCAACACTGGGCTGAATGTGAAAGAGCCAGCTGACTTCTCTTGGACTAGGATATTACCTAAGGTATTTTGCAACAGTTTTCTATCATATTCTTTGTTCTTGTCCTTCACCAGTTAGTATTCATAGAATTCTGAACTCATTGAAGTACAAAGTAACAACCTTTTCCCTAATGAAATTCAGAAAAGTCTTGAAAATTGAAGTATAATAGCATAATATGCTGCTGAGCATATTTTTGTTGTATCATAATCTCATTTTAAAGTTGATTGACAGCATATGGCCATTACAGTATATTTTAGTCTTGGGATTATGTCATTAATAATGCATGCTTCATTATGCATTCATTCTGAGCTGAAAAGAAGTTTATTCTAAGACTTAATCTCTTTAACCAAATATGCAGTATTTCTATAAGCCACTTTATGTAGGGAGAAGCTCGAAAGAAGCACTTACATAGTTTGTATTAACTATGTCTTTGATTACTTGATGACAAATAATCATCACATGTTTTTCTGTTACGCTGTGAATTTCAGTCTGATGAAAATTGTTCAGAATTACTTTTTTTAAAATTCAATGGAAATTTAATTTTCTTTTGAAGAATCTGATCACATTTGATTACTAATAATCTATAAAATGCAGTTTATGATTTCAGCAATGGGAAATTCTGTTTGCCTGTCACAGAAACTATTATTCCAGAATCTTTCTGAACAGCATAATAAACCCTTCCTATGCACCACCAGCCCTGTCCCAAAACCACATGGCAAACCTCTGTAGATCTTGTTGATACAATTTAATGTCCATCTAGCCTTTAGTTTGAACTTTGGATGTGGACAGAAAAATGTATTCAGATCCCACTATTGAAATACATCAAGTCCAAGTGTCTGTTTTGTCTGATATTAAGAGTTAATGATGCTTTATTTCCATTAATAGGATAGAACACTTAACAAATTACAAGAATTTAGAGAATTAAAATAATGCTTACAAGGTTAGCAACCTGACTGGGGTAGGTCCTAGATGTAAAAGTAAATAAAAAGTAACTTCTACCTCAGAAATCGGAGAACAATTTTTAAAGTGAGATAAGCTTGTGTTTGTGGATTTGCTGTAAGAAAATCATCTTTAGGAATGAAACTGAGACATATTTTACCTGGATATCAAAGGGAAACACTAACTTACATGTGGCATTTATACACAGGAAAAATTGATGTTGAAATTCTAATTTTAAAAGTAGAAGAAAATCAAATGGTGTTAGAAGACATCAGATTTCCACATGAAATGTACTACCAAATGTGGCATGTGATTGGACTCTGGGAAGAGTCAAGGTGGTAGTAATCTGTAGGTTACTTCTTTCCTCAGATTTTAGGTAAAACTTTCAGTTGAGAAAGGTATAAACTTAAGATGAGACTTCCTTGATATGCACCCATTTTTCTCCCAGCTGAGGAAAAAAGGAGTGATTGCATTCAGCTATTTTTTATGTAGTCAGCTGGAGGTGTCTGAATTCATGCTGTGAAAGAGCTAATGTATTCTTTTCAAAAGGGTCAGGAAAAAAATTTCCTCAAGCAGTGAGACTGGTTGAGGTCAGTCCAAGACTTGCTGGTATTTTCAGAAGCTTTCATGGATGACAGTTTGAGAAGTAACTTGATAAAACTGTCAAATGAAATATGCTAAGCATGAATAATAGTGTCAAATGGATTAACTAGTGGGCAAGAGCCAATTTTCAGTGATAATCTCTCTTAAAGCATGCACAAGTGCTCATTGACTACAGAAAATAGAATGTAATAGATTGGGAGAACTTTTAATTGGGCAAAAGGATTTTCTACTGTCATTCAGCCACAAGTTATTTGTTTGTGTTTTTAAAAAAGGCTTCCTGTACACATACTCTGGACATATGTCTACTTTTATGTATAGCTATACTTAGCAATGTGAAGTGCTGCTTTGAAGCCCACTTCAGTATTCCTGACCCTTAATCTGCATGTCCGAGTCAACAGGTAACAAGATCAGGAAGTACCAGAGCTCCTTAGCTTTTGTTTATGGACAATAACAACTATTTAAATCTTCATGAATGAGTATTTACTCTTTCAAAACGTCTTACAAAGTTGAACCTTAAACAAAGGAAAGTATTGTCTTGTCTCCCAAGCGTGCGGCTTAAGAGTCTTTCGTGGCATGTCCAGGCTTTTAAAGCCCAAATTATTTCTAAATGCAGGTTATCGACACTGGAAATAGAAGAAAGAGCACAAAGTCTTGGTGTATTTGAGACTTTGAAAACCAGTCCTGAAACATTGCATGAACACATGGTTAAATATGTTTACCCAAGTATTGAAGGCAGAGATCACCAGCGGTTGCTTTATTATTTTACACTCCTTGAAAACTGTGGTTGCTCAGAAGTGGTGAAGCACACTGTTAAACCTGAAACTCACATCCGACTCCTGAAAAAATTCAAAGCGGTTGCACCAGGTAGGAGAGCTGCTGTTTGTTTTCTTCATAGCTGTATTTATTATTCTGTTGTGTGAGTGCTAACATAATTATGCTTATCTAGTTTATACTCCTCAGGTAATTTTCTTTTTTTTTTTTTTTTTTTAATGAGCGTATCAGATGAATGCAAGTCATTTAGTAGGCTAATCATATCTTAGAGGAGTAAGTTCATTCTCTTAGTATTGCTGGAAATTTATTTTATCACAGCAAGCAAAAAATATTTAAAAACAGAATTCTGTTGGTCATGCAAGTTAAAATTACTGGCAGTGGTTCATAGTGAATTTTTAAAGAAAAAATACAGACTTCCTAGAGTATTATTTTTAACACTGCAAATTTAACGTGAATATTCTCAAAGAACTTAAGACAATTTATCTTTCAAAAGTCTGAATTACATAATATATTAGGAACTTTAATCATTTTATTTGTTTGTTTTAAAGAGCGTAATTTTGTTTTGCATTTTATCCTCACTGTTACCTTTTGCTTTTGCAGAACTACAACATCGTTTGTCCTCCTACATTATCAGACAATGGCTATAAAAGCAAGCTGCTGGAAAGCACTACAAAATTTTGAATACTAGTTTCAATTTGCTTCTTAGTCAAATATTAGTTGTATCTTGAATTTCAGTTGAGTAACTCCAAATCCAGTTGGAGTTACTGGAATGAAAAATAAGCCCTGTGTGGGATTACCTGCTGTGGGGATGAATTAATTGTTCAATACTGGAACCTCATGTGTATCAGACACACTAACTTTCCTGCAGAATTTGGAGAGATTGTGCATATGAATTCATGTAGTGCAGGAAGAAAAGGCAATAATTTGGGGGGGCGGGGGGGGGAAGGAGGAATTACCTTCAGTTCTTATTGATGTGTTTAAACACTCAGTTTTATGAAAGGCATATCTGTAAAGAAGTTGTTGTTTGCCTTCAAAGCTATTTTTAAATGTTGCTCAAAAAAAAAGGTCCTAGGGACCATACATCAGACATAAATTAGTCAATTTGTGTGGTAAAAAAATTAATCTATTGTATTACACCCTTAATTAAAATTCTGTGTTCATCATAGTTTATAGATAGTAGTCAAGGAACAGCAACAAAGTGTTTGTAGAGGTTACAGGCCCTAAGTACATGAAGAAAACGATGGCAATAGAAGCCAGTTGTCTTAAGAATTATATGCATACAGAATAAAATTGATTTTGTTGCTAGATTTGGTATTGTCACTAGAAATATTTTGTCGTCGCTAGAATAATTTGGAAGAGTTTTCTTCCTGTAGGAACCAGAGTAGTAACAGTGCTCTTGTATTATGTAGATCCATTTACATGAATAGCTATATGTCCTGTCTGGCGTTGACCTTACTTAGTTTACTTGTGGCTAGTGCCTTGCATTTTTGCTGAGATAGATAGTAAATACCAATTGTTACGTGGTCAGAATACATCTTTTTTAATTAATGAAGACTTATGTCTGGAGGGGCATGAGGCTTTCTAGGCTTTCTATTAAAAAAATACTAGAATACTATAGTATTCTATATACTATATATATATATATATATTTTTGCTTCTTTGAGAATCTGCTTTTTTAGTTTGTATCTATTATATAATGTTGAAGTATGTTCCAGGGACTGAGAGATTTCACACGCATCAGGACATCATAAAATCCCAGTGTTACATGTATACAAACCTGTCTTCTCCCCAGTCTGTCAGTATGTGTGACTGTAAAAGGAGATGGAGTAGAGTCTTTCTAGTTCTGCAGATACTGGTTTAGTACTGATTGTTTTACACATCGATGTATAGTTTGAGTAGATTTAATTATGAATCACTTTTATTTTGTTTGCCTCTTTCTCCTTCTGTCAATAGGTCTTAATTACAAAAAGCTAACAGATGAAAATGAAAACCCTCTGGAAACACTGGAGCCTGTCCTTACAAGTCAAAATATCTTATCTATTTCCAAACTGGGTCCCAAGATTCCTAAAAAAGATGGCAGCGTGCTGTCACCAAGCTCTATTTATGCTCTCTGGTTACAAAAACTCTTTTGGAATGGTGATCACCATCTCATTAAAAAAATCCCAGAAACCACGGATGAGTGGCTACATGCATATGATATGTGTTCGAAGTACTTTGATAGACTTGATCCAGATGATATTGTCACTTTTATTGACGAAATTACCTTTTCTTCAAAAGCTGTCACAAGGGTAAGTAGATATACTTGAAGAATTTCAGGCCTCAGGTGAGGCACAGTTGAACATAGTATGAAGGAGAAAGTCTCAGCAAACTTTAGATTTTTCATTTTACAGTTCTGAAAGATAAATTCATAAAGCTACCTTCCTCTGCCTACCTCTTCTTTTTATGACTGCCAGTATAAAAAAAAGATGTTTATTCAGTTAGAGGAGTTAGTTCTGTGGATGAGAGAGTTTTTGATGGAACCCTGAAGTCCCTGTATTCTGTTTCAGCAGAGAATAAGATATTCTTCCTGTATATTTATTTATTTTACTTGTGCTCATCCTAAAATTCATTGTGCCGCAGGCTTGTGTTTAGTACCAGGCTTTTGCATTCTGAATAGGATGTTCCACAGAGAAGCATTCTGGGCCCCTGCATATGGTTTCTAGGCACTGTAATAATATAAATGATAAACTCTGTCATAATCTCCATCTGGCTGAAAGCCTGTTATTGGAAGAACGTGCTTTCATGTCCGTAACATATACTACCAGGTCTGCAGTTTCTTTTTCGCTCAGTGAAACCTACTTCTAAGGATATTTCTAATATAAAGTTTTATCCATGCTTTCTTATGTATCTTTACTGCCAAGCACAAAAAAGAGATGAGATTTCTTAGATATTTCCTTATTAAAAGATCTTGAGATGTCTTCACTAACTTCATCTGAAATGAAAAGATGATAAAGAGGAGGTATTTTGTGGGTGTTTTTTGAGTCTATTTTCTCTATTCTGGATTGTGCTCATTTTTCAGAGTTGTCTATTCACTGCACTCACTGAGATGAATTGCAGTTTGTTTCCTTTTTGGATATTGTTTTAGAAAGACTGATGCTCATCCTGAGATCTCAGTTGCCAGTCCTGACCCTGGACTGAGGTAGCCGGGGATGACTGTTGGCTAATGAGAAGGAAATGCAGTCCTCATGTATGATCGCTGCTAGTCACTACTTGATATGTTTGCTGTTAATGTATCTTGGGCATTTCAAGTTTATTTCTCATTTATTCCAGATGAATGGGTGCAGGGAGAGGATGGATAGCTTCCACTGTGTACCTGTTTTGAACACTGTTTATTTTCCTTTGTTTATTTCTGTTCAGTATTCTGATACAGTTTCTCTACTTAAGATGAGTACGAGTAGCAGGAAGGAAATATTCGTAGCAGGATTATTGTGGTTGGTGGTCAAGCAGAACTTTGTAGCAGAAAGCTGTTAGCTTTTTGGCCATGGAAGATACTGTCCTGGTTTCAGCTGGGGTAGAGTTAATTGTCTTCCTAGTAGCTGGTACAGTGCTGTGTTTTGAGTTCAGTATG
>JAVJGG010000017.1:16753741-16764174 GCA_035590195.1 Aviceda cuculoides | reverse complement strand
TCTTATCTCAACCCACGAGTTTTACTTCTTTTCCTGATTTCCTCCCCCATCCCACTGGGGGGGGGAAGTGAGTGAGCAGCTGCGTGGTGCTTAGTCGCTGGCTGGGGTTAAACCACGACAGATACTCAAGAGGCATTTGAAACAGTTGGTCAAATCAGCTGATTTAGTGTGTCCCCTGCACGGGGTTTGGGAATGAAACAGCTGTTTAACCAGCTTGTGACTAGTTTTGCCTCTGGTTCCCATCCAATTTTCAGGTGGAAGTGTACAATAAAAAATTATCATTATAAACCCTGAAAACTTATTTCTCAGAGACCTCTTTCCTCTAACTTTGATCTAATAAATCCTTCATACATAAAAGCTGCATTTTGGCTTGTACTTTTTACTTAAAATTTTATCCTGTTTTGAGGCTGCACGGGTCATGTGAGAACTCTTTTAATCTCTAATTAAGCAGTTTCTTCTCAGCCCAGTTCTATGGCCAAGTACTTTCCCATTCCTGTAACAGATGCACATTTCTGTATTTCATGGAAGTGCTGATACTTAATAGACATAAAGGACTGCCAAAAACCCACGGTCATTATCATGAAATAATCTGTGCTGTCACTGAGACAGCTGAGTTTTCTCACATACAGAAAATTTGTGGAGTTCTTCTAAGTGGGCCTTGAGAGGAAGCTTGAAGTGAGATAGTGTGAGTAGGTTTTTGAGCAGTGCTGAGAGGTGAATTGGCTCCTTCCCCCTTAGCAAAAAAAAAAAAAAAAAAGGCAACTATTTCAAAAGGGGAGTGGGTGGAAAGGAGGGACGGTAGTCCAGGGAGGTGATGAAATGCACTCCCTTGATACCCTCGTGGAACAGCACCTCCATCTAAAAGCCCCTCTTGGTCAGAAACAAGAGAAGTCTGGAGTGATGGGGGGTAATGGGAGGTAGGCTAGGTAGCAGTGTAGGCTACATGAGTTGGACTTCAAGGGTACTATTGCTGTTGTCACCACGTGGGAGTTTAGGAAGCAGACACTAGAATATCCCCCACTGTTTTAAGGAACCAACAGTAGTAAGGAAAGGCAGGTGTCGGGCCAGCAAAGCAATAGGAAGCCGCTTCTACTTGCGCGTCCCGTGACATGTCGGAGAACCTGGGAGCAGAATGTGTAACTGCGCAAAGGGGAGTGAAAGCGCGGGACTGAGTGCTGACTTCTGCAACATCTTGTTCTTACTGAGAAAGACGGGAGCATGCCAGGCTTTGAGAGGGGCCCTCTGCTTCGCCTGTCCCACTAGCTCTTTTTAACTTTCGGATGAGTTGGGCCGGTGGTGACTGAATGAAAAGGTGGATGAATGGGCAGTGCTTGGCTGGGCAAAGGAGTTGAGAGAATGACTAAGTTGCAGAAATGGATGGGGAGTTTGTGCTTGCGAAAGGGCAACTGACATTGTTACACTGACTTGTAGTTTAGGGTGCGACGAGGTTTTAGGTGCTGTTAGTGCAAAGAGCTCAGAGATTCTTTTCTCTTGTGTTTCTCGCAATCGGTAGAAATAAGTTACCACCTGGAGGGTGAGATTCAGTTCCCCTACCTTAAGGGTTTAGAGAAGTGGGGACATTGGGTGGTGGGAACTGTGTGAGCAGAGATAAATCATAGTGGGACTTCAATAAATCATAGACCCAAAGTAACACAGTTAATGTACTGGATATTCTGTATGAGACAGATCAGACTGCTTCCTGAAATTTAATATCTTTAGATCTGCAGCATATCCTATAGGAGATGTTTTGTAATTTTTGAGGGATTAAGGGTGACTTGTGAATCCAGAGTAATCCTTGATTGCCCTAGTGTCTAGTTGTTCACTGTTTTTTAAAAATGCCTTTTTGCTAAACTGAATTTACCTACTTTTGAAATTCCACCTATAGACCTTTTGTCTGCTATACTAAAGACCTAATCATCAAAGTTTGCTTCCACAGTCAGACATTCAGCAGAGGTCACTTAAACTTGACTTTGATAAATTGAATGGACTGACCTTGGGAAGATTTCTGCTTTTTTTTTTTTTTTTTTTTTAGTGTTGTTTTGGTTTCTTTTTTCTTCCCAGCTCTTCCATTATTATCACAGCTCTTCTTTGGATCCAGTATATCAGCATTCATCCTCAGTCGAAGAAGGTAGAGATTGATGCAATATTCCTGTTGTGTTTGTGGTAAATGAAACAGGTGAAGTCCTTTACTCTTTGTCAGTACCTTCCTCGCACACTGAAGGACTGAAGCATTGATCCCTTGACCACAGTGGCTCATGCTGCAAGCAGAGAGGGTTCCTGCTTATGGCACTTCTGCTCAGAAATGCTTTTAATTCAGAATAACTATTCTAGTTTTTCTGACTAAATAATAATTCAGTCCACCTCTGTAGTGGGTAAGCATAGACTATTTGGATGTATGGAACAGGTTGTTCCGTAAAAGGGGGATATTCCAAATATTCAGTAGAACTACTGGTTATATTTTTGCATGCATTTTGAGTCTGTCATCTTTTCTTAGCAACTCTATTTGCTTTTAAATAATGCTGACTTCATAGATTCTTAATTATAGTAATGATCATATCAATGTTTTTATCTTGATGAGTGCCCATTTATTCCCCTTTGTGTGATTTGTGTGAAGCATTTTAGGTAATTTGGGGATTTTTTTATTCCTTTGTTGCCAGCATTTTGTTCATCGTGGTAGATAATGGGTTATGTCTTCAAAGAACCATCTGTTTCAGAGCTCATAGGTCATTGCCCTGATGTTTGTTGGTTAACAGTACTCTAAAAAAAAAAAAAAAAAAGCCCAGCACAACAAAATGAAAAAACAAAACCACAACTGAAAACAATTACTTTTTAAATTGCTGTGTTTTCATTATAGAATGCAAACTACAAATGGGGATGGGCACAATATGTTGATTAGGAAGAATCTAGTCTGTGTTGATTAGGAAGAACTACAGCTTTAGTAGCAAATGTAGAATAAAAAGCAGTGGTGTCAAAAGTTAGGTCTTCTATAGAGAAAGAGAAGTCGAAATTTTCCTTACATGAGCTCTTCCTCACAGCCTTCCATAGGCTCAGCCACATTCGTTCAAACTATAGCTGATGACCTTTTTGTTTACTATTCCATCCTTTATAACTTCTTTTCCAACTTCTGATGGAAAGGAAGAACTTTGTTTGCAAGTTAATGTTTTTAATTGAAAGGTTGACTTGTACTTTCTCGAAGTCAGTAATGCTTTTTAAACCATTTTCTTCTTGCTTAAGCAGGAATACGATGTCCACGTTTTGACCACACACCAAATGGGTGTAGAATGAGAACCTGTTACAACTGAGTATTAACCTGCATCATTTCATTTTTCAATTTTAATGACTTTAAAATCCCATTTTAAATAATTGAATAAAAAGCTCAGTTTAAAAAAAAAAAAAAAGAAAAAAAACACGCTCAGAGTAACATTCAGTATCTTTTGTCTGGCTGATTGACTTCTTAATGCTGTATAAAGTGCTAAGGAAAAAGACAGGGCATGACATTACCTGAAGATGTACAAGAAATGTGTTAATAGTGTTCTTACATACCATGACTGCATTCAGATGTTACCTTTTGAGTTACTTGGCTTCTTTTTATCACTCTGCTCCCATTCAGTTTGTCTTGTCTGACCTTGTTTTCTTCATGGGTGTTGACAGTACTTCTTTTTCTAATATCAGCACACTTATAGATACTGTCTTGTGCCTTGCCTTTAATATAGTTATTTTAATTAACTCTGCTTCAAGACTGCATAATAGGAAACTTCATGAATAATATCTTTTCTTTCACTGGTTCCTTACATGCATTAGAACTTTTACACTGATTTCCAGATGAACTGTACTAGGTCTGGCAGAGATGGAGTTGACTTTCTTCATAGCAGCCTCTGCGGGGCTGTGCTTTGGATTTGTGAGCAAATCAGTATTGATAACACACCAGTGTTTTGGCTGTTGCTGAGCACTCCTTGCACAGTGTCAAGGCTTTCTCTTTTTCTCAACACCCCAGCCCTGAGTAGGTAGGCAAAAAGTGGGGAGGGGACACAGCCAGGAGAGCTGACCTGGGCTGGCCAAAAGTGTGTTCTGTGCCATATAATGTCATGGTCAGCAGTAACGAACAGGGTTGGAGGGTGTCTTCCAAGATGGTTGTTGCTGGGAGATTTGGCTGGGCATTGGTCTGTTTGTGGGAGGTGGCGAGTGATTGCCTTTGAATCACTTAGTTTTCATTTGTTCATTTTGTTTTCCTCTGTTCTTCATGTATCAAACTATCTTGATCCACAAGTTTTCTTGCTTTTGCTCTTTTTTTTCTCTTCCCCTGTAGGTGTGGAGAAACAGCTTTTGTTATTCCATGACTGTTTAACCTACTTCTGAATTCACTAATGTAATTTGCTTTCCATCCAGTATATCTGGTTGTATTGTGGCTACCTGAGATTTGGTTGGTGGAATATGTAAACCTGGGATTTAGTGGCAGAGACAAGAACCGGACCAAACCGTGCCATCTGAACATCAGGAAACATTTTCATTATGAGGGTGACGGATCACCGGCACAAGTTGTGCGGAAAGGTGGTGGAGTCTCCCATACTGGAGGTATTCAAAAACCACCTGGACATGGTCCTTGGCAACTGGCTGTAGGTGGCCCTGCTTGAGCAGGGCTCTGGACCAGATGCCCTCCAGAAGTCACTTCTAACTGCAACCATTCTGTGTTTCAAGGTTGCTGGGATCCCAGGTTCCTGTGGCATTAAAAGGAGGGGAGCTCTTTCCTTAATGTCAAAGTTGCATGCTAATCACTGGCTATAAGAGAGGCAGGGTCAACAACTTCATGTGCAAGTCAATGTTACTCGTACAATATTTTATTAAGAAATACTTACATATTCTGAAGGAAATGGGCTTCTGAGATGAGGTTTTTTTACCCTGAGGAGTGAAATCTGTTGAGCTGAAACAGTATGCGATGTTCCTTGATTTGAAAATGAAAGAAAACAGGTCTTTAGAATTTTTCATTGCACATTATAGCCTATAGAATTAAAAATCTTTTTAAACTGTAGAAGCTTTTTAAAAAGAAAACTTCACCTCACATGCAAACAAAGATTGAACTAGCCCTTAAGCTGCTACTTTTTGTCACTGGGTATGATACCAAATCTCACTACTGAAGCTGACTAGAAGTGCAGAGGGTAGCCATTCGCGTTTTGGAATAAAATAACCAGAGAAATGATATGTTGGTAGTGCTTCATTTTGGCACTATGCAAATATGAATGCAAAATTAAAATAGTCTTGGGAAGAACCTGTTTTGGTTTTTGGGTTGGGTTTTTTTGTTTGTTTAATGCTTTATTCTGTATGTGCTTATGGCATCCTGACTTGTAAACTGGCGGTATGTTCACATTGTTCTCTAGGATATAACAGATAGATGGAATACTTAAATTGTTTGCCTTTTATGTCTCTCTTGTATTTTGAACATCAGAATGTACAGTAGAAGGGAAAAAATAAAATATGTAGCTGTTTTCATCTTTATCATGCTTACAAAATGGATATATAAATCCATCTGTGGTCATTAAATTTTAATGTGATGTGAAAAGTATCACCTTTTCCTTGGTTATAGTAAAACCTGATAATAGAGACCTTGTTCAAGGTAACAACATCATACTTAGTTACGTTTGGTGGGAATGGAATTGAGTTGCATTTGGAACTGAATGGTAAAACACCCTTTTTATCTACCCTGTTGACACTGGCAAATTTTCTTAGCTCTTACGATAATGTCCACCCATTTTGCTTTTATTAAAAATGTCCAGTAGACCATTACTGTGGTTGGCAGCAATGGCATGAAAAAACAGGAGTAAACCCTACGTCTTTCACTGTGTGTTTTTAGGGGGCAGGGAGGGGGGGGGAAGTATATAAGCTGTAAAACTTTTTGCTAACTAATTCTTACCAAGCTTTCTATGACTTTACAACTAGATATTTTAATGCATGATGTAAACATTAATTTGACTTTCTTATGAGAAATGCTATAGCAGTTTACTTTTCCTGTTTCTGTGGTAATTTAGCCTCTTTTCTATTCAGTGTGTCATACAGATTCAAGCTTTGTTTTCTATTTCTTGTGTATTTCAACTTGAAAATTAAAATTGTTTGTATGTCTTTGTCCACTATTCCAGTAACTAAAATAGTTGATGTTGAAAGTATATAACACTGTGGACTAGACAGAAGAAACCCCCACCCATTAGAAAGTATATTGCAAGCATCCTTAAAACTGTACTTGAAGTTATAAACTAACAAATGATACGTGAGTTCTTAAAATAATATTTCAGACTTTGTTTTGGACTTACAGATGTAGCTGTGTCTTTCCTGACTTAAAAGCACAACAGTTTGCTGCAAGTACTGTCTACATAAAGAGTATTTCCATCTTTATCCTTTTCCGACATACTCTTGGTTTAGGCTCCATTCTGAAGTCCTAAATTCCATTCTGACAGACTGGAATGACCTTTTCATGCTAGGTGGAGGGGTAGGGGAAAACTTCATTCAGTGTATGTTTGGTTCCATTTAAAAGTTCAAACTCTGAGAAGTATAAGGAGTGGGGGGAGAACCCAGACTTCCTTGTTTCAGTTTAATGGCTAGATACATCTAGTTGTTCGGGTCTTTCAAAATAGCAACCTGCTGTTTTGTATAACTTGTGCTTTAAACAGGTTGATAGAATAGTTGTAGACCTCCTAGTGTGTTTCTGCTTACGATTATGGCCTTAGGGATATATTTTAAACAGTGGTCTAAACCTGACAAAGCTAACCTTAAGTTAATTTTCAGCGTTTGGAATTTTCAGTTGATCTTGTAAAATGATCCCCAGACATCTCTCAGTGTAGAATTATAAACCAGAGATTATAAGGTGGCAGTCTACAAAGATCATAAATATTATTAGGGAAAAGAAGTTTCATATGGTTTAGAAGGAGCCAGATTCAACATCATTAAAAGGAAGGACAACAGAAGTAAGTAATGCAATAGTGATCTGTTTTTAAATAAATGACTAGTTAGAAATAAAGTTGTTTCTCATAAAATACTTCCTTTTGGTTTATGCTGTGCTGTAGAGCAGTGGAGCCACCTGAACTCTAGGCACTGCTGTAATACATACAGTAGTGTACAGATGATGAATGATTAAATTAATCTTTTTCAGCTGCCAGTTGAAGCCAGGATAGAAGTGACTAAGAAGGCTATTAAGGCAGTCAAACATCTTTCTGAGAAATCAAGAAAAAAAACTTCTGAGAATGACATGGAAGATGCTCAAAGTCCATCTGTTACTTATGAAGAAATTCTGAATCACTTGCAGCAATCTCTTGCTCATCTGGAAACACTCATTCATAGTTTTATCACTTATCTGAAAAACAGTGAACAGGTAATGATTACTGATCAGGTGCTTGTTTTGAGTGTTACCATGACTAGCAGTGATGGACTTCATTCTTATGTCGTATTTTATTAATGTTTTGTACCTTTGCTTTTGTTGACCTGGTTTTTGAAAATTCACTTCCATCAATCTTTTCTTTTTCATAGTATATGTTAAATCTTGGTAGAAAGGAAGACTATGAATGATACAGCCCTGTAAATAAAGAGTACACTGATCCATGTTTAAAAATTATCTGTTCACAGGATACACTGCAGAAGTATGGTTATTTATATGATTTGTCAAGGTCAGAGAAAGAAAAAATCCATGACCAAGCAGTAGCTATGTGTATAGATGGTCAACCCCTGGACATGATACAACAATTGTTACAAGTGGCTGTTGGAGATCTAGGTCTTTCTCCCAAGGATATTGTCCAGTGTGCTATTAAAAAAATTGTGTGTGTATTAAGGTAAGTACACTGACATAATTAAGCCCAAAAATATCTCTTCTGTGTTTTTTGGTTTTGGGGTTGGGTTTTTTTTTTTGGTTGGTTGGGTTTGTTTGTTTTTGTAGTGAGTGCTTGTTTGCTTTGAATATCTGGATTTTGCAGAAAATTGGGCAATAACAGGAAATGAGTTCTTAGATCATTTATGCTCCTGTATACCTACAATTTCATATTCACATAAGATAGTTATATTTTTCTGAATTTGGGAAGCCTGGGCATTCTGAACAGAGCAAGCCACAGAACTCATCCTATTGACTGGAGAGTGCTTTTCAGTTAAAAACATTGGCTTTACAATATTGTTCTGTATGTGTGTGTGCACTTGTGAATTTTGGTAAATTTACAATTGCACATAATTCTTCCCTCTTAAACAGAGTCAAAAGGCATGTTTGTTGGAAATGGTGGGTACCTCATGCAGGTGTTTGGGCAGTAGAGGCCTGGCAACGGCTGTTGCCACAACAGCTAGTCCTACCGGAAGAAGTGCAATTTCCATCTTTAAAATAACTTGCTGGGGTATTTCTGGGAACTGGTTTTTTGGGTTAGTTGGTTTGTTTGGTTTTAATTTGCAAGATTTTGAAAAATGTGTTTATCTGTCATTAAAATATAGGCTATACGTTTTTCTTCTTTGTTTTCGTAAAGAATGCTTCTTAGAATTTTTGCGCTTTTCTTCCATTGTTTCATACCCTACTTCCAAATTAAACACCAAGTGTGAGTGATTTATGCTTCCCACAGCACTTATAAGCAACAGTGATACCCTAAAAAAATCCTGACCTGCTAACTTCTTGGAGAGAAACAGGTTTCTAATGTGAGGAAGGGGATTGTTTTGCTCAACTTTTCCAGTGTTGTCATTGTTACTTTCTTGCTTTTAAGAGTGCCATTGTACTATGAGCTATCCCACACACTGCACCAAAGCAAGGCTTCATCTCCATCTTTTTCTGGGATTCGCAGCCCCAGACTTCAGCAACTGTCTTTTCCATGGCATGACACAAACCAAATAACCTTTTCATGCAACCCCATCAAACTGGGTCATCTTTTATTTTAAAATTATGGAGAAATAGGCTAGGAGAATAGAAAATGCAAAATAACTAGCTTCCACACAGTTTATACTTAGACTTCCTTGAATAATTCTGTTAAGATCTGAGCAAGACCTGGGTGATACAAAGGAACATGAAATACATTTGATGCTGACCATGTTAATGTTGTTAACAGCGAGTTTACAGTTTGCATTAACTTCAATCAATACAATGATCTTTTGGTTTAATATACTCTGTATCGTCTTGCTTCCAAATTACAGTTCTAACACTTGTGAGAAGCAGTCTAAAACTACTGTAGTCATGGTGCATTTCTGCACTACTAGTCATGTCTTGAGCAGGGGCGCAGAGAAGAGTCCTGCGTTGAAGTCTGGTCAGCTGCAGCCTCTGTACGTCACGTCTTATAGCCCAGAAGGGACATGGCTTTTCTTCACAAGTTCGAGACTGAAACTGTGTCAGTTTGTCTGGCATTTGGGGTAACGTAGTCATCTCTGGGAATATTAGAACTCTTAAAAATACCTGCTTATGGACATGTTTACAGACATGGTGAGGATGTGGACCAGGTGAGGGAACGCTAAGCGCACTGTTTGAAAAGCCTTTCAGTGAAGTAAGGTGCTTTTCCTTGATTTGGTTTGATGCTCGGTTCTAGCTCAGCTTGCTGTGCGTAACACCATCTGTTAAGATTTGGTAAGAGATTTGACCACTTTTGTAGCTGTAGTGATTATAAAATTCCTTTGCCTTGTAATGTGAGACTTCAGCATGTCCTTTAAGGTTCAAACTTTTTCCTGCTGCAACAAAACTGAAGATATTTACTAGGGTGGTGAATTGTTTGGGGATGTGGTTTGGGGGCTCCAGTGATAATCCATGAGGCAAGTGTACGTTGAAAATGATTTGTTAGGGTTGAATGAGTCTGTGAAGATGACGTTCTTTAACAAGGTTTAGGATCTGTGGAAGTCCACAGATTTTTGTAGCCAGATAAAAGCAACCTGTCCTCTTTCCTACCAAGGAATGAGCAGTGTTCTGACCCTGCCGTAGTGGGATGGAATCTGCACTGTCTTGGTGTTTTCTGTCAGAACAACTTAACCAAAGAGCACACTTAGCCCCCGTTGCTGTTGGACTAGAGCTGAGATGTGAAATTCTCAAGACGGCAAGCAAATAACGAAGTTCTGGGATTTTACATCTACATCTCTGTCAGTATTTGTGTTCCCAGGATGAAGAGAGCCTGAGATTTTTTTGTTTTGGTTTGGTTTTGCCATCACTGTTGACAGAATATCAATGAGCTCTTAAGAATCCTTCTGTCCGTTGATGCTCTTTCTCCTTCAAAGCAGCATAAAAGTATTCACTTCTTTTCTGCAGTCAGGTGAAATTAATTCATCAGGGATTTTTGTTTCATTTGAGGAAGCTCTCTTGGATTTAATGTTGCTGAGTGCTATTTGTTGCCTCTTCCTAGCTGGGTCTTTGGTGTACTGAATATACCAAATGAAGTACCACTGTATCTGTAACCTAGTGGTTTCAGTAGAAATACTTCCCTTTTTTTTTTTTTTTTTTTTGTGTGTGTGTG
>JAVJGG010000017.1:16737469-16753719 GCA_035590195.1 Aviceda cuculoides | reverse complement strand
GGGCTCACCAGGTACTTCTCATTTACCTATTCCTACAGAACTCTCTTCCAAAGTATTTCCGTTCCAAAGAGATACATGCAACAAGTACAAAAGAGTATTCCGTTGGTAGATGGCTGCTAGACACTGTTTATCACTGCTAAGACCAGTTTAGATAGAAAAAATTGTGAGAATTTATCTTATTCTTCTGTATGGAGAAAAATTATGTGGGCAGGATCATCTGAATGCACATACCAGAAACAGAGAAACAAGTCTAGCATGGAAAATAATCTGTGGCTCTACCTTTTCTTCAGCATGTATGTGGTGTATATTACAGCAGATTGAAGTGCCACAGATGAAAAGAAGGCAGCCTGTCAAAGTGTCTGCAGTCCTCTTTGGCAGAAAATTGATTTCTCCTGTCACTCAGTTTAAGAGTGTTCATAGCATCCTCAATGATGGTAGAGCTTTTGTGCAGCAACATAAGATATTGTATTTTTTGTCTGGGTTTGTCCATTTGATGAAGAATAATTTGGCTTTAGATAATCACTGTCTTGCTGTTTCTGACTAGAATATAGCACTGTGATGCTGAGATATAAAGCTCACAAAGTCCAGTTATTTCAACTATAATGAGTCTGAGTCTCATTAACATGCGGACTATGAGAAACCTATCAAAATTCTCCTTTCTACTGTGCCTTCTTATCAACATTTTTCTTTGAACTGAATTATTTGTTCTTTATATGCATTGCAAGGCTGGAATGTCTGCAAGATGATTTAAAGTTCCAGGGCAGAGACCATGACCAGTAACTCCTAAGCAGCCCTTTCCAGTAAAGAAAGGAATGCCTCTTTCTGGTAGAGGAAACTGTAGTGGCAAAGATGGCAGAATTAGTTGGAGGGTTCAGATAAACTCATTTGGTGTGAGATGTGACCTACTGTGATCAGTAGAAATCTCCCCCCGCCCCGCCCCTGCCCCTTTGCAGGGAGGGGGAAGAACGTTTCGTATCATTCATGATGAATGAACAGATAGTGACCTATGGAAAGTTTGACTACTACAATGATAAAGAGCATGAAGTAAAAATCTAGCATAAAATAAAATAGAGAATACTTGAAATAATATTCTCTCTATTATGAAATTCAGTAAGAGGATAATATTATAAAATAGTATCACTCTATAGGGAGCAATTAAAAGAAAGGTTGTTGCTTGGCATCTCTTAAGCCTGCTGGTATTAATGTTGTTGCTGTGAATAAAATTGGGTGCCTCTCTGTCCCATGCTCAGATGTTAGCTTTCAAGCTAGATCATAACACAAGTTAAAATATATTGGCCACATTTTGTGCAATACTTGCATTTCAGGGTTAATGGGCAAAAACTATAATTAAAGAAGTAGTCTTGCCTGTGTACCTGGAATGATAAACTACTGTTCAATAAATGCAACATTTCAAGGGAAAATTCTTCAGGTTTATTTATTGGAGCTTTGATATGTTATACAATGTGGTTATTTTATACAATAGTTTTGAAAGAGGTCATGTCGGAAAATTCCGTCTTTGACAATTAACCTTCAAAGTAGCAGTTGTAAGGTTATAACACTGAACTTGGATTTTTCTGTAGCTATGGTGACAGGGAATGTAATTGAAGTATTGTAACCATAAGTGAAACAGATGGATGTGAAAAATTATGGTGGTGTTGGTGATTTGCCTGAACGTTAAGCGTCATTCCACCACTTCTGTGACTGAAAATATGCATCTTTCTTCGTTTCATAACTACACCCCCCCTTCAAACACAGTAAAATAGCTTTTGTTATTAGTATTTTACTGACTATTGCAGAAGAACTTTCTAGAAAGTATTGCCTTTATGACAGATTAAGTTACTTTTTGGCTTTATTTTTTGATAGCATACAGTATCACAGGCTTAAAAACTCTGACACCTTCTCAGAAACAGACTTCTTGTTAAATATAACAAATAGTTATTTACCTGATATTAGGTACCTACATTGTAATTTCAAGAGCAGTATTGTCCAGTTCTGTTAACTACTTTTATCTCCCTTGACTCTCTAGTTCTGGCACACAAAATTCAAAGTAGAAACTCTTGCATTTGTGTGTATAAAATCTCTCCAGCAGAGCATATCCGCATACTTTATATGACATACGTATTGGGCACTTCCTTGTTTGCCTGCGGAAGCAGCTGCTATAAATAAGTCAGTCACCTAGTCAGTAGAAATCATGAACTTCTGAAAAAAACCCAGAAGATTTTGGTAATGATGGTAGTCTGATTAGACTTATCCAGGATTCAATTTAATCCATTCCCTAAGATCACTTACATGATATACTGGAGATTTTCCATGATGCGTGTTCGTGGTTGGTTAGTCAGGGAAGACAGTTTGTCTGTTAAAGACTTTCTGGCCTCCTTCATTTGCAGCTCCTAAATTTCTTAAGTCTCAAGATGGATGTAGCATTTTATGAAATTTTGGAAGTATTCACCAGGCAATAAGCAGGAAAGGTTTGGTGAAACTTCAAGTTCTTGTTTAATGCCCAGTGTTTCATGAAGAACGTAAAACCAGCTTTGTTAGACTGAGTAGCTAACTTAAAACGAAAGAAACCCAAGGATTTTTACTATTTCGTTTCACTTGAGTAGGGGTCATACAGAGTAATTTTGTGATTTTGTACTTTTGTAACTTGGATATCATCATTTCATGGTATTTCTGATGGAAACAATAGTTTGGCATTATGACTTTTTTTCCCCAGCTTTGAATTATCACACCAACAATATATTTTTTTTTTTTTTTTCCCTGGTATTCAGAGGAAGCACAAACAGAAAGAGGAAAGTAAGGCTGGAGATATAAGATAATATCAAGTATTTTCAATGAACGTCATAGTTAGGTTAAAAGATTTAGATGAAGCTAATTTATTCTCCTTTCAAGTATTCTTTTTACTTTATTGTGTTTGAGGAACTTGATTAAAAATGCATTGCTTTTTCTGAAGCCGAACTGAAATCAAAATAAGCCTTTATCAGTGTAATTATACTAGGCTCATACCTAGGAGTTTTGAGGTGAACACTGAATCCTGTTCTGTTATTTAAAACATGCATAAAATAGTATATAATCTGTGTGGAAGACTAATCCCTCATTAATTATATTTGTTTCTGTTAGTAGCTGCTTACTTTTAATCATTAATCATTAAGAAAACAACAAGGCAACCGTCTGTGGAAGCTTGACACGATTATTTGTCTCATTGTCTCTTTTTACTTTCTCTAACATTAGGCAGTAAAGGCAATATTAAGCTTAAAAAATGCTAGCTTTCAATCTTTCTAGACTTATTTTTAAAATGCTTTCTTATTCTTGATAACTCTTAACTTATTGCTTAGATTCACTTTTTTTCTCCTTTCCTCCTGCTTAGTAGGATAGTACCTGTCAGTGTAGGACAAACTTGAAGCTTTCTGTAAATGTTCATACATCTATTGTACTTGAGAACTGGTTTCACCGATGTATTGTCTGAAAACGTGGTTTTCTGTTTTCAGAAATGTCCCTTAACTTCTGCGTATATGTTTTTTTGACCCGAAGTTTTTTTTGAGGTGCTCAGACCCTGGTTGCAATAGGAGCTAATGGCTTTCATTTCTAATTAGAGAGGTGAAGGGTTTTTAAAGAGCAAATGCTAGGACTGTTCAGAACCAATCTCTAAAATTGAGGGTACCCAAAATACAAGGTTTGCTGGTCAGTCTCCTTTGATACAGAAGATAATTTAGGGTAAGTAGAGCTGTAAGATCTCCAGTTCTGTAGTCCATAGAATCATAGAACAGTTTGGGTTGGAAGGGACCTTTAAAGATCATCAGTCCAACCCCCCTGCAGTGAGCAGGGACATCTTCAACAAGACCAGGTTGCTCAGAGCCCCGACCAGCCTGGCCTTGAATGTTTCCAGGGATGGGACATCGACCACCTCTCTGGGCAACCTGGGCCAGTCTTTCGCCACCCTCGTCATAAAAAATGTCTTCCTTACGTCTAGTCTAAATCTACCCTCTTTTAGTGTAAAACCATTACCCCTTGTCCTATTGCAACAGGCCTGCTAAAAAGCTTGTCCCCATCTTTCTTACAGGCCCCCTTTAAGTGTTGAAAGGCTGCAAATGTCCTATTATTTTCTATTTCAATCATCATTCTCTTCTTAGTTTGCAAGCTTAGCAAGTGTTCTAGCTTTCTTTAGATATGCCATGTTAATGTCCTCTGTTAATCTCTTTTTAATTGAAAAAACATGAAAAGCATAATATAGTAAAATTTAAATCTGGCCTGTAAACAGAACATTAATGAAGTGGCTTCTATCTGTCTTCGCTCTGGGAACATATCTTAAATTTTCTTAGCTTTTTTATCTTAAAACAAATTTGAAACCATCTCCTAATGCATGTAGCTGCTTGCTTAAAATGATTACTTTAATACTGCTGTTCTTTTTACCATTTCCACATTTCTACAGTACTGGTGTGATCTAAATTTTTTTTTTTTTTTTGAGACTGAAATTTTTTTATGTGTTTTTTTGTGAAATAAATTTTTATCTTTTGGATGCACATTATGTCTCTTCAGGAGTCTAAAATCCTGGCTATTTCTGTATTATAAATTATAATTTGATTGTTTCCAAATATTCTGAAGACGTTTAGGAAAATATCTAGATTTAAACTTCACTCTTTTAAAATTTATTTAGCTGCCATATGCTAGTATTGGTATTAAGAATGGCATTTCTATCATAATCATATGCAATAGTATTTTTTGAGAAAAAGGCTGGTGTTACAAGCTTTCTACTACTTTAGAGTGCAGTATAGTAATATAAAATAAATATACTAAGGTTTCATCATGCAACAAATTATCTTGCATCTGTTCTGAATGGAGTCACATGTTGGTTTTAAATCTGTTGTTCACTGAAGTGCTGGTCACCTGTTAAAAATAGAAAAGTTGAAAATTCTGAATGCAGGAAGACAGTAAAGGTTATAAAAATTCAGGTCTCTATGCCATATAGTATAATCATTTTTAAGCAATATATTTATCTTACTAAAGTAATAAATGACAAAATTATAAACCCACTCATAACACTTGACAAAAAATTGTGAAATATTGTAGATATTTTTTCATGTTACTATCAGCTATACAGTGTATTTTGGCTTTAGACAGAACAGTCAGGGTAGTCTGGACATGTATTCATTTTTATTAAGAGATCATATAGGAAGAGGCTGATATTTTTCATAGCAGAAGAGCTTTGATATGCTGATGAACTGTAGAGAAAATCCACTTTATCTCTGGGTTTTTGAGTCATCTTTAATAAGCTAACCTTGGAAGTACTTGCCTTTCTTTCTCTTTCTTTAATGCAGCATTGACAAACTCTAAGATAGGCAAAACTGTTGTTTTTCTAGTTCATCCAGGCATCATTGCCACTGCAGTGGTTTCCATGAAGAGACACTGTGTGCTTTATTGGAGTACCACTGCAAAATCCCTCCTTGTTTCAGCACTAGTTCACATCTTAGGTTTGTTTTGCTGAAAATGTTAGCAGAAGATGTCACTTTCATTGCATTATGAGTGAACCTTTTTTCCTACGAGGGTGATTTCCCCCCCCCCCCCAGTATTTCCTACCTTTTGACCTGCGGAAGAACACTGTATTGTAACTGGAACGTCTATGAGCAGTGTGATTCACATTTTTCTATTCCTACACATGCATAGTAGCTTGACCCTTCCCTTTCCCACATGTAACCTATTTTTAATTCTGTTGGTTCTGGTAATCATGAACCTGGTTGATCCAATTGCAAATTAACCCCAGCAGGGTGGGGGGGGAGAAATCTGTGGAATCAGCAGGTAGGATTCTATTGACTCAGGTTACAGTGAAGTTGGTTTAAACCAATAGTGATACTGCAAGATGATATTTGAAGAGAAAAGATGGTGACATTTATATGTAACCTTTAATCTGTTTAGTTGATATTGATAAGATCTTTAAGGTAATGAGAGTATATGTGTATGTTTTGCTGACCTAATCTGTGTTAGAAGTGCTAAATTTTAACTATTCTTTTTCTTTCAAGTTTCACATAGGTATTTCAGTGTTTCTCTTTCCCACTCTTTTCTTATTGCTCCTTGCATTACTTTGACTTAGAAATAAAGGTACTAGTTAAGCAGGGGAAGTGGAAAACTGCTATAGTTATTGAACAATTAATGTAAATCCTACAGATGGATAGAATTAGATGTGATATTAAGGACCATTTCAATGGTAATTTTATGTTTTCCCCTAACAGTGGAAACGGTGGCTCATCTATATCAGTGAAAGATCCACTTGGAATCCTAGAAGGCATCATTTCTGCAGTGCATACAAGTGTTGAGAAAGGGTAAGAACTTCCTGTATGGATTCTTTGGTTAACACTTTGGAAGCTACTTCTCATGAAAGCATTGAAGGTCCGACACTGAATATGGATGATTTTTCTTCATGGATATATATAATGGGCTTGCACTTAATTTTCTAAGACTTTATTCTCGAACAGGCTGTCATTTATCAGGTTTAAAATCTGAGCCCTGACAGAAGCCTTTACTTGGTCGTTTGGAAGAAAGCAAGTCACTGAACCTAAAATTTAGATAACTTTGTATTATGGTGATTTGAGAAAATGTTTCTTCTGTTGTGACTACTGCAGATTGTATATCTACCAGGAGTACTTCACTACTTTTGTTTCAGTTTAGTAGATAAATTGCAAATAACGACAACTCACTTTCAGATATCGGAATTTAGAGATCTAAATTTTTCAGTATTTTAGGGTATAGTGCAGAAACAGTTTCACAAATGCCGTATGATGCTCCACCACATTTTTTTCTCCTCTTTTGGGGATGCCCTTATTTCAGGTCACATAATGGTCTGTATGTCTCACTGACATTTTCCATTGCAATTCCAGTAAAGACAAGGAAGAAGAAAAAAAATCTGTTTTGTTTCCAGACTTACAAACTAAAAAATCATGTATGATAATAATAAAACCCCATACTCTGTGGTAGCCACACAAAAACAATTACACTATTGTGTGGAGGCTTCTCCACTGACATTAAATTAGTTAAATATTGGATACTGAAGTAGACTGAATTGATGTCAAAATCTATAGTAAATCTTACTTGCAATATTCTAAGGTAGAATGGGAGAGTTGGTACTATTTTATTCTGAGATGCACTTGCTGGAGTCTTTTATTTGTATACTTCATCAGCATTTAACTGCTGAAACAATAAGCTGGAGTGGAAGTCGTTGTGATTATAAGAGATTGTTTACATTCGTTTAAATACTTGTTCTTATTTATCGCCTTAAACCTCAGCTATTCAATTTACAAAATATAAATCTTTCCCTCAGGAAAACATATATAAACATCAAGTGTGAGCTCTACAAAACTCTTGAAATATTCCAGCAGGTCCTCTTAATTCCCAAACTTTTAATTTACAGTTTGAATGCCACCTGTTCAGCAGAGGCATGTCTAATTTAGTTGAAGTTCTGAGCTAACAGCATCATTCAGACAATATAAAGTCTAAGTAAAATTGAAATCCTTGTAATATGAAAACCTAAGCTGTCAATGTTTATTATTTCAGAGCTGCAAGACAGGTTAAATCGGTGTTTTCTGTCTGATATTACTTTCCCGTCTGTCTTATTAAGACAAATAAGGGAACATTAGTTATAAATCACACTCCACCTGGAACCACTTTCTGATTTTTTTTTTTTTATTTTTTTTTTTTTTTTTTTTTAAGAAAAAAATTAGCTTTAGTTTGAAATAGCACTAAAGCATAGCAGAATAGCATTTACTGATTTGGTACATGCTAGTTTATAACCTCTAGGGGACATAATAGATTATTCTGTCTGCAATTGCTAGATGGTTGGTGAGTTCATGGTAATCTGTGTATTGTACATGCTTTCACACAGTTAGAATGTATTCAATAGAATACACTTTTTGAATCAAATTATTTAATTAAGAGTTTTTCTGATTACCCAAGGCATGAAAACCAAAAAATGAGGTTTTTTAACATCTCTTTTTTTCTTTCTAGGGATTATGGGCATTCTGCAATCATTATCATACTAGAACATAGAATAATCAAGCTGGCTAGAGATGGTTCAGAAAAAAATAAGAAATAGCTAGAGCTACAACTAGGAGAAGCTAATTTGTATATGTGGAGTGTAAAGAAGGGGACTTAAAAGGAAAGAAAGAGAATATAGAGCAACATGGATAAGCATCAGATACAAAAATGTCCTACTTAAAATGCAAGCAATCAAGCTGGTTTTCCATGAAGTCAGATGGCATGGAAGTACAGGCATCAGTCAGGACCAGACACCATAAAAAAGCTTGGATTTTCAGGTGCTGAAATCCAGCACCATTATAATACAATTGGCAGTCAAAGTAGTATGTGGGAGAATATGTAACTGTATAGATGGATTTCTGTGATGTTACATGGTTATCTGAAGCTCAAAAAAAGTTCTGACACCCCTTAGCTTTAGGCACTTGATTTATGAGATCTAGTTTCCCTGCAGTCTCACAGAGGTGAGCTCTTCCATTTCCAGTGTTACGTATTTGTTATGTATTGAATCTACTCGTTAACAGCTTTGAAAATACATGTAGTACTTTCATTAGAATTACCAAAGACTGTTTAACACAGTATCGTTTAATTACAGGGAGAAAGTAGTTTCTTCAGATGACCTTCTGGAGTGGTTGAGACCTTTCTGTGGTGATGACTCTTTAGCAGTGAAGCCTCGCATCAGAGTATTGCAAATTCTGGAGCAAGCCTTCCATCTCAGTGATGAAGACAGCAAGCTACTTGTGTACTTCAGGACACAAGCTGTTCTCAGAGCTTGCTGGCCTGAAACAAAGGTATCAGTATTGATTGCTATAAATGGTAGCATAAGACTATTCTTACGCAAGGATTATATGATGAAATGTTGGTTTGCAATACATGGTTGCGATGCATGCTGTTGTACGGGAACTAATCCTACCTTCCTTTTGAATCAGGTTTCTAATACATTATGATTCTTTGAAAAACAGTGATAGGTAAAGTTAACACACTCAGCTTTCATTTGCAATCAGGAGTATATAATACCAAACTTGATTAAACACTAATGATTTTTCTCCATGTCAAGCACTGACTTTGAAGTCTCTCTGTATTCTTTCTTTTCTGACCATTTTTTTCTGTCAATTTTACTTTCCCTCTTTATCTTCTACTTGGTGTGACATTATAGTCAAAATTAGAATGAGAATTACTTGCCACTGTCTGTTCTTTTCTGGGGTCTTTAAGTATTATTCCACGAACGTGTAGTAGGAGCATCAAGGGCATTCTCAAATGGAAAGGCTTGATTGCTAGGGAATGCATTCAGTCATAGTCTGCTCTTGTCTCTTAAGAGGCAGCACCTAACAGCTGAAAGTATTTGCTTAAAAACAGTTCATGCCTTTAACTGCCCAAGTGATAGTTTTAAGTCTTTTTCAGTGTAAAGTCGGGGAAAAAAATAAGGTAAAATCACTGGTGAAAGAAGTTACTTTTAGCTATTTATTTGTTTCCAACTAAGAGAGTCAGACCGCTTGTAGTTCAAGTTTTCAAGTCTAAAACAGATTAACTTTCCTTTTGAATTAAAGGGTGACAAAATGCCTAGCTTTAATTTTTTAACTGTATGTAGAAGTTGATCTAAGACTACTAAGGATCACCTAGTGAATATTCTCAGGAGTGAAAATGCTTGAGTGTATCAAGTAGAATATTAACTCCAGATATTCCAAAAGGCTCTTGTTGGTTATTCATTAATATTTTAACTGCTTTATTTCATGACTCATTTTGGTGAAGTGCTTAACATCAATATACGTATTTTTAGAGTTTCTACATTTCCAAGTACAATGAAAATATACTAAAGGCTTAACAGGAAGAAGTAGTCTTGTCTTTGAAGCTTGTGCCATTTTGAAATCGTATGAGTATCGCTTGCTGCATGTTGACTTGTTGAGAAGCAGAGCTACTTTTTGTCCATTTTCTAAATGCCTCCCCCCCATGCTAAGACCTATGGAACTAAAATAGAATACTTCCAATAGTTCCTCAAAAAATCTGTGCACAAAACCGTTTTATATTCATATAAAAGAAAAGCAGTATCTTGGTTTTGACTCACTGTGCTAAGATCATCCGAGGATATAATCCTAATAAAAATCTTAAAGAAAATGCTTATCTCTTGCTTGCTTTAGAAATTACTTTTTCTTTCATTCACAGTAATATCAGCACTTAACTGGTCTTCAGGTCTCTGTCTATGATTGGATTCTTCATCGTCAGTTCAATCCTTGGTCAATATTTGTGTTGCCTGTGAACAGCTTTCCAATCCAAAAGCATTTCAAGTCTAAAAGATTCAACTGGAGTATGTTTTAAGGAAAAAGTCACAGGTAGATAATAGCTTTCAGCCATTTCTGTAGAAGACAGAAAAAGAACCTGTATTTGACAGAAACCTTGTGAGACTCATTACACTTGTTTGAGAAATATGTAAGATAAGATCACTTTTTTTCTCCCATAATCTGCTAAGTCAAAATGTATATAGCTTTACACCCTGAAACTTGCATCCCTTTGCTTTTGTCTCGTGGTGTTTTCAGAGTGAATTGAATGCATTGCATATGCTGCTGGCTCTCGTGTAGCTCACTGCCCAGCAAGTCCCCCCAGTCCCTCCCAGCAGAGCTGCTCCCCAGCCTGGCTGGCCCCACTCTCCTCTCCCAGGTGCAGCATGGCTGTGAAGCCTCGTGTGCTTCTTGTTGGCCCAATCTTCCAGCCTGTTTAGGTATCTCCATATAATCAGTTAATAAATTCTGTTTCCTGAAGTGGTGGATTTTTTAGAATACTCCTAGTTTCAAGCAGGAAAACTACCTGGTTTTTGTGAGGGAAGAAGTTTGTACTGATTATAAGCAGCAGTCCGTTTGCTCGTAACACAGAGCTGCTGATCACTTCAGTGCTGTACTCTTTTGCTGATGGGTAGGCAAGTAGTGCAAGAAGCCATGTAGTAAAAAGCTTAAGTACTGTGCTAGATAAGCTCAAACCTTTCCGAGATAATGGTATAAAAATGTATGTACAGTACTGCGATATAAAATTCTCTGTATATAGTATTTATTATTTAGCTAAGTTCAAAAATAGTTTTCATGCTTAGCAATAGTGAAAGCTGCGCTTATATGTACGTAAAAATCATTGTTTTTTCACCCCAATTCCTGCTACAGAGTGCAATTATAAGACTCCTGTTGGAACATACTTAAAAATTATTCTGATTTTCATGTCAGTTCAAGCTAAATGTGATAGATGAGAACTCTTTGTTTTCATTGAATATTTTGTGCTAGGTAACTAATGTGTGATTTAGACAGAAGAGTCATATTGGTTTGTCCATTGGGTACCAGTCATTGAAATTCAGAGTTTTTCACAAGTGTCCAAGAAAACAAATGAGTGATCCACTACTTAGACTATTTTTTTTCTTTTTTTTCCTCTTCTAGTCAGCTGATGTCAAATGCTAGTCTACAAGTTGATATTAGAAAAATCAAGTGATGACCTTATTTGATTAAGTTTGCTTATTTTGTGAATTAACAAACAGAGGAAATAGCATAATAAAATAGCATATTGAAAACTGTGTACATTTCACAATCCTCCATGGTATTTTAGTGAAGCAAGAACACTGCAGCATTCGGTAGTTATGTGACTGTTGAAAAGCAAAGAGAGGCATTTGTATATGAGCTTTTGGCAAAGCATTAATTAAGCAAGTTTCTCATGCAAGTTAATGCTTTGGGTGCAAAGACCTTCAAAAGCAACTCTGTTCTACAGAAGGGGATGTTGAAGCACAATTTAAAAGTTTGATCAGGTTGTTCTGTAGTCCTCGGTGAAGCAGGGTCAAAAAGTAGAGGTGAGGAATTGTGTCTTTCAAACACGTGCTCAGACTGCTATGTCAGTCTGTCTGCCTTGGCTGTAGGTGTCAATTTCTCCAGCATCACTACACCTTTATTAATTTGGTCATGCTTTCTCATCCAGCAAAGTAGTGAAAAAAGAAAATCACATTTAAAAAAGGGGGGGGGGATTGAATGCTATGTTGTTTGTTTTTTTTTTTTTTTTTAAATGAACTTTGTATTGCAAATATTTAAAAAATGTATTTGTTATCTTACTTCCAGATTGTTTACTTGCTTGACATTTCTTACACACTTTTAGGGGATCCCTCTTTCCCTTTACCATTTCTTGGTACAAAAAGGGAGAGCAGGTATTGTAAAGGATGAATGTGGATTTCTATTGAGTAAAGATAAGTTTAATGATATTGCAGCGTTCAATTACCAGAAAATGTGTGAAAGCCACCCTCAGTGTGTCTACTAATCCTCTTAGTCAGACTTTGCATACATCAAGAAGGGACTTAATATTTAATTACGCTCTAGGTGCTGTAAGTAGTGGTCGCACAAATCAATGTGCTGCTGGGAAACAGGCCAGCTCTTACAAAATTAAAAATGTACTTTATGGAAGCAGCTACCTATCAAACAGTCAGAAACACAGCAATTTCCAGTTCTCTAATGATTAGTTAACAGAATTAAAAATTCAGGGGTCCTCATTTTTCAAAGGCTTTGAGAGTCTTTAATTCACATTCCAGTAGCATCCCACGCTACCGGAGGGAGGTGGCATGCGTTGTTTTAATCCCCTTGATGAATTTTATCTGAGCTCTTCAGGTTCTGTAATTTTCTAGTTAACTGGTGCATGAAAAATATGGGTCAAAATACTGACTTTTCTATATATTAAAAAAAATGGGGGGTGCGGGAGGAGAAAAACATGGTTTAGAATGTTCATATCAAATTTAACTTTGTCTATCTAAGGTGGGAAATCCATTTGTTTTCATATAGTATATAAATATACAGTCTGTAATGTGATCCACTCCTTAGACTACTTTAACACTGCGCTGTCTTACATATGTGAGGTGTCAGCTAACACGTTGTGTGTATGTAGGTAGTTGCGCAGTTCAGTGACCACTTACAAGGCATACGTTACAGTAATACGAGCTAGTTACAGCGGCACTAACAAAGCTTCCATAGTAAACCAAGGGTTAACTTAAGAAGTTAATAATTGTGAAGCTTCTATAAGACACACCTTGTCTTAAAAGGATTGTTTAATTATTGTGCAAATGCAAAATGTAATTACTACTTGCATGCCACTTAAATGCAGATAGCTTTGTCATTTAGAGAAGGTAATCTCATTTAGCCTTTCCCCTCATATTGTTATATTATGGGTTTTTCATGATCTTGGGATATACAGAGCTGTGGAGGGCTAAGCATTTTTGAAATGGAAGGCGTATCTAATATGAATTTAAGATTGTAATTTTAGGTACCTTTCTTATTTTATCTGGTTTTCTTTTTTGCCTAAAGTTTAGCTTTGAAAAAATGCCAGATTAATTTGTATTGTGTACATCCCATGCACATTTGCCCTTCCTTTGTATAGGCAATTTATGCTTGTCATATGCAAGTTTTATGTGTCTCAGCAGCCTTAGTAATGTCTACATTAAAATAATGACTTTCTGAGAATTTGGGTATGGCTGTGAAGCCTCCATTGCTCTTATTCTTTTTTTTTTTTTTTTCCTTCTTCCTCCAGTATATCTGGAGTGTATCTGTTTACATGATGTTTTTTCATATGACTTCATAAAGAAAGGTCTCAAAGGGAATAAGTCAATGTCCAGTGACTTACAACTTTTTCCCATTGCCTCTACTTGTGTCAGAGATTTAAACATAAGGATTTGGAAAGCACGGTGAGATTTAAGAATTCCCCAGCCATTGTACTGAAGTCATATATCAGGTAACAATGACCTGTATTTAGCTTGATTTGGCAAAATACAAGTGAAGGAGCAGTATCTGTTTAAACCTCAGCCATCCTTTATTTGTTAAAAGTGCTTAATTAGAAGAGAGATTTATGGTCCTATCAACTTTGAGTAAATTTGTTACGATGGTGTTTATAATTCTAGAGACATTGTTTCTCTGTTGGTAATGCATAAAAATCAAGTTTAAAAAATTTAATTTAAGTTTTAATTAATATTTTAAAACACTAATTTCCGTTCTTTGAAGATGCAATTTATCCATATAAGAACATGTGAAATGTATTTTTTCTGGGAACATAAATTGTAGCGTGTATGATTAATTAAAAACTTCAAGATGCAAATGAAATATTTTCCATTAACTACACAAGTAAAACAGATAAGACAAAGTGGAGAGGAAAGCAGTATAGCTTGAGTGAACATGACGGTTTTGAGTGTGAGCCCTGGGTACTACTGTGTATTTTGTGGTATTCTACGGTATTCTGTGGCTAGCAGCCGTTGCTTCAGAGGAAGATGAGTCCTGTGGAGTGGATTCATGGGGATAATTCACTTTCTACAGTAGGTCTTTTGTAATGAAGGTATAAGTGTAGAATAGTTTAAACATTGTACATTCTGCTTTTATCTCAATTTCAGAAATATTAAGAGCTCACTAGTTATATATTCAGAGTTCTATTATTATGTTGCAAAGAAATTGGTGGATGAACTGTGGTTCAACCTTGGCTGTCACTTGCTAAATTCTTGGTATTGGTATACCACACAGCCTTGAGTCCAAAACATGCTGACACTTTGTTGAAGGATTCTTGTTTGTTTGTTTGTTTGTTTATTATTTTTATTTACTTACCTCTTTATGTGACTTGGTATGTGTGGTGGTTCTATGTTTTATAGGATAGCAAAATCCACACAGTCAAGTTCCTCCTCTGTTTTTTGTACCTCATTACTTTTTTCCTTATTCTGTTGTTTACTCAATCTATGTAAACAATTCCAGTCATGTTGCCTCATAGCAGTGTTTTCTGTGTCTGTAACTATTCTCCCTCTATCTCGGAGCCCCCTGTGACGCGCACTATACCTCCTGCAGGGAGGCAATTGGAGGAGGGAATGGGATGTCCTGGTGGAAACCAGCACTTCATGCTTGTGCATCCCAACACCTTGATTGCTCTCTGGCTTCAGCTGTACGTTAACCAGAGGTCTCTGAACGTCATTCAGTGAGGCTCAGGTTCCTGTTTTGACTAAATGAGGCCAATTTAGCATGTTTTAAAATGTGATGGCTTTACCATGGTTGTTTTAGTTGCCATCATATGGTCATTTACTTACCCTAGATTTTTTGAAGTCAATTGGAGGTTTCTTTCTACAGCATTCTTGAGGACCATAAGCTAGCTCATTTGTGGGCAATATTATCTGTTCAGTGCTTGCAGTCCTGCAAAAGCATCATTTAATGTCTATAAGCAAAGAAGCAGTAATAAAATAATGAGAAATTCTACTTTTTACCTTTACCATTCGATCGTAAACTGGTTTTCTGTTTGTGTTTTTTGTTTTTGTTCCTGTTAGCAGATCAAGTTCTTCAGTGGTTTCTAGTCAGGGATGTTCTTAAAAGCCTTTTGAAAATATAACTAAATTGTAAAACTTTTTTTCTTTAGGCATTATTTTGTTAATATCTTAAATGAGTCTTTTTTATTGATAACTGATGTTCAGTTGATGCCATGCATTTTTCAAACAGTCTTGCCTTATTCCATCAACCATCTTGCTAGCTGACACTTACTATTTAGAGGTCTGTAAACTCTGTCATCAGAGGAGCCCCTCTCAGGTATTCTTAAAATAGGTTCTTCATAGTAATTTCTGATAGTTCATGTTGGTTGGTTGGTTGAGGGGTTGTTTTTTTTTTCCCCATATTGTTCCTATGATTACATAGGGATTCGGCTATGATGACTGTGACTGCTAGGACTTTTGCTACATCAAATAAAAAAGAAAACCACCAGCTGCAGTGCTTATGTAATGCCATTCAGTATGACAGTTGCATGATGCTGCCCTACCTTCTGATTATTTTTATGGCTGTAACAGAGCTACTAATTTATTTCAATTTTTAACAACTTAAAAGAATTTTGTGGTATCCATTCACTTGGTATCTTAAGTGCTGCTGGTCTATATCCATAAATATGGATAATCAATAGAGGAATTTTACATTAAAAAGTTTAAGTCTTTTTTTTTTTTTTTTTTTTTTTTAAAACTGAAAATAGTAGTACTGAAATACGTTGTGGTTTAACCCCAGCCAGCAACAAAGCACTACGCAGCTGCTCACTGGCTTCCCCACCCACCCAGTGGGATGGGGGAGAGAATTGGGAGGAAAAAGGTAAAACTCGTGGGCTGAGATAAGAACAGTTTAATAGAAGAGAAAGGAAGAAAATAGTAATGATAATAACAATAATAAACTGACAATAGTTATAAAACGATTGGAATATACAGAACAAGTGATGCACAATGCAGTTGCTCAGCA
>JAVJGG010000017.1:16694485-16732721 GCA_035590195.1 Aviceda cuculoides | reverse complement strand
CAAAAATAACAACGTAGTGCATTCTGCAAGGAGTCCTGACAGACTGGGAACGTATCATAGCAATAAGGGACTACTCAAATGCCTGCTTAGTGTTTTTATTTTCAATGCCATATTAATTCAAATTTATGCTGCAGTGATGAACATGAACATATTTTGAAATATTTACATTTACAATCTGGTGGATGTAATAAAATGAATTTTATAATCACATAAATCAGTAGGGTTTTTGTTGTAGCTCTTGGAAACCACAAATGTCTCTGCCTTTAATATAGGGAGTAGGTTTTAAGCACAGATGTAGCTTTTTGTCAATAAACAAGCAATTATAATGAAGGACAATATTTTTCTGATTTCTACATCTTGATTCTTTGGTTACAAACACCCTTATCAATTATTTCCTTAGAACATTAGTAGTGAACAAAATCTGTTTATGAAAACCATGACTCTGCCATACTCGCAGGGAGTAAATATGTAATTTACAGAACAGATTTCATTGGGCAGCAGGAGGTTGAGGTCTGTCTGTGTTAGTTTTGCTGCTCACCATTCTTGTATGTAAATAGGCAGCACTTTGTATTTTATCTTGGAGGAAGGAGAGGATTGGCTTGGCTGGATATTCTTATTGGCATTTCCATTTTTTAAACAAAACTTTCTCTAGGTTATCAGCCAAGTTGTTCAGCACCAGATTCTCAAATTACATAGCTTTAGCAATAAAGCATTTACAACTCTATCAGAAGTCTCTATCCGTTAGGATCAGGAGAACATTATATAGTGGATATCTATGCCTCAGGGACACAATTTAGATACAGCAACATTCCACTGTTGCTGTAAATACTGATTTTAAACTAACTTCAATTTCAAGAGTGAGATAACGTACTGAACTAAACAGCTGATCCTGTGGACTGCCATGCCAAAGGTTTTCTTTATCAGTCATATAGGATGTCCTCAGTTTTATTTAACCTTATAATTTTTCAAGTGTGTCATCTTATAGTTTTTATAAAATACTAGGTTTCTAAAAGCTACAGACCAAACTTTTGAGGGAAGTTTTTGTATTTGGATTCCATGTGTGTCACGTGATGAGTACCTATAAAGCAGTAACAAATCTATGGAACAAGATGATGAGTCAAAATTTTGTGCGTTGAAAGTGGATAAACCGTGTTGAGCAGTTTCAACGTTTGGGGCATCTAATAGGATCTAATATGTGAGGGAGGAGAACTGTATAAATCTGTGAAAGATTTTATCATCAGACAGAATAGTTTGGGGTTTTGAAGAGGGATTGTAAGTGCATTAAGTTTTAATTTCAGCACCTGATATAAAGAACATGCCTTCCAAGTTTACTCAGAATGGCAGAAGTCAGATAAAGGGTATGTTTGTGCTCAGATAACGTACTGTTGAAGAGATTACAAGTATCTCAACCAACTGCCAAATTCCTCTTTTTATTTATACTTTAGCAGTAAAAGCACCCTTGCCATATACTTCACATGTTTTGTATATAAACCGAAATGTTTTAAAAAGCTTGTGGGAATCTTGTCAGATGTAACTTCCTACTAGCAAAATTATGTCAGAACTGAGATATTTTGGCCAATGGTTGCATAAAAAACTGGACTTCAGCAATAAATTTTTCATGAAGTATTTTAGTTTTCGTAAGATTTGCAAGTTACAGCAGTTCAAGGCTGTCCCCCTAAGAGAATGGGTAACTGAACGTGTGCTATGTCAAGTCTCCGCTAGTGGTAAGCAAACCATAACCACGTGAGGAAAAATAGCTGTTTGGATGGCTAAAATAATGTAATTCAATGAAGTGTATTGTGTGGCTGTGCTCAAAAGACACACAAAATAATATATAAAAAGAAAATCTGACTTTTGTCTTCTGGCATGCCATAGCTGCTACAGGCTGTAGCTGCAGTCTGCGCTCCTATTCAGAAATGTGGTTAATTATCTGTCTTTGTCAATATTTGAGAAAGGTGGACTGATATTTGCCTTTATTAAGCAGAGATAATAAGGGATGAATCAGAACTCCTTTATGGGCCATCCTACCTACTGCTACCTAGTAACAGGAGAGACTGGGAAAAGACGTAAAAGCAAAGTGCTCAGGAGGAGAACATACGATTAAGAGGAGTTTGCACTGGTTCAGACAGCCAGTAGTATCTAGTGCAGTTTTAAGCAACACTCAGTGCGGTTTGTGTAGCCTGTATTTTGCTTTGTGAATTTCCTATATATATTTTTTTAAGGAACATTAGCATATGCAGATGTTTGCATATTCTTGATTTTAAACGTACATAGTCCCTTGATAATGAAATTGTGTATTCTAACAGTTTAACATAAGGTTTGGGTTTACTTAATTTGTATTTCATTTTATAATCTATCATGAGTATAATTTCTTGAATTAATTCCCCTAATTGACTTTCCCATTGTGGTAAATATTTGTGCAGGCTTTTATTTTAATGAAAAACTTGAAGCCAGCTGTGTTCTACTGCCAAAGAGAAGGCATGGAACTAGGGAAAATCAAGAAAGAATGGAGCAAATCTGTTCTTAGAAATACAAGTCCTTGCTTTCCTTTTCCTTGTTTTTGGTGGTTGTTTTTTTTTTTTTTTTTGTTCGTTTTTCATATTCCTTTGGGATCATCTGGAGTTCAAGCATACTCCTTACTGCCTGGCTATGGGCCTCATTTTTCTGTTCAGTGACTGATTCTTCTTCACAGGCAGTTGCTCTATCACGGCTCTGAACAGTTCATGGCAGGTTATATTTACGTAGCTTTTGTATGGTTCAGAGGGATATTTTTGGTTTTTGTTTAAAAAAAAAAATAAAAAGGAAGGGGAAGCTGAGTTATATTATCCCATTACCATGGTTTTAAAGATGATCATACTGGTAGAAATGCAGTGCCTTGTTGCATTACAACATTGAGAGTCATCTGAATAGATCATCCAGAGTCACTACAAAGAGTGTTCAAATAGAAGTGGAATTTTTAATCATTTTGCCGTGTTATTACAACAAAACAACAGGCTTGACTAACCTTGGCAACTTTATCTCAGCTAGCTTTCATCTCTGTTAAGATGAAGTTTTTACCTTTTAAGACAGAGCGTGCTCTGTTTCTGCTGTGAGAGGTGGCTGCTGCCTCACTGGGCTCTCCCTCAGCCTTGGAAAGAGGAGACGGCACAGAGGAAAACGTGTTCTCGCTGTGTGCATGCACGCACGCACACTCCCCTTTATATAGTAAATACAAATTAAACTCATTCCAATGTCCTGCTTTATGGTACTGCTTTCTTGTAGCAAGGAACTATCACCTTTTCTCATTTGTAACTTCTGTTTCTAGAGAATTACAAGGAGATTAGAGGCAGGGCAAGGTATCTTGTCATTCAAACTGTAAAGCAGTGCAGAAACTGTTAAAGGCAAGTGTCTGGATTTACTTCATAACAGATAATATCTTTACTGATATTTAACTTAAAATGGACACTTCTGTTTTATAAGAATAACAATACCTTGAAATGAAGTTTTTAAATGTTTTCTTGTTGTCTATGTTTCTGAGGCATAGTGTTGATCTTCTGCCCGTTAGGATTTTTTGAGTGATGCTAATGGGCAAATCGTGCATAGATTTCAGTCACGTTGATTTGTAAAGGTACGATTTTAGACATTGTGCAATCTTGTTGATAAGTAGTCCCACTGGTTTCAATGTGTAATGTGAAGTGTGGACATAATCTTTGCAGATTCAGCCTGTATTTGATGAGGTTTTTGAATACTTCTGAAAAGTATTCCTGATACAGTCGAATGTGTGACCATTGTCACACACAGTCAGGCATTCTTGGTGTTAAAGCATGAGTTTACATCTGAATCTCAGCTTTGCTTTTTTTTTTTTTTTTTTTAAGTTATTTTAACAACCATGTTGTTGCAGGAGTAAAATAATGCTTAAAACATACTTGAAATGCAGATGTATGTGAAGCATAGGATGACTGATAGATGCATTAGAAGCATAAGGTACATTGAAGAAGGGAAAAAAGGTAGGGCTTAAAAAATGGAGAGGTGGGGGAGTTTAAGATAGGATAAGATTAGTCTGGGTTTTGGGGGGGTTTGGGGGGTTTTGGGGGGTTTTTTGTTGTTGTTTGGTTTTTTCGTGAAAGTAATCATACTTGTCATCTATCCTTCAATACTTAAATGTTTTCCATTTGTTTTTGTTGCTCTTTCATTAAGCTTCCATTTCCTCTATCCTTAGTGCTGCAATTTTAGATCCCCACATGCACTTTTAAAGGTATGTGTACTTATACACTGTGTGGCTACTTTCTAATCTCACTGTTTTCACAGTAAATGGAAGTAACATATGTTTAAAATGCCATATAAAAAGTGAATTTTCAATAGTTTTCTTAAAAACTATAAATAACTAACACTGTAGAAAGTTCACTTTATTTTTATTACTCTTAGTGGGAAATGTAGGCGACTTAAAAAAAGGTCACTGTAGAAAGAAATACTGCAGAAATGCATACCGTTTTTGAGAATAGAAAGTTAATTCTTCTGATTTATTTACTTCGATTGTATTAACGTGTTTTGTTATGAGCAATCATGTTGCAAGGATCCAGCTGTCCAAAACACATTATAATGTTAGATCAATCTCATTAAAAAAATGTAAATCCTAGTCTGTAAATGTGCATTATTAGGCAGAATTATTGGAATTCAGTTCATGTTGAATAGGATGTCTGATCTACTCTCATCTACTCTCTGCTGCTAATGGCCCAATTTCTGTGACAGCTTTTCCTCATCTATGTCTGCGCTATTTCTTGCCATTTTTACAGTTATCATTAGAGAGATCTGAACATTTAGTCTGTGTTTTGAAGTAACATGCCGTTTGTGCAAATATACTAAAATGTACTCAATGGACCATCCAGAATGCTACTTGGTTTAAAGAGCTAGTTGTCTGGAAAAGGAGTTTGGGGACAGATCAAGCAATGTGAGAGCTTCTGTTGTCTGGATAGTATATAATTTGCTAAATATTTTTGATCCTTAGAGGTTAGAATGTCTTAGGTCCATTTTACCCTTTCCTGTTCTTCTCCCTTTTCAGCCTTGTGATTTAAGTATTGAAGGTTATAATATTTTATATTAACAAGTATAGATGGAATTTAAGGATATTACAAGTGGATAACCAATGTCTGCTATGTGGCATTTGCAGTACAGAGAAGTATTTTAAATGCACACATCTCAGAAACATTTATTCACTATCTAAAATGTTTTGGTATACGATGCTTTCAGAGGTACCCTGGAGACCGAAGTGAACAGTTTTTCAGCACTAAATATTTTAAAGTCACAAATTATGTAGGCAACTCAATAAATGCATCAGTAATCTTTGTTTTGCAACCTCTTTTGAAAATTTTGCCCTTGATGTATCAGAGTCACTTTGAAAAGATGGAATGCAATCTTTAATCTTTTAGAGTAGCTGTAGAACTAAGGAAAACTTTGTCCATGTTTGATGTCTTAGAATTACTTGGGCTGAATCGGAAAAGTTAACAGTTAATGCTGTGTATCTTCAGTGGAATTATAAGATGAAACTGAAGTGTTTGATATCCTGCAACTTTTCGAAGTTTGGAGGAGAAATTCAGTGTTAGAATGTGTTAATCACACAGAGGAAGCTACCTTGTTATTGTAATAAATTGTTTTTAAACTGCAAGAACTTTTGTATGTCAGGTAGGCAGTGAATATCCATTCCATTTGTGAAAGCCCTCCTAGTGTGATAGCCAAAGTTTTAAACGAAGCTGCTTCTCCTTTAGTAGCAAGTTGGGTCTTATTTATAGCAACCTTCCTTCAATAGGCAAGACTTTTTACCTTGTACTTTTTTCCCATGCAAACTGCAAGCAGTAATTACCTTTAAAAGAACCTGTCATCAGCTGCAGTGAATTCAACTCCTGGCAGAAGCTGAAAGTTTTAAACTTAGATGGACACTTCTCTTGAGATAAAGTTGTCTGGTGGATGGTTGATGGGGTGTGGGGTTTTGTTTTTGTTAGGTTCAAACACCTCTACAGAGAAATATTGCAGTACTTGTCAGCAAATGTTCTTCACTGGGTAAATTAATTTAGAATCATCTTTCAGGGCTCTTTCCTGTGGGAGAAAAGGTTAGATGCTGTAAATTCAGGTAAAACTATTGAATTTTCATAGGTGAGTGGGTGTAATATATATTAGGGAAGCACTAGATATACACATTCTTTAAAAATACGTGTGTGTGTGTGTGTGTATGTCTATAGATCAAGAAAAGGAAATTTAAGGAATTTTTGCTTGTTTGAAGAACAGAGATAAGATCCTCTGAACTAGTCAATGAATATGCTTGTGCGGGGTTACGTTGTTTTGGGAACATACACCTAAGTTATTCCCCATTGCTGTGTGCTCTCCAGTTTTATTTGCATGTAATTGAAAATGAGAGGTAAGAAAATGGGTTTCTGGGAAAATTATTTTCACGTGTTCCTGCCTTGTTTTACAGCAGTGATGTCCTTCACAGATAGTTTGTTGATTGCTTTCAAATCATTGATTTCTTAAAAAAGTTCTGGTGGCTTTTTTTAGGTAGAGATAACAGATATTGAAAATGAAGAAAAAAGGTATGATCTCTTCCTGGGACTTTTGGAGTCTAGTCACAGTCCGTCTGAGTTTCAGCACTTGGTTTTACTCCTTCAAGCTTGGCCACCGATGGACATGAGCAACAGGTAAGCATTTCTTCAAACAGTCATGTAACAAAGGAGTTCTAAGCCTTCTTGCTTGATAACATCTTGTAGTTTTCAGTCAGTGAATTCAAACGTGGCTAAGAGGAGCATGAGCTTTGGAAAGGGTCATACTGGGGAAAAAGAAATGGTCTATTTAAAGCAGAATTTAATCAATCAGTTTCTTGTAAAAACTGCATATATGTATATAGTATGAATCATGGAGGAGTGAGAAAACCATTTTGTTGCCTGAACTGTTCCACAGGAGCATTTTCTATCTACTTAAACTTAACTTGTGTATTTTGGTCTTATTTTAGGCAGTATGTACAAAATCCATTAAAAAGAATAGAAAGTTCTAGATTTTCCATTCAAAGGTATCCTTTGCAGGAAAAACCTTTGAAAGTTAGCGTTCAGGTGGCTGTGGCAGCCAGTGTGCAGGAGCTCTATGAGAGTAATGGTACAAGCAATGGTGCTTCTCTTTTCTAGATCCACTACCTGTTATTTCTGTTTCTGAATAAAATATCCAAAAGTAAAGAACTAGACACGCTAGAGCAAACATATCCTAGCCCAACAGTTTGAAGAGAAAATAATTATTTAAAACTTCAGCATTGCACCCATCAGAATGGTTATTTACTGAAAGTGTTAATTTGGAACGTCTTGACTACCTTATTTTTTACTAATTCTTTCTTTTTGTCTGTGACTTTCTGAACACATCTAAAGATAAAAATTTTGGCTGCTCTATTCTATAACTGGTGATCACTTCTAAGACATAAGGAGTCATATAATATTATGAGCCAAAAGTCACGTATTTTTCAAGGGGAGCAATATTATTAATAAATTTTTGGCTAGTGAGTACAGTGTGCCGGTTTTTATCTGACAGTAGTTAGGTTAGAGACATTAAATGATGCTTCCACTGGATTACTGTGGGGTATTGATTCCAACCTGTTTGGACTTACTTAGGGACTACACTCCCCGAAGTGTTTATGTACATTGATTTGTCAGAAAAGTTAAGGCTTATTTTTTTATAAAAAGTAATTCTCTTTTGTGTAATTGTAGACAACTGGTCCATTAGAAGGTAATTTGTAAGGGTTATTCACCTTCAATCCTGCAGTTTGTTTGCAATTTCTAGATGAGCGTTAACCTAAAGTCTTTATGACAGTTTTATGAACCAAAAATTCTTTTCAGTTCATTAAGAAGTACAAGGACTGCTGTGTGATCTGTCACAAATTCATATTCGAACTTTCCTTTGTAGTCTTGTTTTAATTGTAATTGAAAATTGGATGCCTCACAGTGTGTGGGAACTCTCAAACTTTGTTTAAGGTAGTGTTTAGATTGGGGAAAAAAAAAAACGCATTGAACTTATGGAACAAAGGGTCAAGTGAAATATTGCTGCAATTAGCAAAATGGGTTTTTTCCTTGTGTTGAACAGAAAGGCTAAAGCTTTTGCGAAAGGAGAATGCTGCTTGTATATAGACAGTTCTTGTCTACTGCTCTGTAACAGAGGAAATTTAAAATTATTTAATTTCATCTACGACTTGATGTTCTGTTCCTTCAGGCTGACTTCCTAAAGTGAAGAAGAGAAGACAAAATAATGATAAAATGTGATTTGTAGTCACAACTAACAGTGGATTAAATTTCAAAGACTGGTTACCTCTTAGTTCCAAGCTCTGTGAAGTCAAAAAATTTGTGCAAGATATTCAGATCACCTGTGTCGTAACTCATCTATGGTCTACAGTAGTTAGTATAGCTGCTAGGCATTTACATAGTCACAATTTTGACATAAAGAAAGCAATTTGGGTAAGATAAGGGGCAAGAGAACAGGATAAATTAATTCACAATGTTATGTGTGATTCTGTGATTTCCTGTGTTTACCAATACTTGAGGTCAGAAGGGATCTCTGGAGATGTCTACTGCAAACCCCCTGCTCAAAGCAAGGTCAGCTAGAGCAGGCTGCTCAAGGCCATTGCATTGTTGAGTTTTGAATATGTCCAAGATCGGAGACTCCACAACTACAACAAAAGGGTTTCTCTTACGTTTTAGTAAAATGTTCTGTGTTTCTCTTTGTTCCCATTGCCTCTTGTGCTGTCATTGGCCATCACTGAGAAGAGTTGCACTCCCTCTTCTTTACTTTCCCCATCAGGTATTTATACAATTGATAAAACTCCCCCAAGCCTTCTTTTTCCAGGTTGAACAGTCCCAACACTCTCATCATTCTCAGTCTCTGCTCATGGGATGGATACTCCAATCCCTTCATCTTCTTTGTGGCACTTTCCTCTAGACTCGCTGCAGTATATCCATGTCTCTCCTTGTACTGGGGAGCCCAGAACTGGACTCAGCACTCCAGATATCTCACCAGTGCCGAGTAGAGAGGAAGGATCACCTCCCTCAACCTGCTGGCAACACTCTTCCTGAGGCAGCCCAGGATGCTGTTGCCCTTCTTTACTGCAAGGGTGCATGGCTTACTCATGGACACCTTCTTGTCCAGGCTCCTTTCTAGCTGGTTGGCTCTCAGCCTGTACTGATGGTTATTTCTTCCCAGGCAGGGGGCGAACTTGGGACTTCCCTTTGCCGGGTTCCACGTGGTGGTTCTCTTTCCATTCCTCTGGCCTCTTAAGGTACCACTGAATGGCAGGACAACCATCTGGTGCATCCGCCACTCTCTTCCAGTTTTGTATCATCTGCAAACTTTCTGAGAGCGCGCTCTGTCTGAGGACATCCTGGTATGAGTGTTGGCCTCAGTATATTATCCCCTGGGGTCCACCAGTGGTCACTGGTCTCCGGCTGGACTTTGTGCCACTGATCGCAACCGTTTGAGCTTGGCAGCTCAACCAGTTTTCAGCCTGCCTCACTGTCCACTTACCTAGCTTCATCAGTTTGTCTGTGAGGATGTTGTAGGAGATAGTGTCAAAAACCTTGCTGAATGAATCCAAGGTACATAATATCAGACATCATTTACCCAAGCCAGTCATTTCATCGTAGAAGGGTATCATTGGTAGCTCATGATTCTCCCTCTTTAAGTTCATGCTGACTATTCTCACTCTATTTCTCATCCTTCATTTGCTTGGAAATGCTTCCAAGAGGATTTGCTTCATCTTCCCAGGAACTGAGGTGAGGCTGACCAGCCTGTGTCTTGAGACTTTGTGCTAAGAACAAACCACAACTTTAATTGTATGATTAGATTATTTACTTATTTGTTTGTTTAGTAATTTCTGTTATTACTAAAATCCAGTGTCTCTCTTCGCTGCTTTGATTTTGGCTGGAGGCTTTCGAAAGCCTTCAGGAGAAAATTGCCCCCTTCTCTTTCACTAGTAATGGCCACCTATACTGGTGTCATGGAGAACCTCTGACTCTTATGATCCCCAAATGTGATCTACAGTGCAGACTCCCAACTAGTTTTCCGAAGTTCAGCGCTAAATTCATAGTCATTATCTCCAGGGAAATAAAGAGTAGTTCAGATTTGCTAGGTTTTTCTCAAGTTTGGCTGAAAGTCTAGACAGACAAAAAAAGAAAATAAATTTAATTAGTGGAGCAAGCGATTGTGTTTGTAGCATAGGAAGCGATATTTTTGGGGTTTCGTTTCTGGCTTTTTTTTTTTTTTATTTAAGGGTGATGGGCACAGGCCATAGTTACCACCGTTGTTTCATTCTTCAGTTCTCTCTGCTAGCTTAAAGGGTGATAAAAATCATCTGGTCTCTTGTCTTCCCTGCCTGAGCATTGTTTTTCTTGGGGAGAATAGAACTGAGGCTGCATCTTGAAAGAAATGACAGAGATTTAGTTCTCCTTCTGCCCCCTTCCCTCCTTTGTTTTTCTTTTTTCTTTCTTTTTTTTTTTCTTTCACCTCAGTAGGAATGTTGCATTTCTGCTTTTATTTATTTATTTGTTTATTTATTTGAGTAAGTCAATGATGGTTCAGTTTTATGTTTCCTACTAAGAGTTGTCCTGACAGAAAAAGTATATCAAAGGTGGGCATTTTTCAGTCCCTGGGGTCTTTCTGTGTTTATATTCTCATTGCTTTCCTTTTATTATTGCTTTTGTTTCTGTTACTAACAGTACTCATAGTGGCTTGAAAGTCCTTTGTAGCTCATTTCTAGTGCTTTCAAAAAGCATACCTGATATTTTAATAGTAGACAGCACTATCATAGTTATGAGTCCTTTTTGTAAATTATCTTTTCCTCCACTTAGTTGTATTGTCTCAGTTAAATATATTTTGGAGTTCTGGTTTTTGGGGGGTGGGGATGGGTGCTTTTTTTGTTGTTTTGGTTTTTAATCGGTCTAAGGGACAAATGTTTAAGTACTTGTTATAAGGACTTAACCTAAATTTAAATCTAGACCATGTAATTACACATTTTATATAAAACTAAAAAAAGTGTATTTTTTTTCTAGAGAAATAATATATTTGGGGTGCAGAATTGTTCTCAAACTGAGTTTTGGCTTTTATTATCAGTGTGCCGTCATTAAAATGAATTTGAGAGAACTCAAAACATCTGTCTTAACAGCTAATAGTGCTCCCCAAATGAAGTTCTGTCCTCATTCCATCCTCAATCCCACCACCTCAAGTATGATTAGTTTTAAAAGTCAGGTACAGCTCTCTAGTATTCCCTGGTATGAGACAGGTTTAATTTCATAAACTCTTCTCCAGTAGGTAGGTAGATTTTTTCCAGCTGCCTCTTGTTATAGTGTGCTGGGAATAGTTTAAATTTCTTTCTAATTATTTTGAATGTTATTAATTTGAATTATTTTGCTTTGTAAATCCTGGAATTGTTCATGCCAGCTAGGAAGCAGAGATTGTGCTTTAAGTATGAGGCCCAACATCAATCGAAAAAATCTTTGGTACTTTCCAGCTTAATTACCTTAATTACCTTCTCTCCTCTGTCTCCCCCTTGTCATTGGCAGTCACTATCATACACCCATCACGGCATCTCTGGAGGGCGGTCTGCTCACCGGTCTTCTCCGCTCGCATTGCTCCCTCTTTCCTCTTCTGCCGTCGTTGTATACTTCCATGTTAACAGTCTTCAGTTATGCTTATCTGCCTAGGGTTTTATATATATATATATGTGTATATATGTCTATATATATGTATGTGTATATATATGTATATATGTATGTATGTTCTTGAAATTGTGTTTCTGAGAAACCTGCCTTGATGGCTGGGTTAGAGTAAGGAGGAGGAACTGTTGTGAGGTTTTCAACAATCTCATTTTAAAGCAAGTTGTATTAAGAAATTCTTAAGCAAAGAGGAAAACTGTGAGCAGTTAAGCCAATTGTTTAGCCATATGTATTAAGATTTTTGTTTAATCTTTACTTGTTTTCTCCTCCTCTGCTTCAGAAAAGGGTCGTTGCAAACTGATTGTTTACTGCCACTGTAACGGTATGTGCAGGAACTAGGGAATTTCAGTCTGAGTCATCTGAATACTTAGAATTTTGGTTTTGCAATGTAACAGTAAATATCTAATACTTGAATATAAAGCTAGAAAATACAATTTACATTCTAAAAAGCCTCAGAAGGAAGGAGAAGTAAAAGAACTGCGGGGGGGGGCAGTTAATAGCCTTTTTTTTTTTTTTTTTAAAGAATTTTTGTGACCTCTCTGTTAATGATTAGTCTGTGCTTTTTAGTGGTTTTTTGAGTTCTTGTATTTTAAAACACTCCAGCTAGTGTAATGCTCATTATTCACCTGCAGATATGATTCTCTTCATATCATTATATGCCATGTTGACTGTGAGGAAACAGAGAGGTAGCTTGGTTGTTTCAGTCAGCACTCAAAACCATATGCTTTTTAAAATTTTATTTTACATCCTTGTTATGCATGCATGTTTTTCCATCTAGGTGTCTCATATTCAGAAGTCATTTGAAGTATTTCATAAAGATGTTACTAAAAAAAATTTATTGACAGTACCTGAAGCTCTGCAGTCCTTTGGAACTTGCTGCCTACATTCAAAAGGCATTTTTAATATTTATTTTAAATATTGATAAGGTGCTTTGGAACTCAAAAAGACCAGCTTTTAGGGACTCAATAGCTTAGTTCACCTTTCTTTTTTTAACTTCATCCAAAATTTCTTTTGGTTCTGGGCAAAAAAATAACGTGTTCATGCAGAGTTTTTGAAATAATCACTTTTTTCATGTTGAGAAATAACTTTTTTTTTTTTTAACCATAGTTGAACTAAAGTAAAATTCAGGAGAGAAGACAACTGAATTCTACCTGTAGGTATCAGGTTTTTGGTAACTGAATCCTGGTTTTATTTAGAGTTAGCAGATACCAGATATTTGTTAAGAGATCACACAAATATCTGAAACAATTATAGGGAATTGTGTCGAGAAAAGCTTTCATATGCGAAGTATATGTCTGACACTTGACTTAAATAAACCAACCTGCACATGGCAAGCCTTGTGGCCTTGCATCTTTCTTGTTATTTCTAACTTCTGTGTTGTAGTGTGATTTTTGTTTTCTTTCTAGTGGAAAATTCTTACGGGTTTTCGTAATGTACTCTGGAGGCAGCAGCTATAAAAATGGAAATTCATTATGACTCTCGATGCCTCTAAGCCAGAGCTGGATCACGTAGCATGAGCTATCGATTTAACCAGTGGCAAAGATGGAGTTGCAGGGTTTTTTTCTTCTCCTAACCTTACTAGGGGTTCACAGATTAGGCGCATCATGTTCTGCTTGTTGGATAATCTGGCATCTTTGGGTTCGACCCACCAGGTTGGCAGGAGAGGAGAGGAGCGGAGAGGAGGAGCTCTGCTGTTCCCCGCCAGACTTCTGGCAGCTCTGTGCTCAGTGACTGTGACTGATGGAAAGGCTCAATTAAGTTGTCAAAAGGAATAAAGATAATTACTTCTGTTTAGTTTGCATTCAAAGCTACCCACTCCGAGCCTCTCTGTCTGGTTTTAATGTTAGGATATCATGTCAGCTTCATGTTTACATATTTGTTTACAGTTACACTTCTGAAAGTGGAAGATGAGCAGGAGAGAGCTTTTATATATGAAATAGTAGATACTGGTGGTTGTCCTCTCCAGAGCTGTCGGACCTATTCCTTGGTATATGTCAATCCAACAGACTCTCTTAATGGACTCCATTTGTAGTGATATTAATGTGTTGCTTTCAACAATTGCTGCTAAATAATATATTTGAAAAGCAGCACTTTGACAGCACTTTACTGCTCCTTCCCTCATGTGCTGGATGAGTATCTTAATTTACACTAAATTGTAAGACTAACCTGCCAGATTTGGTCTTGCTGTGATTCTTTTTCTTTTTTTTCCTTCAAGCTAAAAAGAAAAGTTTCCCGTATCTTTGGGATGCTGATCAATTGCCAAATGTATTGATGGGATAATTTTTAAACCACCTTTTGTGCCTTCCTAATTTTATGCACAGATGAACATAGTGGTTGTGTTACTGGGGCTTAATATAATCATGATCTAAGATGTGATTGTGCATGATTTTAGCCAACTGTAGATGGGAATTGAAATGCATTAACTTAATTCACATTAGGAAAATGGCAGTGTGGATATGTTCCGGTGTTATACTTCACGCTATTATTTCAAAGCTCCGGTCTGCTACCCTTTTTTGTCAGTACATCCAGTCCTAGCAAGTACACCTACCCCTAACAACAGTAGGCAAGCGTCTCCGTGATCTAGCAAATAGCGGCTGTAGGCCAAGAAATGTTCCAGCAACAAAACTTTATAGTAAACATTGCCTTTGCCATCATGCGTGATAAAATTTACTTGTATCTACTGTCTGCCATCTGCTTAAGTCTGACTGTGTAATGGTGACATGGCATGAAGTTCTGTGTAGAATGAAAAGAGCATTTTAAATATGTAAAGCAAATATATCTGCATCCATATTTACTAACAGACAAGTACAGATGCGTGTACTTTCACCCTCCTACCCTGTTTGGATGGGCTATACAAAATGTTTATTTTTCTTTGTACTTGTTGGACCTGAAAATTAAAATATGAATCTTGGAAATATGTTCTCCACTCAGAAGCAAGAGACAGGTACTTGAGAGACAGGTGCTGTTGGAGTGTGATCAAAGGCAACCAAATTAGGAATGCTGGATTCCTGTCACCCCTCCCTCGATAACATTCTGTTTGGGAAATCAGCTTGTGTGAAGCCAGGAGAAGCTGTTCCTATGCTTGTCCAGTTTGATCAACCTTTATCTGGTGTGTGATTCCTCAGGGATTGTAACAGCATGTCATAATTCAAAATACTTTAAGCTTCTTTGTTGCGTTGAAAGAATGATGGCATTCAGGATAGTAACTTATCTCAAAACTTTTTCCTCTCTCTTTTATGAGATTGTACTTTATCAGCAAAAAAAAAAAAAGAAAAAAGAACACCTACAGAAAATGGTGGGGGATTGTATGTATATTTATATTCTATATACATCTCTGTTTTTTCTGGGCAGATCATGCACAGCTGATAATCCCTGGGTGAGACTGGGGACCATTATGCTACAGAGATGCCCGCCTGAGGAAAAGGAGAACACAGGAAATGAAATTTTGAAAATCTGCCGTTCTTTGTATGAGACAAAGCACATGCTCCCTGTCGAGGTAAGCTTTAACTTTCAGTATCATGGATATGAGTCCTGTTTTTGGGTCCCAACTACAAGAAAGATGTTACCATGCTGGATCAAGTCCAGGGGAGAGCTAACAGGGTGATTAGGGGGCTGGAGCACAATAAATGCAGAGAGGCCGAGAGAACTGTGCGCATTCTGTCTTAAGAAAAGGTGGCTGATCATATTGCTGTCTTTAAATATGCAGATGAGGAATGATGTAGGGGAGATGGAGCCAACCTCTTCTCAGAGATGCTCAGTGATAGGACAAGAGGCAATAGAGACAAATTACATCGTCAAAACATCTCATTACATACAAGGAAAACCATTAAAGCGATGAAACGTTAGAACAGGTGGATGCCTAGAAAAGGCATGGAGTCTTTGTCCTTGGAGGTATTCAGAACTTGACTGGATCACGTCATGGGCAATTTGATCCTGTTGGACTTGTTTCGAGTGGAGGCTAGTTGGACTAGCTGACCTTTAGAGGTCTGTTCCAGTATAAATTGTTCTTTGATGTATTTGTAGAAGAGTTTTAATAGTGTATTGTCGTTGAAGTCAGTGTGGCAAAAGCTTTTCATTAAATAATCAGTCATTTTCTCACTAATAAATGCATAAAGATTTAGTGAGGAATCCTTGAAAAATGTGTAGGTGATTGAAAAAACCTAATATACAAGTAATTGCTTTGGAATAATCATGGTGTTCTGTCTTCCTTAACTATGTGTGCATACTTCAATACAAGCATCTCCTAAGTCTAAAATTTTTGAAGCGTTTTGTACATAAACATTGTATATTAATGAAGATAGATTGGAGAAATGCCTAATAAACTTCACACAATTTCAGAGTAATCATGTGCGTATTTTTAGTAAGCTGATTAATCCCTTACAATCATCTTCATGCAATCACAGTCTGTTTCAGAAAACAGCTGATCTTAAGACTAGAAGCAGAATAGAAACAACATATTCTGTTTAAAATACAGACAGGTGGGTGTGTGTTTTTTTTAAATAGTCCAACAGTCTGATTTGAGTCAAGTTCAAAATCTGTGTAAAATATGATTCCAGAAGGTGTCAGTAAGCTGAAATAACAAATACATTTATTAATTTATTCATCCCACCAAAAATTTTTGGTGGAAGGTAGGTCTCTGTATCCCTGGGACTGGCATAATTATATGTAGCTTTTCTCTGTAAGGTGTTGAATGGCATATCATATCTTGTAAACTCATGATCTTATTCGTGCATAGCAGTAGTCAAACTTTGTCAAAGTAGAATTTTCTATTTCACCTTGGTGATCCAGAAAGACTAATCCCACCGAGGGTCACTGTCATACAGCAGTCAGTTCACCAAGAGCTCTGCTCAAGAATGGATCATGATTTGCTCACTTCTTTTAATTGAGTGAACTTTTTCTTAGACTCCGTAACAAGTCCCTATTTGCAGACAGTTTTGGTATTGCTTGGCAGTTTTGATTGAAGGTGCTGCCTTCCTTTTTTAATGGTACAGGATGTTGGAAGAGCCCTCTATGTAGGTATGAATGTACAGGTACAGTATGAAGATATTCTGGTCCTCAAGCATAAAATAGCATTACTAATGTAAAATGCCTTTTTTTTTTTTTTTTTAATGACTAGAAGGCTGTACAGCGACGGGAGTTGCAGTAAAATGTGTAATTATACAGTTACCTACAAACACAGGTTGTATTGCTTTAAGTCTCTACTTGGGAAGAAGGGGAATGACATGGATAAATTTAAGTAACTTATTTGTATGCACAGCTACAGTACTTCAGTGCACAAATTACAGAGTTGAGATCGCATGGCTGAATAAGATGAAAATCTGATTACTGAGAATTAACCTGTTTAGATGACTTTACATTTCAATAAATACACTGATTGAGAAGACAGACCTAGAATGATGGAATTCTAAAAACTGAGAGATCAGTTTGTCTCCATGAATAACATTTGCCATTCTGAAGTCCAAAGGTTGTGATGGAAAAAACATTTAACTTCAAGTTAAACAACAAGTTAACTTCAAGTCATGATGGTCTAGAAGTTAGAAAAACTGTTTCTTCAGAGTTAATGAGAAAGGTTTCCCTTTTCCTTTATTCTATCTCCTGCTGGTCTTTCTGTTTTTTTAAAGACAAGTTCTTTTTTTAATGTCATGTGGAGAGTTGCATAGCTTTAATCTTTGTATCTGTGTATGTGTGTTTGTTGGGGTTTTTTTATTTTTTTACATTATTCAGTGGATAGATTTTTTCCATTCCTCTTAGTTGAAATAAGCATTGTTTTATTTGCTTGGAAGGCACGTATGTTTGGACTGCCTGACATCTGCACTGCTTGATTAATCTCTTTAGAAAGGGGCAAATCCTTCTCCCCGCAGTAATTGTTAGTGTGACTCCTCTGAATATTTCATGTTTTTCTATCAACCTATGGGTCATGTGTCAGTTAACATAAACACCTAAACACAAGAATGCATCTCGTCTCTTATCTGTTATCACCCTGAGGCCCTAGTGGCCATAAGATGCTTATCTCCTAGAATAATATAACAGCCAGTTGGTCTCCTTTTTTCTTTTTTTTTTTTTTTGTAGCTAGCTGTCCTTGTTTTTTATATATGAGTTTATGTTGTATGTTTTTCTTCATTCACAGTTGTCTCTGACCATTTTGTTCAGATAGTTTTGAGTTTAAATGCTGCCCTTCGGTCTGCTTTCAGCCTCTCCAGGCACAATACTGTTTGTACTCATTAACCAGCCCTTGAAGCCATCCATGAAAATACTGAATAATACTGGACCCAAAACAGACTCCTGTGAAATCTGGTTTATATGCCTCAGTGGTGTCACAGTGAACCATCAGTAGCTGCATAACTAGGTAGAAGACAAAAGCGATCTCACAAAAGTTTCAACGACATCATGGTAATCCAGATTTTGGATTAGGACTTCCCTTGTCCCTCTCGCAGGTAACATCATACGTTCTCGAAGCACAGCCTCTCACTGCAGGCAGGCAGGCACGCAGATGCTTTCGAGTGCTTGCTGCAGAGAAGCAAGCCACTTGGGTGGCTCGAGAAGCACTGTGGGTGGTGGCTTGCTGCTCAGGGCTGGATTTCCAATTCCTGTCCAGAGCGGCGGTGCAGTCATTTTGGGCAGAAATACGAGGAGGTATTTGTACTCGTTGGACAGTCTTCAGTGCTTGGCAAGTTGTCCAGTCCCTTCCTGTGGAAAAAGGGATGGAGGCCACTGCGAGTGGTTGCAAGTCGGACCACGCTGTCCTACACCTTACTTCCCTGGCGCAGAGGACAGTGACTGTTTCATGTGACATCTGCAAAGTCTTGCTGGAGTCAAAATATGCCATAGTGATGGCCTTATTCCTAACTACAGAACCTGTTGCAGGGCCCTGTGGGAACATATTTCTATGCAAATTTTTTTGTTTGGTTTTTCATTTTACATGTTGTTGGTTTTCATGAACTGGGAGAGTCTGATAGGTCTACAGTTTTCCCCTTGTGTGCCTGCTTTCTTCCATGCCTGAAAGACAGACTGTATTTCTCTTTTCCAGTCTTTTGTAACCTGTCATGCTCTCAAGGGTGATGTCTCTTAACCTGATTTATTATTTCTTTAGGTGTTTGGGGGTGAATTTTTCAGCCCCAGAAACATCTTTTTTTATACTAGTCTGAATTCTCAGTGCTGAACTCTCACCCATTATTGTTGTCAACTGTTAGCTGTTCCTTTGCCTGAGATCTTTTAATAAGAATTAAAGCAAAAAAGGTATTTAATACTTTGCTTTTCTTGGCTTTTTGTTACTGTTTTTCTTATCAGTATGTCATTAATCACAATGTAATGTCATAAGGAAAACAGAGGCAGTGCAGTCATACCTTAGAAGAGATAAGAAGTGAAGAAGAGTGGATAGGAAGTACCCTTCTCCATAAACCACTAGCGGGACTGGCATTAAAATAAAACACCCTGTTAGTATAGCTGCATTTTAAGAGGACACTGAAAAATGAGGGGCAAAAGAGAGAACCTGCAAAAATTAGTGCACAGATGAAAATATTTTGAAGTAGAAGACTGAAGGAGTATATTATCTTATCAGAGATCAAGAGGTGATTGTATTCTGCAGATATTTTTAGATGGAACAAAAGCTAATAAAAGTTTCTCTTGATTTACAAAGAAAGGCATAACAAGAACCAATTGAGTTTAATTTATACCATTTCAGATTTTAGCATAAGGAATGATATTTTGACAGTAAGTAAATTTAATTATTGGAACGTATATTTCTCCTTCAAGAGAGATGACGGATTCTCTATACTCAGACATTTTTGTTGGCAAGGCTGGATATGTCTGCTAGACACGTTATCATCCAGCACAAAGTTACTCAAATCATCTGACTGGTACCTACCTGAAATCTAATGACCTTTGGCTTCAGAATCTGTTACTGTAAGATGAACAGAAGGTAATTGGATAGCTAAGCATGTGTTTCCTCATGTGGAGGCCTTTATGCCTCTGTGATGAACAAGGCAGGCTGTGCTAGAACGTGTCCTATTAGAATGTGCAACCAGTACTAGAGTATAATTGCGAAACATCTAAGAAGAAAACAAAATGCTGGCATATCATCTGAGTTAAATGTTATTGCTTTGAACAGCAATGTTAATATCTGTATTATTGCGTTTACTTGCAGAGAGATTTAATTGTTCTTTAAAGCAGCTCATTGAGACAGCAGACTCTGATGTAGCATCTGCAGCTTTTCTCTCCCTTGTTGCTTTAAGAATGTACAGTACCTAGTTACATTTTACAATTTGCTTAGTTTCCTTTTCTTCCTCTCACAACCCCAAAATATGATTTGCCATTCTTTTAGAGAGCCTTTTTATAGTTATGGGTTATTTCTTATGGCACTGCTTCTCTGGTTGGTTTTGAGAGGCTTTCAGACAGCAAAAGCTACCAAGCGTGGTAAAATTGCTGGTTTGTTCAGGTTATGTATCTTCTGACTCTCAGAATTTATTGTTCTGAACATAAGTCATATTTATTGCTGTGGATACATGTTTTCAAGAAAAGGAGACATGTAGAGTGGATCTCTAACTTCACATTTAGTAAGTTTGCTGGAATGGTTAGGTGTACTGCTCAAAAGAAGTAAAATGGAATATGAAATTATCAGAAGTTTCATAAGCATATGACTGATCAGACAAAGGTTAATGTATTTGTTTAATATTATTCCTTGATCCTATATCATATCCTTCACTGAAAACATCAACAATCAGTAGCAGTACAGGATACAAGTTTGAAGGAACAAGTCTGGGTAAGAGAACAAGCCTTGCTTCAGTGCCTCAGAGCTCGGTGTGATGGAATATAACCTTCTAGGCAGTGTTTCCTGAAGGTATAAATTCAGAAAAGACTGAGCACCATGCAGCCAGAGAGCTCCCTGTGCCAAGCAAGGCCGGGTATCTGCAGAACATTGCAGCTGGAGTATTTGACATCTCTTCAGATAATTTTTAGGCTTTTAGGTTCACAGCTACTAAAACCGTGTGGCTAAACGTGTGGTTGCATCTTGGTCGTCAAATTGTTACACCTGTCATTAAACTGCAAAAGATGTAAAAAAAATGACTTGCATTCTCTCAGTTTAATATTTAGCTGATGAGCTCCTTCAACAATTGCTCTCTAAATGTTGGCGTGAATCAGAGAGCACCTCTAAGAGTTGGAAACCGTTTTCAAGGTGACTATCATACAATATCCAGAGCACGTAGTGTGAGTTGTCCTGGAATATCCCTCATTGGGAATTGGTTGTGATAAATGACCCAAATTCTTGGAAATTACAAAAAGGGAAGCTATAATTTGGTTTATAACATCATTTGTTAGTTGATATACTTTTTGATGTATAAATGAATAAATCACTGCAATGTTGAGGGGAAAAAACCCCACAGGTTACATGTATGTTGTTTTGTTTGTTTATTTTAACTAAAGGCCAAGGTAAAGATTTGGAAATGCACAGTAGGTTTGTTGGGGGTTTGTTTGTTTGTTTGTTTGTTTTTTAAAGATACTTCTCTGGTCAGTTTTTTTATTGCAGAGATTTATGATGCTGAATTTGTGTTATATTATAAAATAAGAGAAATTAGATGAATGGGGGAAAGTTAATTTGCTAAACTTCAATCATGTATAAAAGATTGTATAAAATTTGGAAAGATTTTGCAACAGAACTTCCTGATGTTGGACTCTGGTACTATTACTTCGTGTCAGTTTTGTTCTACTTCTATGATTGCATAATTGAGTTACAGAAATGTCTCTTAAGTTTCTTCCTGTGCTTTGCAGTATTTCAGTAAGCACAAATATATTAGTCCCACAGAGAGCTGTGATTGCTCTGTTGTTCTTTCAGTAAAACTCCGGGTTGCAACGGTGATTCAGTACCTGCCTTGTCTTAATATAACAAACATTGCACTTACAACTCTGTATTTTGCATTTTTTTTTTTATTTTTATTTTTTTTTTAGATTTGTCCTTTCAAGTTTCTGAAGAGTTATTTCCAACAGGGAGTGCATTTGTTGTGGAAGTTGGGTTTTCATTTTGCATTTGACATAGAATTTTCATAAATTTTAGTGTGAATGATGATGTTAGTATCTCCAGAGATCTCACCGAATGAGTTTACTTTTATTTTCAGTGTATAAAAGAATTATGTTTCCTGCTGCTTAACCAGTCCCTCCTGCTGCCATCCCTGAAACTGCTGGTAGAAAGCAAAGATCAAGATCTTCATGCTGTGGCACTGGAGCAGATAACAGCTGTTGCTAAGGTATGAGCAGTTGAATTAACCACCTTTCAGAGTTTGAGGTAATAAATTAGCTCTTTTATCTTCATATAGTAAGCAGAGAATATTGAGACCCTTATATTAACATTTTCCACAGTTATTGTGTCCACAGTGAGCAGTAACACACAGCTGGTAAGATCTTTTATATATACTTGAGGTGATTAAAACTCATAGCACTTTCTTTCAATTATCTAGTATGCTATTTTAAGTCAGTGTGGTGGAACAGAAACTATTGGGTTATATCAAGTAGGTTGTTATCTCTCTGCTCATACTCTAGCACTTTGGAGTTTTTTTAAGTAATAACAGAACATCAGATGAGTTAGCTTGTTTCTGACAAACTTGGCAGTCCGTTTATATACACGTGGAGAGCTGTTACATCGCTGGTTTTGTTGTAGAAAGGCTAAAATGCAAGCTGGTATGTTTGGGGACTTTCATGCAATTCTGAACAGGTTTTGTTCGATACTGCAGTGAAGTTTCTGGAAGAAAAACCCTAAATACTGTCTTTTTTTTTCTTTGGACAAGAACTGAAAGACATTACTGTATATTTCTCAATTGTTATATAAAGTAACATTACTCTCTCTTTCCTGTGTATGTGCTTTTCAGTTAAGGAATTCCTAAAAAGATGAAAGCTAGTCTCCTAGACAAAAGCATTATATTATCTTTTACCATTTATTTCTGAAAACTGTGCTGGGTTTAGAATTTCTTAGAGCTCTTAATTGAACTTGTGCATGTACAACCTGGCTTTCTTGGATTTTATGTTAGCTATCATCTATGATCTAGCACCCTACCACAAAAGAGAAGGGAGGCATTGTCTCAGACCTTTATATGAAAGGGAACGGCTTTCCTGTCTGGCTGAATTAACTGCGTTGAACATTTCCAGAATTACAGTATTTAGGTAGGAAAACCTCATCTCTAATATTTTCAAATTCTGCACCATATCTTAGGGAGCTCTTGGTCGTGTGTTACAATATAAAATAATAATTGGTGGTAGATTTCCTATATGCTACTTCAAATTGAAACTGCCCATATGGAAACAGAAATGGAACTGTGTGTATCTTTTAAAAATAAGCATCCCCAAAGCACAAAATCTTTAAAAATGTGATTTGTAGGAATTCATATTGAAATTGTAACTCTTTTCTGAGACACACAAAGTAGGCAAACATTCCCCTGTTTCTGCAGGAGCTTTCTAGGGCAGGCCCTCTTCTCTAGTTATATTAATTGCCACAAATTTTTGAGATCCCTTGGTTGCAACAAATGGTACAATCCTATGCCCTACTTTCACACCATCCTCTGTTCCTTGTGAAAGATATTCTGCATCTTGCCCTTCCCAAGATTCTCCCTTAAGTCTCTCCTCCTCACTTATTCCTGCTCTTGTGCCGTGTCCTTCTTTCTTATTCTGCACATTGTATTCCAGAGGCTTTCTCTTTTTGTGTCCATTGGATAGCTTGAGAAAGGATTTATCTCCTTTCCAGAACACAGCGATGAAGACCAGTCAGAGAAGCAGTAGATCTGGAAGCATAGGCTCCATCTGAGATGTTGCTAATTTTCCTTCAAAAGGATGTAGTTACCAAAATGGAGGAAGCACCAGCTTTTTTAACCTGTTCTCTACGAACATTTTAAATGGTAGCATGGAAGGTGGCAGAGTGTATTACATGTAATATGCATCTGCTTGTATCAAAATTCCAATACCATAGTTAGCATCCAGTATGAATTTGGAGTATTTCCTAGTTCCGTTTGGCATTCTAAGAAGGAACCACAATTTTTTTTGAAGGTGTTCCTATTCCCTTTTCTTTATACAAATTGACCACAAATTTCTTTTACCACCTGCAGTTTTAAGTTTTGTGTCTGCAAAGCAAAGCTTTTTTGTAACTGGTTTTAAACAAGATGATCTCATTGAAAAGCAAGCGGGCATCTGATTTATGCATGCACTTTCTCATCTATATGTTCTTGTTAACCTTTTAAAATTGACTTTTTTGTTAACAGATGAAAGATGCTGTGTAAGTGACTAGCTCTGAAGCTTACCGGCAGGAATTTGTGTCTGAGTACATTTTATTTAACTATTTTCAAAGCATAATGCTGTGCAGTAGCACTTTCTGAATGGTTACTAATTGTATTACTTTCTTAACTGGCCTTTTCTTTCTAGTGCGCTATGGCTTTCAATTTTCTACACTCTAGGTTGATTACGTTATATTGGAGTTTTAGGACCAGGAACCATGTTACCTTCTTACTAATATAAAGCACTTTGTACACTTGTGCATGCCTAAAATAGTAACTCTTTTTGGCCTTCTTATGCAGGACACAGCTTGATAAGTTGTTTCTAGTTTTTCCGTCGAAATTCAGCATTAATTTGAGCACGTAGTTCTGTAAGAGTGCTGGATAACCTAGAATTTTCAAAGTGTTTAGTGTCAGTCTAAGTCGTGTCTTAAGTCAATGAAAATTTAACTATTGACTCCATTACATCAGGCATAGAGCTTAGCCAGTACCTTGAATATGACATTGCACTGCCAGTTTAGAAAAGCAACTAGTACAGAAGAGTACAATGTTAAATTTAAAAGCTGTTCTTATATTGTTTAGGAAAGTATCTCTTACTCTTTGTTTTATATGCATCTCATGACTACATTAGTTGGTGCTGTACTAAAAGTGCATATATTGCTTTGCTGTGTCAATGTTGTTTATTCAGTATAATTTTGTATGCATACCTTTTGCTTTTTAAAAACAGTATTCGGACTGTTAATGCTTTTTGTAGAATTCCTAATGAATTTTTCGTAGGAAGCCCATTTCTGCTTACATTAAACAGGAAAAGGACAAATAACATCTGGCAAAGGGAAATCATAGCTATTGATTCCCTGACATAGTGCTAACACAGCTCACAAACATGGCTGTGAGAAAAATACAGCACTTGCTTGCTGATACGATGTATTAGTTAGCCATTTGTTGTATGTTGCTGACAGCTTTATGGATGTTTACAGTTAAGGATGATGCTGAAGTGCTGATACTAGGAATTGTATAGCTTTTGCCTGTAATAAAACAACAAAGATTTTGTGTAAGCTTTTTTGAAATTGCAGACCTCTCTTTTTATTGTGTATCTGTTTATAAACTGCCACTTGTCTTTTTTGGATAACAGAAATAACTATTCTGTGTTTTGTAGTGTGTGAATAATTTTAAAAAGCAGTTTACCTAAATAAGGCTATCGCCGACAATAGGGCTCAGATTTTGCCCTTCTAGGGTCAGATTGCTTTTGAGAAGGGTTTCAGCGTTGTATGTTCACTTGGATATCTTTCAAAGATTAAGACTGGTTTTTATACTTCTGACAGAACAATTAAATATTCTGTTACTTGTTGGTAGTTATACTGTTAAAACAGCTAACAAATGGGAGTTAATATAATCAGTGCAAATACTTCTCTAATCAAGGCTTTAATAGAAACTAGAACTAGAAAATGGTTGTAGTTAATCTAAAATAATACCTTAGCTCCATTTGCATACTATACTTTCAATGATGAAGTACTGAGACTGCCTTTGCAACATGATTTATTGAAAAATGTAATATGAAAAATCATAAAGAATGTGTGAAATAAGGGAATTTCCAGTGTTCTCCAGTGTCATATGCCATTTACAGCTACACACTTGATGTGGCTTACCTTTTAAAAGAAATCTTGGTAAATTACGTGTATATAAGCTAACGATGATTATGGTAAAACATCTTTCTCTAGTTTATTTTTCTAGGGCTTTTTTAATATCTCTCTCTCTTCTCCCTTTATTTATTTGTCCTGTAGCTATAGACTCCAATGAGGAGTAAAATGAAAAGCATTTTTAGCTCCAGTAGTAGTGGAGAGCTAATACTCTGAGAAATAACAGGTTCGGGTTTTTTCTGCTACTACGTCATCAGCAGCTCTTAACTTTCCATTAGTATCCATATTTCATAATGCATGGATTTTATAATGCATAAGTTATGGATGAAATATTGCCTGTTGCTAATACCAGAACCTCTAGACACTTGCACAAACAATACTGATGAGGAACTGCGCAGGCCCTGACTTGCCCCTTAGGCAAAAGGTAATGCCTGACCTGCTCTTGCTTATCTGAAATTCTCAGTACAGGAGAGATTTCCCCCCGCCCAGGTATGCTGCATCATACCAAGTATAGGTACAATGTCCATGTAGGCTGTATTAGCAACCAGAAGAAATACTGGATGCCGACACGTGTCCTTAGTGTTGGGGAGCAGATCCAAAAAATTCTTGCATTCATGGTCGCATGCATTTGTGGAGGCCTCGGTGATTTGTCAGTAAAGCCTTCTAGATGTCTCGGATCCCTCTTCTGAGTACCCGAGAAGAGCTGCCACCTGTGGCAAAGCTGATCTTCACCCGCCTGTTTCACACCCAAGCTTTCTTAAAGCTGTCGCAGGCTGCCTGGCTCTGCCTGCCCAGGGCACCGGCTGCCTCCAGCCCCAGCCCACTGCCGTCTGGGACATCCGTGTGCTGATGGCACAGCCCCCGGCAGGCACGCTTAATAGTTATGCACCGACAGCACAGTTCGGCGTAAGACACAACCTGTCATTCTGGTTCAGAAATACAGCAGTTAGCGTCGGGGTGAATACACGTTGTACAGGGAAACTGCTTGAACCCTTCCCAGGCTCCCGAAGAGCAGCACTTAGTAGTCTGGGACGAGGCTCCTCCTCATCTTGCCGAAGGTGTGCAGAAAGAGTTTAGGACTTGTGGAGAGAGAGTGCAAGTGGGTCCTCACTTCTGTTGACAGAAACCTTGCTGAGACGTGGTTTTCCATCTGTAGATGCAGATCTATTTATAAATTCTGCACTTAAGAGACATTCGATAAAACGCACAAGCCCTGTTTGAAGCAGGGTGCTGTAGCACTGCTTCAGTGGAAGTGACTGCATCTGTTGCAGCTCCGTTTCTATGCTGTCTCGCTTTCTAGATGAATATGTATGTCTCCAGCAGAGAACGGTATTGATCATCACAGTCTAAAGGAGCGAGCTAGTCATCAGAGAGACCACTCGAATGCCTACATCTTGAAAGCAGATTTCAGCCAATACCTAAATAGGTATGTAAGTCAAGGGAAAAAAAACTCAGGAGTTCCTCTCCTTAGCGTAATTATCCCCGTTAGTTCTTTTACTTGTACACGTGCGCATTGTGTGTGAGCACCACGCTAAACCTGCACTGTCGAATCCTACTGAAGGAGAGATGGAAATGAGAAAGTAAAGCTGCTCCTATTTAAGCCTTCCAGAAGTAACAGATATTACACTACTGAAAAATTCAGCACCCTTAGCATGGAAGTCTAGATAGGCATAATGATTTTTCTCCACTGTATATACTCTGAGTGTGTCATTACTGTGGTTTGTAGTTTATTCATATGTTCACACAATATGGAAAGTGGTTGTGTGTTAATTTGCAGATGATACCTGCACCTCTGAGACTTGTTTAAACTGCAGTCAGCTGCATCCCGTATCACTGGAACAGTGTCTCTGGGATCAGCGATAAACTTTGCTGGAACCAGTGTTCTAAGGCTTAGTTTGGATCTTGGGATAGCAAGGGCTCTGCGTGTGCAGGCAGGTCAGAAGCGACTCATCAGTGAGATCCTACCTCTGCTGTCTTCCAAGAAGCCACAGCTTTTTAACACTGGGATGGTAAGGTTGCTTTTTAGTAATTGTCTTAATCTGGTTTTACTCTCCTGGTTAAACTTGTCAAAAGAGTCATTTTGAAAAAGAAAACATAGTACATTTAGAGAGTCTGTGTCAACTGTAGCCTAATACTTGGTATGTATGCCAGAAATATGTACTTGCAGGCAGTCTGTGGTAATTTAAACATTTCAAATATGATTGAAGTAATTGGTAAACAAAAATAACCCTGAAGATTTTTTTGAATTAATATTTTTCAAAAGGTAGAATTTTGAGGATCAAAAGTCCATCCGAAACAGTATCCTGGCTCCAACAGATGGGAGAACTACAAGTGTTGTGAATAGTAAGAATAGGGCAAATGTAAAGGCTTTTTTCCTGAGATATTACTCTCCCAACTTCCAGTTATTTTTCAGCTGAATTTGCTAAATAAGTAACTGCCAGTGGTTTTCTTTCTCAATTTTGTCCAGTTTCTCCTTAAACTTGGATGAGCTTTTACATTCTACAGTATCACTTGCCAAACAGTTCAACAGTGTAAAAAAACAACTATATTTTTTATTTACTCTGAATTTGATCCTACTAGGTTCATTTGATGCTTCATAATTCTTTTTTTAATGAGAGAATTTGTTTAATCAATTCCTTTAATTTGTTTAATCAATTCCTTTATATTCTAATAATATTGCTATCTGCTTTATACCCTTTAAGCTGCCTCTATCCTAGATTGGGGAGTCCTAGTTTTGCTGAGTCGTTCCTTGCACAGACGCCATATTATGTGTATTTTTACTTTTTACTGTGGTGTATTTTTACTTTTAAATATATGCTGAGTGTGTTTACCTTTTATGTTGTTTTGGTAATTCTTTGCTTTAATGCATGTTCTAATTTAAAATTAATTTTAAATTTATGTAGTCTTAAGGTACATTTAAATTGATTTAATTTTTAAAAATCTTAGAGTTGTATCTAAGCATCGCTGCTCAGTGTATAAGCTATCTTAATTAAGGTTTTTAAATATACATGAATTCATTGACAATCTGAATAGTTGTTGGTAAGGAATTTTGGTGTGTGCATTTGTTTTTATTTGAACTAATGACTGTGACTCTCTTCATATGCAACTGATACCCAAAACATTGCCATGATCTGGAGCTGCAACACTGCTAAATAGTTAATCTAGTTTTCTGAGCTGCCTATTTTTATACAGATTTTTCATTAAACCTTGGCATATCTGTTCTTCCCACACCTGTCAGACTCCGCTTGGATTGACCCAGGTGTTGCGGAACAGAGTGGCCTTAGCTGCGTGAAACGCCTTCACAGGGTCTGGTCGCCATCTTGTGCCTCCAGCCAGTTGCCTGGAGACAATTACATGACAAAAGTTTCCTCTTTCTGACCAGATCTTCAGACAGCTTTGAAGTCAGAAAATGGGAAATGTTAATCAATTTAAACCTACTGGGCTATTTGAGCTTAAGGATGTGCTGTGAGACACAACTAAGAGTCTTTTGTGTGCTCTTTTGTTATGTGTGAAGACACAATGATCTCATTTATGCGTGAGTACAGACAGGTTGTGTGCAGATCTTCATCCCCATAGTATAGCTCAGGTGTATAGCTCAATAGTTTTATGCTAGAAAAGGTCTTTAACTTTCAGACTTGGCTCTCTCAAATTTGTAGGGGTTTGGCATATGAAATCACAGTGATCTCTAGGACCTTTCATTAACTGAATAATAACCTAAACTAATTTAAACCGAATCTCCTATCTGCTGTTAATCGCATTACTGTAATTACTGTTTGAGGTTTATGTTCATAAAATCAAACACTGAAGCTCTGTGCGAAGTTGGATCCTGCATACAGGTCAGGAGTAGAACACAGAGCTCAGAGGTGGGGCAGAACATCCTCCGGCCTCCCGTTTCAGAGAAGATGGGAGCTGTTTGGATAATGGCTTAGTATGCTGCGTGGTATGCTACGAGATGCCACCACTAGGAATTTTATTTAATCATCAGCCTGTCTTTAACAGGAAAACGTGTCAGTAATTAACACATGACAGTTTAAAGGGATTATTAAATAATTGAAGACTTAAAGATTGGACAGCCTAAAGACTGGACATCCCTACAGTTCTTAGAACTGTTTTGTAAGCTGGACTTAAAACTGCTATGCACTGTTGCATTAGATTGTAATGCATAAGTGTGAAAATGTTGAAGACTTGGAGGAAATCAAGTTTATTTTTAAGATTTCAGTGGAAAGAAAAACACAAATACCTAATGAAATAATGGAAGAAGTAGCATGAGGGTGAAACAGCAAACTCTCTTCCTTGTTAACGTGATAAAGACATTCTGTTTTTCTGGAAAGCTTCTGAAGTTCCAAAGGAAGTGAAAATGGTAACTTAAAAGTAATGATCATGTGTTATTAGTGGTAAATTGAAGGTAATAAAAAGAGGTATAATAGCTTTTCATGCTACAATATGTCATGTTTTGTCTTTTTTAATTATATTTTGTCGTGTGGAGTGCATCTTCTCCAAAGTAGAGCTACAAGTTATTACATTGCCGTTGCTTATCACGTACATGCTTTCAGTCATCACGCTGACTTTTCAGCTCTTATACAGAAGTGGAACTTATATCGTTAGTCTAAAACTATTTAGATTCAATAAAGATCTTTCTTCTAAAGAATTTGTTGTTACTTCAAAGGAACTTCTTTCTTGTGAAGCTAGGTGCAGATTTCTCATCCACTTCCATGCAAGGAGCTACTTGGTAGTTTCTCATGAACTCTCCATGTTCCTTTGCGTGCAAATGTAATATTGATTCCTCCAAATAAGATGCCAAACCTTGGGAGTCTTGGAATTCCATGCATTCAAGAGAAAATGATGTACTTGTTCTAATTTATGCTTTGAGGATCCTGTTTCTGGTTTGACTACCTGTATAGGGAAACTGGAAAGAGTAGTCTCCCACAGTAGAGGGTCCGTGTTAAATGGTGTGGATGATCTCACACAGTGTATGTGTCTGAGTAGGTAAGATTTTTTTTTACTAGTACATTTGGTTTTCTGGACTAATAGATCATACTTCTGTTCAATCTTTCTCGAAAAAAAACAAATTAAAAAATAAACACACCACAACTGCAAATTCACACTGTTACATGTTACTGAGAACTGAGTGTGGAAACTTCATGGGACAGAGAATTGGGTTATAAGCAAGAAGTGCCTGTTGCAGCGTGTTCATGGTGACGACGGCGGGGCAAGGCGTGAGTGCAGCCCATTGCACGTGAACATGAGAAAGCAAAGCTCTGCACTGGTTTACCTTGAACTAAAACAGGGAGACAAGGAAATTTTAAATGCTGTCCTGAAAAGAATCAGGGTTAAAATTTCGTGATGCTAATTAGATTAAAAATTGCTTAATTTCTATTGTCAAGTGTCAGTGCCAAATCTCTCAGTATACGGTAGTCATGCTCTGTGTAGCAGTTGAACTGGTCTTCAAGGGTACCAAATCACTGGATCACAGGGTCTTTATTACTTGCTGGTACAGAAAATGAAACAGAGGCTAACCAGACAGTTTTATTTTGTTTTGTTTTTTAAACTGAGAGGTTGTTTTGTAAACATATCATAATTTGATTACTTTATTTGTAACTTTTAGGATGCAGTCATTGAAAACTATCATCTACCCCTCCTTTGGCCACCCCTCCTTTGGCCCTTTTTTTTGTTGTTGTTGTTGTATGTATTTGTTTTATTGCACTTCTTGAAGTGGTAATTCACCAAATCCGGTTAAAACAACACTACATTTCAAGGAACCCAGGACAGACATCTCAACAGTAACTGAAATAGAACGTAAAGTATTCTATAGTGTTATTTGTAAAGCTATAGACAAGATTTTCAGGAGACTGGCTGCTCTCATGTATCAAGTAACCACATTTTTCTGAGGCGCACAGGGTGCCTAGCAGAGGTAGCAGCTCTGTGCTCCCAATCTTTTAAAAAGTTGTATTCTTCTGAAAATCTCACCCTTGCTGTTAGTGCTGAAACTCTGGAAGATCTAGTTGAGTCTGCAAATGTTGCCTATCATTATTATGTGGAATGTATTATATTGTATTAATATAAAGTGACCAAAATTTAATATACTCTGCTCTGACCTTCCTCAGGGTGTCATGCCTGATATGGAGGTAAATGGTGTGGTCCGTTCTGCACTGGGGCAGAGAACTTGTGAAAAGTCTATAAAGCTGTTCATGTAATCCTAGCCAGGTTGTTAAGCACCCTTATTCCCTAACTTTGTGCAGGTCAAATATTTATATTAATGTGAAAGAGACTGTTAAAGACATACCTTTACATATTCTGACATATGCAAAGTGTGTATGCCTGTTGTTAATCCATACAGAATACTCATCTCACATTCAAGGTCACGCTGTGCAGTTAGAAAAGTCACGACATGTTCTGGTTGATGGATGTATCTGGTAATTAGTTTTTAATTACTTTGGATTTTTCTTTCTTCGTAGGTTGATGATTCCAGTTGTGATGCTGAAATACTTTCCTTGCTCCTCAATGCCAAGTTAGTGGTGAAGTGCGTATCTACACCCTTCTATCCTCGCCTTATTGAGCACTTACTGGCTAACCAGGGAGGAGGAGGCTGGGATGCAGAGGAAATAGCAAAACAACTTGCAGAAGCAGGGTTCAGCGCAGAGGCCGGGTCCCTCTTGATGTCTCATCGAGGGACTCATCCTGCACTCAGGACTTTTACTACTGCCCTCCAGGTTATTCAGCATTGGATCTAAAAAGGTTGGATTTGTGGATTTGTCTGCCTTTTTGCTGGAGATCTTACACAAAAGGGAGAAATTGTTGTTCTAGTGAAGTAACAAAGTTAGTTATTACCTATGTTTTGTAGAAAATGCAAACAGCACACTTACAGTGAATTCCCATATACTTCTGATAATTTTTAAAAAAATTATTGGTGTGGACCGTATCATTCTGTTATATGACTAGGAAAGCATTGAATCTCATAATCCTTTTCAGATCAAAGTGTTAAATGATTACACTCTGTGACATATAAATGAAACATTAGTACGCTGGCAGGTTATATACAATTTGTCTTAATTTCTGTAAGTAATTTACTCTTGTCATAATGTAAAACTAATGTAAAAATACAATTATAAAGATATATGGAGCAAAAAAAAAATCACAATGAAGAATAATTTGAGAATTTCAAAACCTTAAAATTTGATATTGTGCAATGTTGTTACCACAGCTTTTGTTTGCAAGAAATAAAATATTTTGCATTTATTGTAGTCTCTCGTCTCTCCTCCTTTTAGACAGATAAATATTTTTTTCTTCAGCCCCTTTTTCTGAAATTCATGTTTCTCCTTAGTGGTGTTTATTCATAAGAACAAGCTGAACTTTTGTGTGCTTGCAGACAGTTCTAGTCTTTGAGGTATTTTTCCCCACACTTGGGAAGCCCCATCTTGAACTCTAAAGATTTCTTGATATTTTTTTTGTGAATGCACTTTCAAAGTATTTTAGTTATATTTTTCGGAGTTCTGAAAAATTGCATAGCTGTATTTATTTCTAAACATCTTGCTTAATAGGTCAAAGTATTTCTGATTGTTTTCAGAGGTTTTTTAACAAGGGGACTGTCTGTTTATTACACTGCATTACCGGAAGGGTTTGATGTTTCCATGTGTTTATAGGATTTTTTTGTTAAAATTAATCTGTAAATCTTTTGCCTAATCTTGTCTTCAGATCTAATTTTGATGTAACAGTGTACAGAAACATTGCACATGACAAGATCCATAGGATAATAGAGGTTGGAAGCAATCTCTAGAGGTAATGTAATCGAACCTCCTGCTCAAGGCAGAGTTCCTTTATTGTTGGAGCTGGTTGCTCAGGACTGTATTCAGTCGGATCTTCAAAACCTCAAAGGATGATGTCCCGCTGCTTGGCTGTCCCCATGCTGAAAAACTTTTCATGTTTGTGCTCTTGTTTGAACCTGTCTCATTTCAGCTTCTGCCAGTTGTCTCTCATCCTCCCACCGTGGACGCGGTGAAGGGTCTGGCTCCATCATCTTGACAACCTTCTTGTAGGCATCGGCTCCCCCATAGCCTTCCCTCCTCAAAACAAACAAAACCAGAAGAAGAACACAAAAACTATTCTAGTGCAGCAATTGCAGTTCATAGGTGATGTAGCTGGTTGTGCCATGCCTACAGTGCAGACACTGGTGGTGGATTCCATTAACACCGGTAATATTCAGCCAAAATTTGGCAACAGAGGGATCCAGTTCAGGTGCGGTTGCTCTGTGCCTCGGTAATAACGCTTATCTGAGCTTTCTGCTATTCGGGGTAGCCAGCCCCTTCGTTATGCAATATAGTAACAAACTGACTGTTACCGAGACAGTAATTTCTAAAATTCTCCTTTTTCCTAAATGTCAGCCTAAATCATAAGGAGGGAAGAAGAGTGGATTAAAAGCTTGAAGTAGCTATTTCATTACAAATTTGTATTACCGAGTTCTTTCCTAGGCTTCAGGATTTAGAAATGGGTGGTGACATTTGTGGAACCAAAGCTGACTCTTACTAGCATCGTCTTTGACTTGGGATCTGCTTTGTTTTATCAGCTTTTACTGACTGCAAATTGTTCAGATGTTAACCTTACCTTCCTCCTTACATAGGATTCTTAACATGATATTTAACGATGCTTTAATTCAGATTATTAACTTATTTTTCATACTTGCTGGTCCCAGCTGTCCTTCAGTGTTTTACAGAAGGCTATCTCATCCATGTATCTGACATACATATCAAATTCAAATTTATATCATTCAGCTATATTGCTTTAATTCTGGTCTCTTATGTTAGTAGTCCCAAGAGCCCCAGACTAGTAAAACAAAGTATATTTGAATTGCAGAGAAAAGAAAGGAAAATTTTAAAAAAGGTCATGTAACTGGAAATCGCAGGCAAACCACAAGGCGTACCACCAGCGAGAAAACCTTGGGTTATTCTGTAGAAGATACTTCTGTACTTTACAATGGAGCATTTTGGTTTGCCTGCATGTTTTGTTCTCAGGTTAGTAAGTTTAGTGATAGATTTTCTGAACATTCTCATTCAGGATCGTGAAAAGTTTGTGTTTAATGTCACTTTGGAGCTGAGCTGTAGATGAAGCTCTAATGAGTGGTGTTGATCTTCTGTCTGTTTTCTGTTTTGCTGGCATTACAAATCCATGATAAATGTTTTCCTTGCAGCCAGGACTACTGATTTATTCTGTATTCAAAACTTTCATCTATAAGAAATGGTTTTAGTATATACAGGCAAAATGATCAGCCTACATTAGATCCAAGTAAAATAAAATTTAAGGGGAGAGGGGGGGGAGTGAAAGAAGATAACGAGGATATGTGTATTCCAGTGCCTGCTTTTTAGTATCTTCTATATGGTAGAATAATATTTGAGGCTCTAGGGGTGACCAAGATACGGTAGCAAATGCTATTGTGTTGGGTTTGGATTTGTTTTTAAAGGTTAAAAAACTCACCTTGTATTATTAAATAGTACTTAAGACTCTGAACAGTTCAGTTTTGTCAGTTTGTTTAATTTGCAGTTAGGATCTGTTCAGAATACAGCATGAGCTGACTTTTTTTTTTCCCCAAGACAAGTTCATGTTCTCGAGATGCTTGTGCTCCCAAAAGCAGGTGAATAAAGAGTTCAGTTGTATCTCCAGGAGCAATGCTTCCTAGGGCTGTTAATCCTCCTTTGCCTGAAAAAACACTGATAGTGTTTGCATCTTTGACAAGCTTTTTGCTGCTTGGTACATGCAGCAAAGCAGCAAAATATATCACCTTTCTTTTGGATAAGGAGAACCAGAGATTAGGGAAGAAAGATCATAACTCACAATTTCTTTCTCTGTTGGAAATTGTAAGTGGAGACAGTATGTCATTGCAGCAGATGCAAAATAGACACTTTTGTGTTTATAAACAAACCAGTGCAATTTGGTGAGTGGAGTGGCTACATACGAATTGGATATTTTCCTTGTATACTGATTCTGTGATTTATTGTTTGTGACATTCTGCACTGTGAAAAGATGCTTTGAGAGGGTGGCCATAGAAATGGATACCTTCATCATAGGGGTAACAATTCCTACCCTTGCAAAAACACGATAATTTTTCAAGTTTGTTTTATTTACCTCTACTTTCCCTTCAAAAGCCAGCAAAGTGGGTAGGTACTCTGTGCAAGGTCAGGTTTCACGGAAGAGTACGCAGGCAGTAATTGTACCCGTTACCCACAAAATGGGATGCTAAGTGAAACCTTGGCCTCTCTGCTCCCGAGAAGGGTGGTGGGTTACAGAATGACAGCAGACCACGTAGGAACTGGAGATTTTACCTGCGTTCATCTGTCAGCAGGTGAGTACTGAACGAGAATGCTCTGGCCGGAGAGCAAATCAAGGGCAGGGCAGCATCGAAACAGCCACAGCCATTGAAGAAAGTGAAAAAGGGGGCCAAGGCGAGGATTTTGCGAGGGTTGTATTTCACTGCACAACACACAGCGAGTAACATCTAACACCTTGCTGGTTTATCGTACTGATTGATGATAGACCGAGAGATTCTGAAGGAAGGGAATGAACACAAAACTAGAAGTGTTCCACCTGTAAAATGGATTTATTATTGTAGCATTGCCCACCATGTCTACCACGTTTCTTACTTAAAAGTTTCCAGGTTCTGAAATTCTAGTATTTTTAAAAGAGAGTACACATTTTCAGTAAAGCCCTGAGACTTGTCTCACTTTTGAGGCTGTATGATTTGATCTGAATGCCCAACTTCTCATAAAATTGTGTATCAGTAGAGCCACCTCCGTTATTTATGTGTTTTTATCTTTCATTTGTTTCAAATGATGTCCCTACTTCTTATATCAGAAAAAAATTAAAAACTAAATCACTGTCCACCCTCTCTGTTTTTATGGACTTCTAATAAACTCAGTCTTAGTTGTGTCTTTCCCAGCCTGTTGAGTCCTAGTGTACTTAGTTATTTCTCTGTAACCTTTGGTCATCTTCTTCATTTATCTCTTTATCTTTCTCAGTATACTTTTTGAGACATGGAAGGAAGGAGCAGAACCATGCCTTGTATCAAATGTTGCGGACACACCAAAAGTTCATCTAGTGGCATAAAAATGTTTTTCAATTTGATTATTTAACTGTTACTGAGCACTTGAGGTAGTGTTTGTGTAGGATTATTTGTTTTGACCCTGAACTCTCTTTCCACATTGGTAGCAGTCATCTGAGATTACATTACTTTATATGTTTTTTACAGTTTATTTTAAGATTGTTTGTCTCATGTACATCATTGTAGTTACAGATCGAAGTCCATTTACCAGTTGATCACCCAGACATGGAAACTTTCAACAGTTTTTCATTCAGCCCTTGTTCTTACTCAAAAATTGGTCTTCATCAGCACTCTTTGACACCTTTACTATTGGTCACCTTTTGTAGACACAGAAAATAGTCAACTTGAGTCTCTTGAGCAACTGCCTGCACTTGAAAACAGGTAGCTCATTTTGCTGAAGATGAGGCACATATGTAAAAGAAGAGTAGATAAAGGTCCTACAGATGGTCAGGAACAGGCTCACCCTTAGCTTGGTTAAATCCTCTGCTGACGTGGTTCTGTTCTCCACGAGAGCTCAGTGCCTTAAACTCTCATACGTTTGTCCTCAGTGATGCCCTGTTGCACTAGGTGGAGATGGAGTACTGAGTTTCCAGAATGAATGAGCATCCCACCATACAGCAGGAAGACTTAAGCAAGACTGGGACAGAGCCTCATCTTTCCTTAGTGCTTAGGAGAGCTGGTTTTTAACTACAACCAGTATTTTCAGTAAGTAATTATAACAGCTAATACTTTAGAGAGGGGAAAAAAAAAAAAAAAGCACCTCTCTAAACCTTTCTGACTACCATGACATTCAGAAACACGAAAATCTTTCTTACTTTGATTTCTTCTTATAGTGATAAATTTCATCTGTCATTTTTCTTCACTTGCTTTGGGGTTGGCTAACAAAGGGGATGGCTTAGTGCACATGCTAATGACTATGCTGTTTGAACAAAGTGGGGTATTTTATCATGTTGACTGAACCTTCATAGGATATGCTAAGCTGTGCAAACAGAAGATAAAGTCTGACGTTATGGCCAGCTCAGTCATAGCTAGATCTGACAACCTGGTCAATGTTTCTACCTAAACATAGAGGCTCTGCTTCCTGAAGCTGTCTGGGAGTGGATGGCAGAGACCCCAACAGCTTCTCTGTTGCACAGCTGTGTCATTTCCAAACCCCAGGTTCCTGTATTGCTTGTCAATACCAGATACGTGACAGTTAGTGGCAATTTTTTATGTATGTGGATGGTTGACCCCAGCTTCATGGCAGGTGCCCACTAAAACCGCTCTATCACTCCCCTCCTCAGCTGGACAGGGGGAGAAAATATAACAAAGGGCTTGTGGGTTGAAGCAAGGACAGGGAGAGATCGCTCACCAATTACTGTCATGGGCAAAACAGAGTAGGATAATGAGAAATAAAAACAAAATCTTAAAACACCTTCCCCCCACCCCTCCCTCCTTCCTGGCTCAACCCCACTCCCGGTTTTCTCTCCCTCCTCCCCCCAGCAGCGCAGGGGGACAGGGACTGGGGGTTGGGGTCAGTTCCTCACACGCTGTCTCTGCCGCTCCTTCCTCCTCAGGGGGAGG
>JAVJGG010000017.1:16660066-16679172 GCA_035590195.1 Aviceda cuculoides | reverse complement strand
AATGAATGTAAGCTTTATTTCAAAATTACAAAAAATCATTTTGGTTGCTTTTATATCAACATTAAATTGTAAGAATTATTCAAATGTAGTATCATCAATGATACAAACACCTTTACTACAATTTTGGGGGGGGGGTTTTGTTTTCTTTAGAAATTGCCTTCCGCTTAGCACCACAAAATTATTTGGGATAGGACAGAAGTCCAGTCTCCTGGTTTTCGAGATATTTATGAATTTGTACATGTGGTCATTTTTTTTCTTAGAAATTGTAAAATAAACTGATTTAATTTGTATTTTACATGAAGAAATTATATTCCGTGTACTCTAAAAAAAAAAAAACAGTGAGGGAGAGGGAGACTGAAGGATCAGTTTTCATAATTCTTAATGTGCAGGTAAGATTTAGTAAAGTTGTTGGTATTTTCCAATTTGCTTTTCTCCACATGTTGGAATGATGATACGATTTTGAATTAAGGATTTTTCCCTTCCTCTTTCTAGTGAGATTCTTAATGCCTTTTAACACAGTAAAGTGATATTTTTTTTAGGTCAGATAAAATCATTAAAAATTGTTCTCTAATGTTGCCTATGCATTTCATTTCATATTCACCATGCCTTGGGCTTTCAGATGGAAAAAAAAAAAAAGTCTTTGCCTCCATTGACTTCTGCAGAGATAAGCTTTGATGTTTCTGAACATTCACTGTGTTATTAGTTTCTATTTATAGTAATGTATATTTCTGTATTCCTACAAACATTGAAACAAAAGGCTGGAACTGGCTGAAAAGTAGGTGATGTTAACAGCTTCAGCATCACTCAATTTTTACAGATGCTATAAAGGTGTGCAAGGGCAAATGTCTCTCCAGTTTACAACTCAAAAGTTTTCACTAAGCAAATAGAAAAAATGTTACTGCTCTCTTCTAACCTGCAAACCAACCTGGGATCTGCAAGCCAAACTTGATTCTCCTCTCATGTTGCCTGGTGACCTGTAAAAATTCAGCACCTCAAGCACAGAATAACTGTGTCTTTTTTATGGTTTTGGGTGTGGTTTTCCCATCCCACAGAGTTTTGTAGTCACAGCCTCTTCAAATGAACCCTTGGATATATCTGTATAACCCAACAGAAAAAAAGTGTTCTGAACAAGTCCTACTAAAGATATCCTATGATTTTTTGTTGTGGAGAGGAGGTTAAAAAGAAAACGTGAAAACTGCCTATAAAATATGGCCAATATAGGAGTTTTCTAGGTCATGGGTGTGCAACTGAGATATTTGATTGATTGGAAGTCTTTATTCTGTGTTTTGGATATGTACACTCACGATAGAACTGGTGGTCCATAAGCACAAGTCACAGCTTTCTTGTGGTGCTGAGACTATGGCAGTGTCCTCTGTAAGCCCGCCAGTGATCTCGGGTGGGAGGTGTCCACTGCAAAGATGAGTGTCTCGGTAGGTTTGGTGTGTAGTTTTTCCTGGAGACTGAACACGTCGGTCAGGTTGGACGGCTGTAACCAAGGCTGAGGACGTGAGCACAGCGTGGCTCAGAGGGTGCCCGGAGCTCCGCTGCGAACGGTGGGTGGCTGTTGCCCAAGGAGGAGTCATCAGCGGCCGGAGGATAGTGTGTGATTTTTTAGGTACAGATACTCCTTGCTGGATCTGTGTTTCCCAGGATTGCCTTGCTATTCCTGTCAACTCCATTTTGAGTGGAAACAGAGTGGTGTGCTATTCTGACCGGATGGAACTATCTGGCTGCTTTTTGAGTCATTATTTATTCACTGAAACTAATTTTGTTTTCAGAAAGATGTAGTATGTGATTTGCTTTCCCTCTGGCAATAGGGCTAAACAGTGTCAGCTTCCATCCACTGGAACCTCTTCTGCTTCAACATCTTCTTTTTTTTTTTAAAGGATTGTCCAGTAGACTACACACAAGACCTGGACAAGAACTTCTGCAAGTTTTAGTGTATTGCTTCTATTTCTGCTCCAGTATGGAACAGTATAGCTGAAGTGTATTGAAAACCATTTAGTTAATGGTAGCGAACATTTTGAGGCCAAACTGAACTCCTCACTGATTGTGGAGAGTGGCAATTTGTGTATGTATTCCTATGTGGAGTGCAATGGTTTATCTATCTGAGCAACTCCAGACAATGTGGTAAATACAGGATTCAAAAGTTAAGCAATTGCAGGAAGAAAAAGGTACATGTATTGAATATCCCCTTTTGCATCCTCAAACCCCATAAACATTAGATTAGCAGATAGTGCAGGGGGGGCATCCCATTGAAATTTTTTTTTTCTTTCTTGTTGTCTGCTGTCAGATTGGAAAGAGTCACAGAGGACAGAGAGGACGGGTGTGGATCAACCATCCACGAACACTACCTTCTGTGCTGCTCTCTGCAATGTCAGCCTGCTGTTGGTGGTGAATGAATTACTTCTTCCAGGGAGGAGCAATTAGAATTCGTGTGACAAAGAAGACACAGTTCAGCATTTGGCTTCTTATGGTGAATTTTTATTGTTAAATAAAAAGGGATCCTAACAACAGCGCTTGCGGAATTCAGGCCTTCTTCTGGAAATGAGAGAAATAATAGTTTTAAGCTGACAGAGTAGTCTCTGAAATAGTCACACTACTGCTTCGTATGAACATACCTCTACGTACTTATTTATTTATTTATTTTTTAACTATGTATGAGTGGAAACATAGAAAAATGTGGCTAGAAGGACTTTGGTCCTGACACTGTTAGAGATGAAAGCAGCTAAAAAAGGCTACTGGCTTCTTCTGGGATCTTCGCAACTATCTGATGCAACTGCATCTGTGCCTGCACTCTGAACTCACCTGTACTACAAAGATTTCTGTGGCTGTTTTTTTTTTGGTTTTTTGGGTTTTTTTATTATGCTGCCATAAGTGCCACCTGCTGAGCGTACAGAGAATCTGACTTATCTTCCAAGGGGAGAATGATGCTCTGTATGCAATGGGCAAGCTTCAGGCAATATGGAGACATTGCGTGGCCAACGTGCTGATGGGTCTCGTCATGGGCAGGCCCTGACAGAACTGGCAAACCTAACTAAAAGAAAACAAAAAAGAAAACCCCAGGGACTCACTGAGCATTGTGGAATAGTTGTAGTAACATGTATGATGTGATAGGAACAAAAGCAGTTACAAGTTAATTGGTTTGGTGAAATAGGAAGGAAATGCTGAGTAGCATGCTGAGAGGCTGCTAGCCACATGTGCACAGCTCGGGGCAAGGAGGCAGGGACTTCAGCTGGCCACAGCTATCTGTCACCTTGAAATGACACTCTCCAGCTCTTCTCTCTGGTCTGTCTGGTACCTCTGCACAACAGATAGTTTGGCTTTGCGCCTCTTTGATGGTAACCACCTTCAGAAACTCCCAGCAGGGTGCAAATATTAACGAAGAGGATAGCTGTGTAGGGAAGGTCCATGCTCACGGAGGCTGTCCTTGTAGAGAGAAGAGATTTTCATGACTTAGCTATGGGAGCACAGAAAGCACGCTCTTAAACCTCCCCCCAGTCTTGGTTATAACACAAGTTCGTTCACATTCATGAAACCTCTCCAGGCCTACTGGGACCACTCGTCTGTCCCAATAGACAGGAGTGCTGCATTAAGCAGGAGATACTTATCTTGATTTCAGACTTGGATGAGGATTAGATTTATAAAAGTATGTGCTGTCTTGACAGGGTTGCTTTTAAAACCAGAGTTTTTAATATCTGAGAATAGAGCCTGCCTGTCCCCGAGCACAGGGCTGTGTCCCATGCAGGAGAATAACCTGTCTCTGCTCTTCTGAATACAGAGCTAGCAGCTACGATTCTCATCAGACTGTTGTGGCTGTGATTTACATGAAGTTGGACAGGTTGTTAAGGAAGTCAAGAATGGTCATGAGAAACGTGTTTAGTTTAGCAAACTAGTTAGAAGTGCTGATGCTTCTGGAAAGAAAGTTCCTTTTTATTGTCCATTGAACACCTAGTGAGATCCAGGGTAACAGCTACCCTTGTGAAAGGGAAGACGAAATAAAAGATGATTTTATTACCTGAGAAACAGCTTTACTTCAGTCTTACCTTTCCATAGTGGTATATAAACCTTCTGTATGTCTTGGCACCAGAAACATATAACAATGAGTAGTTCTTGTTGCTGTGGGTTTTGGAGAGACCATCTGTGCAACGAAATGCAGATCTGCAGGAATGCTTACGTTGTGGAAAATGGAGCTGCGAAATGGAGCTGAACTTTACAAACAGTTGGGTTTAATCTACATATAGCAATTACTTTTGCCGTCAGCAGTTTAAAATTACCTGTTCAGAAAGGTTTAAGAGAATCAGATTTCTTCTTTTAAAATGAAGTATAAGCTACATCTATATGAGACTGTGCTGTCCAAAAGCTCCCCTTCAGTTCTACCATGTAAGACAGATTTGCAGGGACTTCTTACTAAGTACCTTACTGTGGCTGTGGTGGGAGGTCCCAGCAGAGCCTGAAGGTGCTTTATACTGGCTTTATGCACAAATAAGTCATCTGCTGGTGTGTGTGCCACGAGGAAATAATTCGAGGTAGGCAGGATAGACAGAAAAGGGAGGTCAGTCCAAAGGATTCTTTTGCAGGAGAAAAAAGATTGCAATTGGAGATGTGTACTGCACATATACCATTTACTCCTTGTTTGTGTTCACTAGTGATAGCACCCAGTGTGCTTGGCTGATGAACAAAGAAGGAGCAGGGTGGGACAACATCCGCAATACACTCAGGGTGGGAATGGGCCCACTTAACGTGTTATAAGATCCAGTGACTCAAGACTTAAGGTGGATTTAATTGTCACTAAGTACATTGCTCTTTGATAAAAGGTCAGCATTACTTTAACAGAAATGGTATATGAGATAAATTTTGCACCGTTGGTATTTTGAATGCACAATACGTGCATAATAATAAAATTTAAAAAAACAACAACCCAAACCTCTGACGCCATTCAAACTACTGTTGAGTCTGCCTAAAAACATCCCTGATATTTCTGTAAGGTGGACTAGGCACAGACATATCTAAGTGAAGAGTCTCTTGGAAGAGCAAGAAGAGAAAGTTTATTCCCTAGAAAGAGAACCTGGTGGAAAAGTATGCAGCAAGAATCTGATTTACTGTTGTATTGCACATTTGTCTTAAGTGTAGTACAAATGAATTGTGCAAGGGACCTTTGTAAGCTCAAGTTGCCATCTGTAGTAAGAAAAAAAATCTTATGCTGGAACTAATTACGTGACTTCAGGGATCTTGCAAAATGAATATCTAGGGGATCCTCTTGGTGAACCATTCTTTCTTACAAACCAAAGAAGATGAAGGAAAGAAAATCCTGGAGCCAAGCCAGCGGTTATGTGAATGATTTAAAACTAAAAGTCTTGTTTCTGAAAAAAAGCTGTGCCCTGGTCTGATGCTTCAGCCGTAAATGGTTGTAAAATTGGAATTGTTCATCTTCCCTTGAAGGCACTAATTCTGTCAGCCAGCAACTATCTGGGACAGCCACAAGTGTCTTAAAATAGCAGCCTGAAAGGAGACAAAGTAAGTTTTAGACAAACTCAGTCTTCCATGAGTAAGTTGAACAAAGATTCATTTGGCTGGAAGTTCCTGTTTCCAGGGCTAAGGAGTTGATTACATACAATAAAGTCAAGCAAGGCAGGAGTGTTTTCTTCTACATAGTTAGAATATATATTTTGCTATGGATATAACAAACCTGATATATATTTAGAAGTCTTTGATTTTTCAAGTTTCTAATGATATGTTTTGGCACATAAAATGTCCAATTTTTCACTAGATGAAGTGTTTCCAATATTCCTCGGGCACTTCTAAGAGCAACAATTGAAATGAAGGGTTTGATTCACAAAACAGAGCTTCTCCCGGACCTTCATCCAACAGTGAAGTAGTGACAGTACTCTGGCTGGTGGAGTCACCTGGTGGAATCAACACCTTCCTCTTTCTAGGCTGTGACAAATGTTTTACCACAGACTACTTTGAATAGTATCTTTAAAAGAAGTTTTAAATGCAAATTATCTCCATCATCCAGTCATTTTTCTGACGGATTTTTCAGGTAAATCCAGTGTTGCATGTCCCCTTCCAGACAAAAGTATTTGAAAACATTGTCTCAAACTTTAGAAATCTTTTGAGAATCTGACTTCTATGTCTCAGTAAACATGATACTTGCTGAATCAACTTTTTAGTGCTTTTGTGCACATCTGTGTGCTGGCATCTAACCGTAGATATCTTAATCTTGATTGATTGAACTGAATCATGATTCTAGCTTGCATATATAAATCTCTACGCAGAGAGCAATGTTTGGGTGTCATAACCTGGAGCTAAATCCCACCTATAAGGTCACACTAAAAGATGATGTTCTTAGCCATTCGTTAGCATATTGGTAGGACCTTGCAGTGCAATGTACTGTGGTGGAAAAGGCTAACTTGGATGCTGGATAAATGTAGTAGGATAAGAAGGTAATTTTGGTCTAGCATTGCTGAGTCAATGGATTTGTCACTTAAGTCTTCACAAATACAATAAAATTTGTGAGAACATCGAACTGATTCATAACTATAAAAAATGTCTTATGGTGAGAGGCTTAAGCAGCTGAAGGCTCTGTAAAAGAAGACTATGAGGTGATTTGGTTGTTGGGGATAAGACTCTTCTAAGTAGAGAACATGGAGTGGTGAAGAGGTTTTATTTTTTGCAGAGAAGTGTAGAAGTATCAGTACTTCAAAGGGTTTGGCTTAGTCACACAGATTTTGTTTTTAACAGTAGATATAATTAATTATTTGAACAAACATTTAGAAAAAGGTGATTTCTTTAACCTTTCAATATTTTTATTGCTCTTCTTTCTCTCAGATGACAAACTTTTAGTAAAACTCAGTTACAAATTTCTGCAGTATATGCAAGGAGTAACTAGTAACATCTTGTTGGATGACCTGATCTACAAAATTCTTTCCTCTAGATCCTAAATCTGATTTAATGTCATCTTAAACTCAGTGCCTTTCTGTGCGTAGGTGTAGATCTAGGCACGTAGATGTCATTCTACACTAGCAGGTACTGTTACTCACATGTAAAGTCAGGTAGAAGGTATTCATTGTTCAAGCACAATATCTCTCCTATTTCAATGTATATGGACAGTTTTCAAAGCTACTTTTTGAATTATTTTGTCTGCCTGCTATGATTTTATCAGCTGAAATAAAAACCATCAGGCTTTCAGGTGATATTATCTGTACTCATGCGATTTATTTACATACTTGTTTCCATTTAGAGATTTCACAGCTCACTAAAATCAGGCTGTGTTATTGAAGTTTTATAACTTAGAGAGGTCCAGAATATAAGATTTACTTTGGGATGTGAGCTAAGACACAGAAGACGACCATTACCACCATAACTTCAAGAAATGCATTTGCTTATACTTAGTAGAGGTAGCCCTTTGCTACTGCAGCAATCCTGTAGCATCAGACTAATGCCATTATGTCTGGCCATGAAGACCCCTCACATTGGAGGGCTGTTTAGAAAAGGCTTTTCTGTCCCTTAAGAATGAATTCTATTTTGTTCTTCGCAACTGTGACCCTGCAGTCACCTAGTAAGAGTGTTCTGGAGTTAAAACTCTGACCGCACTGAGAGAGCAGAGTTGTAAGCATCATAAGTCATCTCTGAGAAAGTGAGCAGGGAGGATTAACGAAAGCCCTGGCTCCTTCCCTTTCATATACTCGAGGTCCAGACACATGGTGTAAAGTGTGTCTTGTAAGTCACAAAAGGCAATCATTGATCCAGAGGTTAAGTAGACAAGAGAAAGTAGAAGAAAGATATAATTGCAAGGAGAGATTAAATGATTCACCTGCTCTGAAACCTGACAAAGAAGCAGTGCTGCCTTTTTTCTGCTCCCAAGACCTCTGCAGGGGCAGAGGCATGGGGGTTCGAAGCACTATACTGGCATCTGTATGGGAATGAGAAGGTACGACCAGTTTGATTTGCATGCCTGGTTTATAATATTCCTGTTTATTTCTGTTAAAGGAAGTTGTGTTGTAAACGTGAGAGAGCTGTAATACTTACAAACATGTTTGGAAAAACTTTTAAAACCCAGCTGGTTTGTGTAATCATGCCTGCCTAGCAAGAGAGGAGCCTTGGAGGGAAGAATGCACAGGCAAGAAAGATAGTTTCAAAAGAAAGAGGTGGAGTCTATGTAGAAAGCTGCTTTTTGTGGCATTCAGTGTGTGAATCTTGTAGGTAATTTCATGCTTTCTAAAAGAATTAAAACTGGTGCTGGGCTTCCGTGAGAGGAGGCACAGCAGACTGAAACCGAGATGGCTGTAGAGCAAGCCGGCAGACAGGGCCCAGCAGCAGACCGTCTGCATCGGGGTCTGAAGCTTCGAGCACCTCTCCTGGTTTGGCCCTCTTACCAAGCATCAATATTATGATTATTTAGGCTGGGGTAGATTTCACAGGGACATCCTGTTTAGGGTAACAAACTGAGTTGGGGAAATCCATATTGTTATGTCAGTAAAGGTTACCAGGAATATGAGGTAAACTTGGTCTGAAGTGGTCAGTATTTTGTCATTAACTATCTTTGCCTCTTGAAATATTTTGGATTTCCAGTTTGCTGTGATGTTGTGTTGTCATTTTATCTCCTTTGCCTTTCCTAAGTATTTAAATACCTGTTTGCAAAATTCAGAAGACAGTATGCACAGATGATCCCCTCCTTTTCTGTTTATTTATTTTTAAATAGGAACTCCTAGAAATGAGAACTGGGAATTGTTGCCACTCGCTGTATGCCAGTATGGAGGCTGACCATCTGGAAAGCAACTTTGCAGAAAAGGATCTGGGGGTCCTGGTGGACACCAGGTTGAACACGAGCCAGCAATGCGCCCTTGCAGCAAAGAAGGCAAATGGTATCCTGGGCTGCATTAGAAGGAGTGCTGCCAGCAGGCTGAGGGAGATGATCCTTCCCCTCTAGTCAGTGCTGGTGAGGCCACATCTGAAGCACTGTGACCAGTGCTCCCCAGCACAAGAGAGATAAGGACATACCTACCATGGAGAGAGTCCAATGAAGGGTGACAAAGAGAAGGCTCAGAGGGATCTTTTCCACTGGTATAAGTACCCGAAGTAAGAAAGAGGATGGAGCCAGGGTCTTTTCAGTGGTACCCAGTGACAGAACAAGAGGCAATGGGGACAAAATGAGACGCAGAAGGGTCCATCTGAATATCACGAAACACCTTTTCACTGTAAGGGTGACCCAGCACTGGCACAGGTTGCCCAGGGAGGTGGTGGAGTCTCCCTCCTTGGAGATACTCAAAAGCCACCTGGACATGGTCCTGGGCAAAGGGCTTTAGAGGGCCCTGCTTGAGCAGGGGGGTTGGGCAAGACGACTCCACAGGTCTCTTCCAACCTCAACTGTTCTGTGATTCGGTTATGAGACCTAGGTATGTACAATCATTTTCTGTGCTCTTGCTGACACCTTTCATCTATTGTATAGCTACCAGGGCAATACCATCACCGTCATATCTGCAGGCACGTGCATTATCCCCCAGGGCAGGTAGGCATTGAATTGGCCAGCTCATACTCCAGTCGGGCTGGCCAGACTCCCTTGCAGATTGGGTGCGCAAGCACTTTGATTCTTTCTACATGGTGCAGTTCCTTTGGTAAGGTATCAGACCCTTAGCAGGGCATTTTAACCTGGTCATGGTGCTGTGCCCTGCTACCTGAAGCAGATCTAGGAAATGGTTGGAGTTGAGGCAGAGGAAGGATATGGACCTACCAGAATAGATAATTGATCTTCTCGGTCTGTGTTTTAACTTCTAATAGTAACTAGTTGTGTGATGGATCTTTGTTGCTTGCGTGTTCAATTAGTTCATTTCTGAGGTGAGAAACATCTTCACGGTACCTTCAAAACTAGTTTTATGCTTTTAAAACCTTGGAAGCATTTAAGAAAAATAAGAAAGAAAAACATGAGGATTCTGCTTTTGGAAGCTTATTCTGTGGCTGGAAGGAAATTGTATTATCCATTGCATATGTGCTTAACCTAATCTGTACGAGCCTCCTAAAAATAAAGTAAAAAGTCCTTTTTCTGTATGAAAAGCACTTTGGGAAAGCCAGTTAGTGTGACTACTATGATTTTATTTGGATTCAAGTGAAGTCTTTTCATGCTAAAGAAATTATTTTTGGCAGTATTTGAAATATGACAGAGAAGCTGGTGTTTGAAATGCAGTATCAGAGGAGATGAGAGTTTGGAAGGAAAAGCAGTTGGTGCTTCCCTCCCCTTGGCTTGTCTAGCGCTGTTCTGCTCCATATAATTAATAACAGTAATATTGGCTCTCTGGTAAAATGACGATATTCAATTTTGTGGATCAATAATAAACAATATAGTATATATCAAATGTGTGATAGCATATCTGTGTAGGCATTTAGACTCAAGCAAACTAAATTCAATGTTTTGGTTCTAGCAAGCTGCTTGGTAAATTGAAGCTGTTAAAAGCATCTCTTCAAATACTTTAAGAACTGTGGGTGAGAAGTACTGTAATATCTAAATATTTTTATTGTAATTATTTACATTTAATCTTTAAACTTTTGCTTAGGATAGACTTGAAAAAATACTTATTAAATACTGTAGCCAATTAATTCGACTTTGCAGTTATTTTTAATTTGTTTGCAAATGAGTATTCAATAATTTCTGTTAATAATTCTTAATCTGCAAATTTCTGGCAAAAACTGTTTTTAAGGATTCTGCAGGCAGTGGTGAGCTTTTTTATTCTTAATATGATGTAAGTATTTTGTATCTTAGTAGATATTTTCTCTTCTCTTTTCTTTTTTTTTGAAACAAAGTTGATTTCTCAAGTGTTCTCTTACTACAAACTTGCCCTTGCTACAGATATTAGGTAGGTTAGCATATCAAATCAATACCAGTGATGCAGGGATACAAAAAATTAAGCCAATAATTTGTTTGTCTTTTTAATTGGAGCCAGTATTCAAAGAGAGTGTTATAATTGCAGTTTTCCTTTACTTGGTTGCCAAAACTGAATTTTGATCTGTTAAGCACACAGTCTTAATACTGTTGTGGGTTTTTATTTTCAGTGCATGTTCCACTGGAACCTCTTGGGGAGGTTTTGTACTTGTTTAGAATGAAATGGGTTCTACTTCATCTGTGAAATGCAGCAGAGCTAGATCCTCATAGCTGAATCATCTAGAGAAGAAAAGGTAAAAATCTTAAACCTCTAATATTGTCATAAATTACTAAAAAAAGGGAAGATTGCCAGCAAAACTAGAAAATATAGCAGGTGTTTTCCCAAAATGTTAACTAGCCAGAAATCTGAAATATTTCATGCTGAGCATTTCAGAAGTAAACATTTATACTGCAAATAATGGCATAATTCTATGACAGCAGGACTTGTACAAACTGAAACCTGTGTTGTATTACATAATCTTGCATTAAAATACTTCTTTATTATAGCTTATACACACATATCATTAAAGATTTCATTCTGAAGGAATCAATGTGATGGCAGAATAGTGGCTGTCTTCTTGTCTCGTGTATCCGTTGCAGTGCTTATTTCCATTTTCGTTCTGTTATTGTAGCATGAATAATATAAAAGAATAAAACTAAACTCACTGATAATGTGAGGACATGTTAATGAACCATGGGCAATGGAAGATATGCCCTAGGCTTACCTATTTCAGAGGTAAACTTGGTAGGTTTATTTCTGACTGTAATCTTAAATGGAAGGATATAAAACAAATAAAATGGGACAGATGATTACTACAGGAGAAGTCTGCAACTGCTGTAAAAGCACACTCCAGAGCAATGTTGTTGAACCTTCCCCAGATGGTTGAATCTGTTCTGCCTCTGTCAATACATCACCATTTCCCTGGACGAGGAGCAGGGAAGCCATGACCTTGGGTCTGGGTACAATCTATGACTGCCAATTCATGCACCTTCCCAAGCATGTGATTTTTTTTTTTTTTTTTTAAGGTCATTGTAGGGCAAAACTAATGGTTCATGGCTGCCAAAAGTGTTTGAAAATGCAGGTTCCTTATTCTTGGTTTTTTTGTGGTTTGGTAGTCGCTGAGTATGCTTTTGTCTTCCCACACAAAACTGTGGATTGCGATTGTATTAGTTGACCTGAACCTACCTGAAAATAACAACATAATGGAGAATGGCACATTTAAATGTGCTCAGCAGACATGATGACAAATATATCCACTCATGTAACAGCCATGGGCTGCATTGTGTGTGAAAACATGAATTTTGAAAACTGTGAGCACAAAGCAGTGCAAGCAAGCCCCATACTCCCAAAGAGGTGCTGCAAAGCCCCAGCAAGCTGCACTCCTTCATCTTTCCCAAGCCAAGAGCGCAACTCTCTGCAATACATCTCAGCTCTGGATACCTGCTTCTCAGGGCTCTGTATGTCGCATGCTTGCTTCGTTCAGGCATTGCTGCTGGCTGGCTTTGGTCCTGCTTTTACTGTGTTTTAAAGCAGACCCAGGTGCATTTTTGAAATGTATATTTATATGAGCATATATTGGCATTGTGAAGTCCCAGAATGTGCAAAATTAACTTTCTTCTGCTCTATTCACTCTGGCACCTCTTCAGCTTCCCTCCCAGTGTGCCTGGGGGAAGAAGAGCAGCCTTACCTCTTGCCCTGGAAGTTGTGGTATGCCTTTTCTTTAAGGCAGAGGGAAAAGGTATGAATTCCTCAGGGTTTTTATAATTTAGCAGGCTTCTAATAACCTCTGGCTGTTGGGAAATGCTATACACCTTGCATTTCTTGATAATAATGGCAGGCAGGCAACATAATTTTTAATCTAGCATACTCTGTATTAATTCCGAGATTGTTGACAAGCTAGGATAATTGGAATGCTTCCTTATTCTCATGGCTATCATCTGCCTATAGTAATTATTTAGTAGCTTGTCATTGTATTTAAAAAAATCATTTTACTGTCTTAGCTTCTGTGTGGTTGGGAAAGTTTTGGGTTGCAGGAGCAACCCATTTCCTTTGTCAATGAGATGTGTGCACACACAAGCAGGATATTCATCCTTGCTATTGCTTTGAACAAAAAATGATATTAGGTGAAAAAAAAAAAATGTCTGCTGAAGACAACTTAGAAATGCTGTAGAACAGTTATGGTTTATCCTTTCCTTGATCATAGACTTCCAGTTGCCTCTGGCCCCAAAACACCATAACCAAATCACAAACACTACTTCAAAGGAGGTCACAAAGCCATTGGTAATACCAGCATAAAGTATGGTTTTCAGTATGAACTCTGGTAGAAAAAGTTGAATATTTCCAGAATCTATGTCTTTTTGCATTTATTCAGTTTTACTCGTGAACTTCAGCTTGGCTGCTCCTCACTTCTAGCAACATCAGGGCAAAGTGAACCAAACCAGTAAAGGTGACTCAGCTCACTGGAGAAAGTGCTGGGCTCCTAGTTTCTGGGCAGCACGGTTTGAAACAGTGGTGCCTGACTATGGCAGTTCAGGGTCACGGCCATTTCTTAATCCTCTTCAAAGACTTAATTTTGCATCATATATCTTTTTATTTTGGGAAGCCTGTTTCACCATTTAATACTATGTACCACCTACGCTAGGCTGATGAAAGGGAATAGCTCTCTCCTTCCTGGGCTGGAGGCACAGCCTTACCCAACTTCTGATGCAGCCTGAGGTCTCAACGGCTGCTGCACCAGGGTGGTAAGAGCTCCCTCAAAAGCAGTTTAGAGGGCTACTTTGCAGATCTCTGCACCCATACTCAGACCATAACTCTGTCCTCTCATGCGTGTACTGTAGAGGTTTGTCTTCTGTGGGTAAAGGACAGAGAAACTCTGTCAAGGCCATTGAGATAGATTTCTCTCTTCTGCATGTAGGGATCTTTCATTTGATAGGTTATGTTCCTCTTCCTTCTTGTTCTTCAGAAGCTTTCAGAGATGCTAACTAAACATGGAGTCTGTCAGTGAATTCTGGAAAAAAAACGTGGAAATTAAAAACTTTAAATGGAAGATGCTGCTAAATTTTGTGTTTAGCAATCAACAGTAAGCTTCATTAGTTTTGCACCTTTTAAAGGCACTTTTGTTAAAGAATATTAAGGAAAACCAATCTGACTAAAAGAAAAAAAAAAACCCAAACCCTTGGCTGAAAATATCCAGGAGTAAATTCAGACAACAGAAAAGGAAAGGAATAATTTCCAAACCCAAACCCCACACCCCTGCAGTGGAACAAGACTCTATTTAGTATTGCTTTCTTTTTCTCTACAAATTCAGTGAAGAATTTTCTTCATGGAACTAGGATATCTGTTTTGAGTTCCCTTTTTGTATCTGTGATGTTGTTTGAACTGAAAAAAAATTAAATATCTGCTACTAAAAAAACCTCCAACAGTCAAAAATTTGGCTCAAGCACAGTGCAATTCCCACTCCCATGAGACTTTAAGGAATTAAGCTCAGTTTAATAGTATTCCTCTATACGGGCTATAGTGAAATTGAAAGAAATCGAATGTATGATATAGTCTAACTTAATGTTACCTCTAGAACATAATCTGCTGTTTCTAGCCAGCATCTGTTTTATTTCTATTAGTGTACGTAGATCTCCTTCTGGTCACAGATATGTTGATGGAGGTTGAATCTTTTACAACAGTTGTGGCAAGGACTGGGTGTAATTCTCAAGTTAGTATATATGAGATATGTCCTCCTTCTTCCCATCACAGAGGATATAAATCTGTTGCACATTCTCTACGTACAGCCTGATTCGTTAGCTCAGACTGCTCCTGTTCTCTCCTTTCAAAGACTCTTGTGTCAGTGAAGCAGGCAATCATCCCATAAACAATGTCATTTACTAGTATTTAAGAGGATCTAATATTTCTCTTCTCTGCAAGATTTTCGCTACTTGGTGAGAAATAATCTGCTAGGCTGGTTTTTGCCATGAGGATTAATATTTGCCTGGAAGATCAATATTAAACTATAAAGCAGTAATTCCTGCCCGTGTCATGAACAGGGACCTTAATTTAGCTTTTTTTTTCTGCTGCTCAGGCAGTTGAAAATGAAGAGACCTTTCAGAGTCTCAATTTCAGGGAATTTGCATGATACATATAGAGACATATGTTTTGAATAATGAACAATACTCTCAAATTTTCCATTTCTTGTTTTAAAGACTGATCTTATAAACTACTGCTTTTAATTTTTATGGTAAATTGGAAGCTATTTTCCCCACATTTGCTTTACATATTCTCCTAATTAAGGTATGTTGTGGTTCAACCCCAGCCAGCATCTAAGCACCTCGCAGCTGCTCACTCACTCCCCCCAACCCAGTGGGATGGGGGAGAAAAGCAGGAAAAGAAGTAAAACTCATGGGTTGAGATAAGAACAGTTTAATAGAACAGAAAGGAAGAAACTAATAATGATAATAACAACAATAATAAAATTACAATAATAATAATAAAAAAAGGATTGGAATATACAAGTGATGCACAATGCAATTGCTCACTACCCACCGACCAACGCCCTGTTAGTGCCTGAGTGGTGATTCCTCCCAGCCCCACTGCCCCAGTTTATATACTGGACATGACATCGCATGGTATGGAACACCCCTTTGTCCAGTTTGGGTCAGCTGTCCTGGCTGTGTCCCCTCCTAACTTCTTGTGCCCCTCCAACCTTCTTGCTGGCTGGGCATGAGAAGCTGAAAAATCCTTGACTTTAGACTAAAGACTACTTAGCAATAACTGAAAACATCAGGGTGTTATCAACATACTTTTCATACTGAACCCAAACCATAACACTACACCAGCTACTAGGAAGACAATTAACTCTATCCCAGATGAAACCAGGACAGGCAGAATAAAATGCGTTTTGGACCTAAAATAAGCTATTTCTTTTCTGCAGTCTGCATTTATAAATTGAATTATCTCATTTCAATCAACTGCACCCTCTAATTTGAAACTGTCAGCATAAACCATAATTACAAAAGATATCTCAATAAGCAGGCTCTGATAATCTAATTCTTAAGCTGACATTTCAGAGTTAGCATACTTTGTTTCACTATCTTTTTTCTCAAGGAATGTTTGAATATAGGCTTCTACAAATGAAACTTTACAAGAGTAAGACACAAACTCTTTGGAAAAGAAGATCCTTTTCTCTTTTATAATTGACCATCCTATATGCACTTTCAAGTGGGCAAATAAAACAATTGATCATACCGTGCTCCATAGGTTGGTTTCAACAGCTAAGTGCTCAAACTAGTACAGCTGCAGTTCAGAGAGCTTCAGTTGTCCACACCATTGTTGACTTGGTCTTTATCTGTTATGAAACTAGGTCTTCATGAAATTAACTGCATATTTTGGTAAGAGGAGTTGCATCTAACTTGCTTTGGGCTCTTCAGAGTTTGTGCGTTCTGTCTCAGACAGAAAGGCTGCCACATCTGTATAGTACTCAGGGGCTAAAGCCATCCATTATAAAAGTAATCAAGTTTGGGGTTTCTGGTTTGGGTTCACTGCTGTTCCAGGAATGAAGATACTTCATGTTCCAACATCTCCTGTTACGTATTGTCCCGGTTCTTGGCAGATGAAGTAAAAGTAGTCCTCAATCCATTTTAGAAGCTGGATGCTTAGAATCTGTGACCTTGCAATATTAATTCAATTTTCCTTGCCCTGTCTCCAAGCAGAAGCAGATAATAGAGACATGCCTATGGTCACTTCTCTAACCATCTCTCAGGTATAAAAGAATTATAACATACTTTAGGTTGGAGGATGACTTCAGAGGTCATCTAGTGCAACCCACTGCTCATAGCAGAGCCATTCCCCAAACTGGGTCAGCTTGTTTGGAGCCTTCTCCGGCTGATCTCAGAAACCCTGATTCCACAGCCTTTAGGGGAATCATATCCCAGTGCTCAGCCACTCTTATTGTGAAAAACATTGCCTTAAATTTAAACTGTATATTAGAGGTGGCTTAAGATATATTTAGACCTCTGATTTAGAGTTATTCAGGAATTTCAGAATCCAGAATAGGAGGAACTATAGCCTAGGATCAGGGGTTTTAAAGGGACTGCAAATTTACCTCAAAACTAGATGGTGGCCTGTTCTAACACACATTTCGACTGCATTTGTCAAAGACTATTTCTTGATGTCTAGTCCACTGATGTCTCCTGACTCCTTTTTTGCAATCTCCTTTGCTGAATTAAGTCTTCTTGCCTGGTCCTGTACCTTCTCCTCCAGACAAAGAGCACAACAGAGAGGTAAGCAATGGACCTTTTAGCACCTTGCTAAAGAAAGTGCTCAGGCTGTCTGTTGTTTTGGTATATGGGTGATTGGTTCCCAGATTTATAAACAAAGGAGGAGGTAAAAGGGGAAGAAGTGGATGGCTAACTAACCAGATAGTACATGGACTTGAAAAATAAAGTTTTAAAAGCTGAAGGTGAGAGAATGTGAGGAGAAGGAGAAAGTGAGCTGGGGAACAGTGCCAGAAAGAAGATTAAATGCAGAAAAATGAGTGGATTGTTCTTGTCACATAAAATCATAAAATAGATGTATACTTGATTTCATAAGCAGATGGTTTCACTTTTTGTAGCACGTTCTATAACAAATGAGAAGTGCTTTAAAATACAGTCAGGTAATTTTAAAATTTAAATACAAAGAGTGTAGCATTGACTTTCTTTAAATATGTGACTTTGAAATTGTGATTCTGCCAAATCTGAGAAATATAAATCTTCATGCAGCATGGCATATTATAATCCAAATATTTTGACTAAAATGGGATATGTGCCTCCCTCCTCCTGCTGCAGTGTTATGTAAATGCGCTACTGAAGGCACAAGATGATACGACTTGACTTTCTTTCTGGCCAGTCTCTCTGTTATGGTTTTCACTAGATCTGTAGCATCACATGTTGCAGTTCCTGTAAGGAATGTACTTGGAAGTTTGTACAGCCAAGCACCTCTGTGCAGCTTGGAAGAGAAATAAAAAGCAGAATTTGTTCATGATAATTTGGATTTAGCAGTCAGACAGTGATGCCAAGATAGAGAAAAATATTGGAAAAAGAGTTACAAAATGAGGTTTATGATAATCCTGTAAAAATATTCAGATGACAAAACTTTCCATACTCTGACTTAAAAAACCAGTGTTTTCCATAAATTCAATTTCATGTTTTATCTTTGAGTTATAGGAATGGAAAATGGAATATGAGTAAATTGTGAAACAAAGAGAACTAGAGACAGATTTGGCTTTAAAATAGGACAATTCCAATTTCAAAGGAAACAACTGGAAAAAGAAAAGAGTATTGGTGTCATTTTCCAGATTAAATACATAACCTTGATTCTCCACATTTTTTTAAACTTTATTATGGATTGTTAATTGTTTTGCCACATAAAAGTTAAGAAGTGACAATATTAAAATAACTGCCTAAGCTGTTGAGAAACTATAAATTTCTCAATGTGAATTTGTTTTTAAACTATTATGCTTGTTAATTCTAGCAGAAACTTAGTGAATTTATCATTGGAGGCTAAGTGACTTCTTAGCCAAATGTTTACTGACTGTAAACAAGATTTAAAGAAATCGAAGTGTTTTTATCAGTGTTTGAGATGTTAGAAAAATTCTTCATTCATCTTTTTTCGTGTAATGTAAAAGCAGGTACGTGAACGTATAAAACAGAACACCAAGTGCTCATCAGTTCTTCTTAAGAGAGTTATTGTATTTTTATTATCTTTTTATCATTTTTGGACCTTTAATTTCACTATATCCTGACAGAAATCTTATGTAGAAAGTAAGAAGTTTCAGACAGTAGGCTTTCCTTTGTTTTTAGAATGGTGTTTTTTTTTTTTTTTTTTCCAGTCCAGAGCAATATACCTGAAGAGAAGAGATGATGAAGAGATATGTCTGAAATAAGAATGGCTGTAGCACATAGAAACACACTATGTTTATTGATGGTGCAGATTCCCACAGTTATTTATAGTAAAAGGTGTTAAGTGGCAGCTGGATACTTAGTTAGGGAATGAGCTTTAAAAATTTGTATCACTTTGAGGGAGATGACCGAGTGTGAGGGACTGCGGGAGGTCACGTCTCAAACGTCGTGGCGGGGCGAGTTCTGCCCGGCCCCGGCGCTGAGGAGCCCCCGCCGCGGGCACCAGCCGCAGGGCGCGGAGCGGAGGGCGGGCTGGGCCGGGCCG
>JAVJGG010000017.1:16625921-16648533 GCA_035590195.1 Aviceda cuculoides | reverse complement strand
GAGCAATTGCACTGTGCATCATTTGTACATTCCAATCCTTTTATTATTACTGTTGTCATTTTATTAGTGTTATTATCGTTATTAGTTTCTTCTTTTCTGTTCTATTAAACTGTTCTTAACCCATGAGTTTTACTTCTTTTCCCGATTCTCTCCCCCATCCCACTGGGGTGGGGGGGAAGTGAGTGAGCAGCTGCGTGGTGTTTAGTTGCTGGCTGGGGTTAAACCATGACAACGCGTCCAGTCCATGTTTGGAGAGGACCGACACTTTGCTCCAGCTGTTGCCTACGTACAGCTCCTCTGCAGCCGTGTCCAGCAATTCCCCTAATTCCTGCAGCTTCTTGCAGTCTTGCCCCCAAACTTTTTTCTCCTAACTGGTGAGCCTGGACTGGTTACACCAGAAAAGGAGAAGTAACATTTCTGATGTCTTGTCATCTCACCATGGCAGAGGGTGGATGGAGGAGCTGTTGAATAATCCGAGCTGCTTTTGTCCCTACTCACATCCTTGCCCCGGTGCCTGTTGACCCTGGGTAAACACTGGGTTCTTCCTGCGGCAGTCACAGTGTAGAGAACTGCCAGCGAATGGAGTGATCCAGTGAGAAAGATATGACATAGAAAAGAGCAGAGATGAATGTTGGATGGAGTTTTTTGGGGATTTCTCACAATTTGGAAAAGAATCACCTCCCACTTCAAGAACTTTGAAATACTCTTATGGAAAGATGGTCTATCTAAATGTCAGCTGTCAGAGCTTAGGAGAATCAGGACTGTTTGAGCTACACAGAGCCCAGATTGGGGAGTGACTTTTTCAGGTGTACTGCATTTCTTTTCCTATGTTTCAAAAAACAAGAGATCTGGTGTTTGACATGAACATTTGAGGTAATTATTTGTGTAATGAACACACTAGGATGAACAAGGTGACTTACGATGACTACCAGCCTGCAGTTGTCTGGTGTGTAAACAGGAAGTCTATGCCAGAATGAAAGCATCACAGCGAGCTGAAATATAGAAAGAAAATGTTTGGTTTGTTTTTTTTTTTTTCATTTCAACTATTGATTAAACAACTTCAAACCTTCTGGTTAGTGGAAGAGTCCCAATTTAAAGGTAACTCCAAATTTTCAATGGCTTCAATATTTTTCAGAATGAAGTATTATTGGCTTTGTTAAGTTATATACATAAAATATAAGATATTTCTGGTTTGTTGATACTTGTTCGTAACAAGTAACTTCATATTAAGTGTACCTACAGAGATCACAGAAACATCAAGAATATTTTTGTGGATGTCACAGTCTAACATTCCATTTCACATTTCTAAATCCCAAAAGCACTTGAGAAAATAATAGGTGTTATTTTTCTTCCTTTTATACCTGCAGAAAATAAGCTGCAGTGAATCCTACACAGATTTCACAAACTGTCAAGACAAGGTGAGGATGAGAATCCAGCTTTCCACTCCAGTGATCTATATCTTGGACTATGGCTCCTTATTTTCAAAGACATGTAGACTGTGCAAATAGGATGAAATTTTATATTCCTTGAAAAGTCAATATTCATACTGAAACAACTGAAGGCAGAGGAAGAAGGGGGAAATGGAGGCTTGGAGCTGAACAGGAATTGCAGGGTAAAATCTATTAATTGTAATTTGACGTTCTTTCTTGGTTTAAAGGCTAAAACCAGTAAAATGAAACAGGTAGTTGTTAAAAAGAACAATTTGTAGCTACCCTGTGTAGTTTCAAATACAAACTTCTGCTCACGCAAAAGCCAAACCATAACTCATTTGGTCAACATCAATTTAAATAAATTAATCAGGATGCAACAAAAGAAATAACAATGAAATGATACTCTATAGCTGAAGTGAAGGTGTCCTTTCCCATTAGCATGATTATTGTCTTGAAGGACAATTTGCTATATCTGAGAAAAGGCTCACGTGCATTAGTTCCTAGAAAAACAGAGGCACTTCAAAGAATGATGCATCACTCTTTCTAAGAGACTCTCTGAATTGAAAATGTAATCAAAATATTTTTAAATTGTAGTTTTGTATCCTACATTGTCCATATTACAAAACAAGAATTGTACATATAAAATTACATTTTCAGAAGTTGTAATTATCAATGTACTGGAGTATTTGAAGAACTTTTGCCATTGCTTGACTTTGAGCAACAAAAGACTAGATTTGTCAAAACTATGACTAATATAGTAAGAACGTGGATCTTCAAACTTCATACCAGTGCAGCCAGAAGGAACGCAAAGAATCGTAATACATTTGCAGACTAAAACATAAAGTTGAGCTGGCCAATTTCCTTTGGCAAACGTGAGAATTGCAAATCTCTGCCTTGAACTATGCAAAGCTTTCTGTCTTTGTTCTTTGCCTGGCATTTCTGATATTGCTTGTACCTAATTATAATGTGTATTTCCCTTTAATCAGTGGTGCATAATTTATTTTGTCATACTCATAAATGTGCTTTTCAGGTGTGTTTATTGAAATATGTACAAAACTTCTCCCTATAAAACAAATTATTCAGGCTTTGATGGTATAAATGTATATAGAATTCAAGCAAAAATAGTTATAATTTTATTAATAGTATATTCAATCTTTAATAGTGGGCCCCCAAAAATAGTGGGCCTTTCCCAACAGAAAGCTTTTAAATCCTTAAATTTAATGTATGAAAAAAATCCATAAAAGTAACATAAAATTTGAGATATTTCTGCCCTTTGTGCATTTAGAGATGCAAATCTGATGACTGTAATGACAAAAAACATATATTTTTTTTCTAATTTTCCTTGATTGTATTGGAGGCCTCTCACACCAAAGACAGAGTAGGAGGCCAACAATCTCATATAATAAATGGAAATATTGGTTACATACCAAACCCAGGGTAACATTAGAGGCTTTAAAGCTGAAAATGGTGTTGCTAAAGAAATTAGCGCTAAATATTAATACAGTGAAATTAAAGCTATATTTTATATATACCTTTATTAATATAAAAGCTACATCTATACCATTAAGCTGAACAAGGCCAGGACATTGTCCCAGCACTAGCATGGTATTGCTCGTACTATTTAATCGTTAGTGAACTCTTTGGCACATTTTTTATTTTTACTGATTAGCTCTAGCCCAAACAATGCCATTTTTTGAGTTAATATAAGTCAGGGACTATAACTAAAAGATAGTATGGATGAGTACACCTTATTTTAGAAGGAAGGCAACTGAACAACAGATGGGAAGAAAGTTTATGTTTCAGACTGGGTTCCGTGAAAAGTGGCAGACTGAGCAGACAGCCTGCTGAGGATGAAGATGAATCCCAAATCTCCTTCCTTTTTGCATTCAGGTGCCGTTGCTTCTTTCAAGCTTCTTTCCAGTCATGAACTGCTGCCCGATGTCCTCTCTTTAAAAATATTTCAGAGAAATCTGTCTATGCTAAAAAAACAATTAAGAATATGTATTTTTGGAAGGGGTGTTGATATTATTCTACTTGTGTTTTAGTGTATGGAAGGAGATGGAAGACATTCCTAGTCTTTCTGAAGAAGCAGGGACATTGTCCATGTGGGTATTGCCAGTCTCCTGCTGGACCTTGAGGTAGCCCGTATAAAGCAGGCTTGGCTCTGCCCTGCCTTCATGGGAGCCATCTAAACCTTACGTATAGGTCTAAACTTGTAATCCGGACCCAAAGGTTCTGTGCAGAGGAAAAGAAACCACCTCTGGAAAGCAAGCGTCTCCTCATAGATGACTAGTTTAATATAGACCTTAATTAACAATCTTCCCAAGTTCTCTGTTTCCCACCAAGGAAAGCACCAGATATATTTACAGAGTCCACTTCAGCTGTCCAAAGACAGCACATCCTTAAAGCAAGCCCTGTTCAGACTCTTAAGCACGCGCTTAAGTCACACAATATGATGAAATCTGTAGATGTGTGTGAAGCTAAGCAAATGTTTAAAGATACTTTTGAAGAGTGTGATTCAGCTCACTGCTTTTGTAGACATATATAGAAAAATGAGCTGAATAGACATAGGATTTTGTCAAGGGTCTTGCTGTATTTTGTCTAACTTTACCTGTTTAAGACATTAGTTTATCTGTCATTACACAATGTGCTGGGTTTCCAGTTTTCAAGGACAGATTTTTTTATTTTTTTTAATAATTTTATTCTTTAGGATGGTTTATTTTTGCAAACCATATAATCAATAATAACTGTTAACTTCCTATTCAAATTCCTCTTCATACAAGTATTCAGACTTTAACAGTATGCTACTTCACATCTGTTTTTTAAAGTGAAGGTGCTTCAAACAGTTTCAAATCAGAAACCCTTCTTTTTGTGATTGGTTTTTCATTGACCTATACTTTATCTGAAACACAGTCATCTTGAACTTAGATGCCGGCAATAAGTAAGGTAACCTTATTGCTCCTAATTCTGCCCTTTCTTCACATTAGATGCTGTCAGCAATTATTTTATATATAGTTATACTATTACCCTCACAAGCCATCTTCCTGCTTGCTTCTCAAGCAAATCAATTTGCTAATATTTTTCTATAAATGCCAATTCAGAATTACTTAGCTCAAGACTCTGCTCATGAGCCAAACTTATTTAATGGATCAATCCTTTCATTTTCTTTTTATTGTAATAATTTGGTCTATTTTGGGGCCAGGCAGTTTAAAGGAAACTATGATTTTTTTTGGCTGTCAGGAATATTTCTGCTGTCAGTAGAAACCTAATCAAACCTAAGAAAGTACTATACTTATTTGGCTTAGATCTCAGACAAAGAAATGCTTTCCCAATTCCTGATCTCGGTCTGCCCTACCCAGAAAATGCCAGAAATTAGAGAAGATATACTATGTGTCTTTGATAATTTTGTCCAAAAAATTTGCTCACACTTAACAATGTTTCTGATTTTAGCAGTCTGAAACAGACCTCTTAAATTTGAGCAATAGATAGAAAAAAGGGAAAAACATGTTGTTTTGTTTTTTTTAAGAAAATGCATGCATTACTTAAGCATGTAAGTCTTCAACATCTGGAAACATTTGGTTTTCAAAATTTGCAAAAATCTAAATGCGAAGATAGTGTTATGACAGTAAGTCTTTGCATTTTCCAGTTATTTCACCGGCAACAACAGTGTAATACCCTAAAAGACTAGCAGGTGTCTGAACAAAAAAGAAAGATGGTGGTAGTGGTAAGGACTGTTAATCTATGTCTCTGATAAATGCAGCAAGCTTAGCCCATGAAGGAGGCACGACTTGACCCTCTGGCAGACATTTCCTAAAAGCAAGTTATTGCAGACAGGGAGAAATGCAACTCGGTTTATTTCTAATTTCACTTGCCATGGCATCAGGTTGGTTGATATATGTATGCTTACAGAAAAAGGGTGGTTAATCTAAAAATAGCTTTCAAAATGAACTTTTACCTTTGCAGCTTTAGTAGGCTGTAGTAGGCAGGCAGAGGCCAGAAAGGTGTTAGTAAAGGCACAGAATAGTTTCTTAAACAGGAGAAAACTTTCTGGATTGTCCTCTCCTTTACTATATTGTATTAGGATGCACAAGCATAGGGAACGAGAAAATAAGCTTTCATGAGAGGAAAGTAAGGAAGAGTAGATCTTTTTGTTTATAAACACATAGAGAGGGGGTCTTAACTTTGTATGTTCCCCTTTCCACTGGAAAAACGGTAAAGGACAACACAGTAACCAACTTACCTGACACAGCTAAGAAGTTTATTTTGAGAAAGAGCAACCAGGGAGAAGGAGAGGCAGAAGATAACTGAGCTATGAAGATGCAAAACAGAGTTTTTACAGTTTTATCGTTTTGTTACTTTGTGAAATGATAACAGCCCACTTCCAGGGTGGGCTGGTCTGCTCCTGCTAGTTTGAAAGGCTGTACTGAAGGCATCAGGAGAGAAAGGTATGTCCTACCACACTAAAAACCAAATGCACTCACCCCTCTGAACTAACGGCTTGAGGCCAGGCTGGGTAACATACACATCTTAAAATGAAAACAGCCGACCATGCTGAGGCAACTCAGTTTTGCTCAGGGGCTGACATGCACGGACTGGTTAAGTTCCTCTTATAGTCACTGAGCTGGTAACCTTCCCTCACTGTGTAACTGGTGTTTAGGTGCCTTTTACCATGCCCCAAATCACTGTGGAAGCAGACCATAGACAGGAATAAAAGCAGTTATTTATTCACTAACACCAGCAACACGTAGCTGGGACTCGTGGTGCACCAGACTGAGCAGGAGTACGGGTGCCACCCAAAGCACCCAGCAGGTCTTTGCTCGTCGGGCAGTCGTCAGGCGCCTGGGGAGAGGTGGGTTTGCTTTGCTCCTTGGAGCAGGCTGGTCGATGCCACTGGGTTGCTTTCCTCTTCTCTGCCTTTTTTTATCCCCCCAGGAATTTATCCCTCTCCACATCAGTTTTCTTCCACTTGGATTCTAAACCAGCTTTTACCGTCTCAGCAATTGCCCTCCGTGTTTTCACTTTTCCTGTCTTGCAGAGCTGCAGTTCACGTACTTTCTCGCACCTTCGCATCGTTTTTTTCTTGGTAAGGCTGAGCCGATGCCACACAGCTGTACGGCACCAGTGCCAGCTCACGGCAGCTCACCCCGGGGCTGAGAGCCCCCAGCTCATCCTCCAGCACGGCCCAGCTGCCGAGCAGCCCAGTGCTCTTTAGGCACCACTGACTGTGCTGACTAGACACTCTTCAGCTGTAAGGGGTGCTTAGATACTTTGGCCATGCATAAATCCCCCGGGTAGATATCCTTGGCTGGAGTCTTAGTTTATCTGTTTGGTCTCTTTCTGTCTGGTTCTTAACTGCATCCCAGTCCCAGAGATCTGGTTAGAGTCATACATATTCTGTCTCTTTCTGGTGCTCTTTAGTACAGTGCTAAGATTATTTATGTGGAATCCATTGTCACCAGAATGACAGCATTACAAAGAGGGTCATTATGCACCACTCTTGTCTTCATTAATTATGGAGTTTTATTGCTGGTTAATTTCCTATTAAAGGCTTTCTAGGAAAATGCTATCAAGTTTCCTCTATTGAAAAATGTGGATAAGTTTTTCTTTGGTTAGAATAAGTCCATTCTCATTTACAGTTAATTTCTTGTACCTCTTCAGTTTCCTTCCAGATGTTTCCAGCTGTTTCTACCAAGGTATTCTGAACATAGTATTTATACCTGCTCAGACACTGTAATCTGCAGTTGCTATACCTCCCTAATGGAACAAGTTGATATATTTTACCATTTTAATATGTTTAATTTTTATTTTTATTTTTAATTTAATGCTATACTGATCAGAGGAGGTCCCTGATGACCCAAGAGGATGTTTGAGAATGTTCAGCATATCTTCATCATGGGCAAATTTGCCTGACTAATATCATTGATTTCTGACAAAGTGCTTTTGATGTGGTCTCCCATGGCATCTTTACAGCCAAATTTGTGAGATATAGTTCGGATGTATGGACTGTAAGGTGGGCAGAAGACTGGCTGGTGAGTAAAGGAGTGGACCTGGACAATGAAATATCAGGTGCTAAGTACTCAGTCCCCACTTTGGGGACTTCAGTTTTGATGAGCTCTCATCTGACCCAGGGACTGTATGCCTTGACAGGAGTAGAGTCAGCATTCCTGAAATGCACCTTCCAGTTTTGTTTCATCTGAGAAGACTGAAGTTTGCCTGAAAAATAAGTGGGGACAATCTGGAGATTAGTTTGAAACAACTCACTCCTGATCTGAGCTAAAGTGGTACACAGAGTTATGTCACGCTAGGCAGAAACTGGAGAATTTTTCTCCTAAGAAGGATTTTTTTCTGAAGACACCAAGTCTTCATAGTTGCATGTGCCATCAATCTGGTTCACCACCACCTAAAAAAATTTTAGTCTTGTTTTTCATCCATTAGTTCCTTCTCCCCAGAGTTTTGGGGTTTCGTTTGTTTGTTTTGGGTTTCTTTAACCTGGTGGTTTTGGGGCTGTTAGATTTTGGTTTTGTTCTTGGTTTGTTTTCCAAAGATAACATAAAATCAGTTTGGTGCTAGGAGTCACATCACAGGCAACTGCTTACAGGGAGTGAATTGTAGTCTGCAACTTCCCTGGGGACATACTGCAGGACTAATATGTCAGAAAAAATAGTGAGATCCATTTAACATTACAGGTCAGGACACAGACATCCGTAAACCTCTTCAGTTTCTCATGAGACTTCTGAGAAGACAAAACATTGGGAGCCACTGAGTAGAAGTAGAAAGAACATTATTTAATAGTACAGATTGTATTTGGTCAGTTAGAAAACTAGTGCCTGTGGCACTTTAAAGCACTTTAAAATAGCATGATATGCTGATAGATAACTATCCAGTTCTTCTGTAAAAAGATACTCGCTACCGGTAAAGAGAGCTAGGAACATTATACTTGTGATTTTTTATTTTGTGAAATAATTGTCTCTTTCTTTACACCAAACAGTATATTTCTCGTGGAAATGCTCTGATGTTTTATGCTATTCTTTGCTGATCAGCTGTTCCTCCATTAGAAGTGTGCTTTAGTACTTTAAATATCTTCTTTTGGGGGGAGGCAGGGAGCAGGGAAATATGAGGGAGAGCAATAGTCTTTTCTGGAAAAATAAAAAATGCTAAAGAAAATTATATGTATTTCAAATAGTGTATCTAAAGTAAGGTTGGACATTAGCTGTAGATCTTTCCTCTAAATCTGAAGAAAAGTGGCATTTGCTTGCAGTTATCTTAGAGAAGATAAAGGAATTCCTGTATAGACAATCTAAGATATCATTAACTGTGCAAAGATTCAATAATTGTGTTTTTTCTTAAAATTATTCCATTAATTTATGAGCAAAAGCTGTTCCTCAAATAAAGGACAAGCATCCAAGCTTACAATCATTCAGCACATGAACATTTTATCAGTACTTAAAATTTTAGAGGAAAGACAGAAGACAAGTTACAGTTTTCAGGCAAGTATTAAATATGGCATTGGTGCTAACACAGAACCTTGTTATCCACTTCTTCTCACCGTTAATATTTGACCAGTTTTTCCTGGTACTTTCTTTCAGTTCTGGAAACAATCTCACACACAAGAATTCTTAACCTACTCATTTTCTTTAACAATGAGGAATATTGCCAATGATTAATTGGAAGTTCAAAGAAGTAATAAATGAAAGTTCAAGCAATTCCCCCTGTATCTTTTTTGATACCTATAAAAATCATGATTTATCAAAGAAGCAGGATTTTTCATTTTAGAGGCTGGGCTGGTTGTTCCTGTTACACCATGATTATTTAGAACTCTTTCTACTTTTAATGATATTTTAATCAATGCTCCTGATACTTGGTAAGATGTAATTCACAGATCAGTTATGTTCCCTCACTTTTAAAACTGGTCCTCTTTAAGTTAAAATACTGGCTTTAGTTTTGATACCTATGAGCTATCATGACCTTCACAAGTGCTTTTTGGAGTTGTATCTTCTACTACCTCTAAATTTTGAAAATTACAGGGTTTTTTAGCTTGTTACCACTTTTGAGTTGTATAGGAATTTTTTTCTTTCAAATGAAATACAAAGGCACAAAACTTGCTCAATATCATAGGAAATGCTTCATGGATATCCGAGAACAGAGTCTTTCAGTCTGGTTCCTTACCTACAAGACTATCATGCCTGCACTTTCAAGGCTGCACTGTATGTTACTGTAATAATCATTATAAGACTATCATAACGTCTCACTGGAAAATAAAGTATGGGGTGTCACATTTCCTCACAAATAAAACAATAGAAAGGAGATCATCAGGATGAAATCTTTAGATTCGTATCTTTCTTAGAATGTGCAATACTGTACCTTGAAGTTTACTGATTTATGTTCCATTGTGTAACATTAAGAGAGTTTGTAGTTATGGAAAAAACATTCTTTAATTTTATGAGGATTTTAGTCCTAATTGAAAACATGTAAAATAGGATTATTATTCATAAAAATGTAATATGAAAATAACTCAGAAGACTGAAGAAAACTTACCAGCCTAATTGTCTGAGAATTATAATGGACAGTGATATATAGGTATTCTTTTGAGCAACTAATCATAAATGTTGAGCAGTTAATTCAGCTACAGCCTATAATTGTGGGAAGCAGGAGTTTGATAATGCCATAACTAGAAGAAACAACAGCAGGAAACACGAATTAAGCAATCTTGTCTCAAATGTCCTCTTGAGAAGTTATTTAAAATAGAGACAAATTGTTTCCTGTATGACAAAACAATAGCTATAAAAGAAGAAAAGGACAAAAAAGAATGGATGTGTGAGATACAAGGCAATGAAAACCAGTTGTCTTTTGGCACCATCTATTATATAAAGTATCTCCATTTTCACCAGAGAACGTAGGGAACTAGGTGTGCTGGCTTAATAACTGTTGGAGCACCACCCAGCACTTAGTGAAAATGGTGATCCGACACTCTCCAATACCATCCAGTACTGCCATCCTCCCAGTTACTGAAACACTGGCACTCTCGGCTGGGATGTGCTTTGTGGGAATTCTGGCTTTGAGTTACTACAAGCAGCACCATTTCCTAAAGTGAAGCGTGACCATCACTGTTGTGAGGATCGGCTTTCTAGTTCAGTGGTCTGGTAACTGTGAAATACAAAAAACCTCAGCCACCGTATTTCCCGTTTCTTTTTTTTTTCTTCCCTATTTACCCTGCTGGTCGTGCTCCTCAGCCATGAGGAGCTTATTGTTATTGTGTTTTCTCAGCACCGTGGAGGTGCGACTGTGATTCAGGTGACTGATTCTACCTATCCTGTACCATAGGGGTATTATGCAGCAAGGCCATTAACTGTCCCATTAAAATGTGTCATTTTTTTCTTCATATATTCTGCGTCATTAACTGAAGCACTGTTCTGTAAAAGTCTTTGGAATAGGTCTTCTGTGAGGTTTAGATGTACGTTCTCTCAACAGCCTCCACTATGCTCAATTCATCAAAAGAATTAATGCCCTTTTCCCTCGGCCTGATGTGTTCAATACAATTGGAAGTTGGAGCTGGAAGTTCAAGCTGGTCTTTTGTCTTTGCGTATTAGCCCATAACAAACCTCTGTAACTACAGTGATGCTTCTGGTGAGTCATATACCGTCCCATCATCCTCATGTATTGCGTCACTGTCTGCCTCCTGTGCTGTAAGTGGTGTCGCACATACTGGGACCGCAGTGGTGGTCCAGGCACAGCGCCTGTCTCACTGATGATAGTCAGGTTGGAAGGAAGTCCACTTTACCGCGCCTGCTGGGTGCTACAGTGGCCGGGTTAATAGAAATAAGATCAGATAAAGATTTGCTTTTCTCTTTTAATATCAGGGAATCTGAGTCCCAATGTAAATAAGGTATATGTTGTGTTGGCCACATCTTAGTATGTATTAACTTTAACCACCATAATCTTCAGGGGTACTACTCTGCTCAAAATTAAACATGGGTTCAGAAACATTCTTGAACTTGGGTTCAGATCTTTGATCTTGAAAATATATTCCTGTAGAGATAAATGGATTTGATTGAGATACTGAAATAGGATAAGCTTGTCTCTCACAAAGAGAAAAAAAAAAAAAAAAAAGACATGGTTCATTATTGCAGAACTAGATTTCTGTCCCTTAGCCATTATCTCTGTGTTTTACCCAATCAATGTCTCATTTCAAAAGCATAAAAAGATGTGGTAGCTTGAACTCCAGTCCAAATATATTGCCCTGCTCTGTTGTTGAATTACCTAATCACTAAATTTAAAAGATTACGCTGATGCGATAGTTCACGTGTTATTGGCATCCTGGTACCACTTAAATAGGATGAGGAAAGGCACTTCTCTTCAGAGTACTCTCTAGCTCACTGGTATAGACCCACTTTCCTCTGGGAAATAGGGGACATATAGATTTGAATTCCTTCATCCTGATGAATGGATTAACCACAAAAATAGGTACCTCTCTATATTGTTTCTAAGTAGTAATGGCAAGGTGCTGTGCTTCTTGATGGATTTAGTGCTGTTTGTTTGTGTGATTTAGTATGCCCCCAGTATGTTTGCCAGGCTAAGGCTCTCTGCATTGTCTTTGGGTTGCAATGAAGTTTAGAAGAGAGGGATGTATGTAAAACGTTTGCCTGAGAATTACTAGAACGTTAGAGAGAATAGCAATTTTAAAGTCTCTCTCCTATATTTTATTAGGCACAGCAAATGGAATTTTTTTTCCTATTTTGTTCTTATGTTTCTGTTTCTCATCCATTTCTTTTTCATCTTGACTGAAAGCACAGTAAGGGTTGTAGTTCTGGCCGTGAACCATAGCTCCCAAGCTCAGTCATCTGAGAGATTTCTGAAAAAAAGAAAAAGGAAAATTATTAAAATGAATCCAGAACACTTTTTATGTTGAAAAGATGGGGGGTAGAGTCGTGAAGAATGGGGGAAGAAAAGTGCTTTATATGGGACTGAAGAAAACCTGCATCAAATACAGGTGACTTGGCAAATTTGGATTAAGTGTTACTGCCAAACATTATGACTGTAAAGCTATTTTAGGGATTTCTGCATTTTCTACAGTAAGTGATATGACAAATAAATGTATAAAGGAATTCATTCTGAGTGTTCCAACATTCCGTCAATGATGGTAAATAAAGAACCGCCTTGCAGAAGACTGACAATCTTATATATTTACTGGGGGCTGATTTAATGGTCTATAATTAAGTGTAAAATTGGAAAAAAGAAAAATGTAATGATGAGCAAAATTTCATAGCTAGGTTTCTGAGTTGCCAAATGCTTCAGGAGGCTGCAATTTCACAGCAGGATTGGTTCCAGAAGTGGAAATTGGACATAAATATTTCCAGAGAGTGGAAATGTAAATTTAAAAAAATTAATTAAGAAACACATTTTGTCCTAATACATTCTCTATTAATAATTATAAACTAATCACAGAGCTATGGTTTAGAAATCAACTTATTAAAAAAATCTTTAATGAATTAACTTCAATCGTAAATCTGTGTCTAAGAATATTCAAACAGTTGGTCAATTTTGGTGCATTATTTCATGATAATTGCACATAAAATGCTCTGGGTGTGTTGGCTGCTGAACAAGAAACATTATGGCTATTACAAATCAGTTTTTTTACAAGTATTGTATAAATATTCTAGCACCCTAACACATCTATTGTCACTGACTAATAGTGCATTAACTTATTCTTTTTTTTGTTATTGTTTTTGACCAATAGTCTGTATTTTCCATTAGGGTTCTTGTTATCATTAGATCCTATTTATCAAAGAAAGCTATAGGACAGAACGACTCTTCCTTTGTTCCCAAACTAGCTGCACCTCGGGAATATAATGGATCCTATGGCAGCAAAAGGAAATTGCTATTCTACACTCAAACAATTGGCTTGGAGACATAGTTGAGTCTCTGGACTGGCTTTGGGGTAGGTTTATTATAGTACAGTGCCAAGTCAGCGTGATGAGTGTTTACATTAAAGTGTTTTTCTTATAAGATGTAAGCGCAGTGGAGCCTTTAAGACAGGTAGCAAAATGAATAGTGATTCTGAAGGTGCACGACTAAGGCAATCGGCTAGAGCCGGTGGCGGACCCGACAGGAAAACAAGGGCGCTTTCCTAAGAGAACTTGTGTCAATACCGGGTGTACGACGTGTTTGCAACTCCTGTCAAACGAAAGGGCTCTGGCACAGAAAAGTGCTGATTGTAGGAGGTAGTGATTGACCCAACTCTGTACTATTTCTGTTTGATTAAAAGTCTGTTATTGATGGGACAGAATGATGGCCTGGCTTCACTGTTGGGCTGAATACCAGCTACTTTAGGAGTCAATCTTATTAACTAGTACTTAAGTGCCATCAGCATGTCTGAGATTGGAAACATGCAAGGATGAAAACAGTACATTTGAGCATGCCAATACACCATGAAAAAGAAGTCCACAAGAGATATAGAGTAGCAAAAGGTGAGCAAATTTATAAATTAAATTGTTTCAGTTAGACAAGCTTCTTTGAAGTTTTAGAAAAAATAGTTTATATTTAAATGGGAGTACTTTGTGCTTTTTTATGGAACACTTCAGGATTTTTTTTTTTTTTTTTTTTTTTTAAATTAAATGGATCAAAATGGTTTGAGGGGAAGGAAGAGCAAAAATTAATAGAGAGTGAACCAAAAGTAGAAATTCAAATAATGCTTTCACGGAGACCTTTATGAAAAGTCTGGATAATGCTGACAAAATTTTTCAGTGGAGGAGCTATTTTGGTAAATCCAAATAACAACTAAAATGGTTTTACAAAAGAACTGAGCCTTCAAATACTTTTATTGCAACTGCCTTGGCATAGGACTTGGTACTTCAGTAGTGGAAACTGTATACTTTCTATATTTTTCTTCTGCTTTTTTATTCTGGGTTTGTTTGGGTTTTTTTTTTGAGGATGAATTCTTTTTATTTATTTATTTAGATTATAGGTTTTACATTATTTTAGTAGCTAAATGATATAACTAGGCTGGATGCTATTTCCAATACTGTGTCAATATGAGTGGGGAGGACTGTTGAGAAAGGTGATGAAGGTAGGAGTATGAGTGATAGCTACAGAAGTGATAGGAGATAAGGTGGGGAGGATGTTAGGGTGTCTCAGGGAGTCTGCAGAGAGTTTTCCCTGAAGACCCTCCAGGAGATGAGGCAAACTCCATGGGTAAGCCTTTTCTTTCCCACCACAGCGTCCTCCACAGGCTCAGCCAGCCACATGGGCACCACTTGGTACAGATTGGGCCTGTACAATAAAGCTGGACAATATCCTAAATTTTAACCACAAATGCTCATTTTACCATGGTCACTTTCTTTAAATCTGCCCTTAAAAATCCTTCCATTTTAAAATTTATGAGGAAACTTACAGATGAACTTTCTAAATATAAGTAAGCCTTATAATATATTTAAAGAAAAGGTCAAACTGTAGCTGATGAACTACCTCATGGCTCACAAAAAGGCTGGTGTGAAAACTCACCTCAAACACTGCCTTAATTTTTTTGTTTTGACACTTAGACTTCATGCACAGGTGTCACGTGTATAAATCTCTATCATTCGTGCATGTGTTCATGTGTACCACAACGGGCATTCATCTGATTGCACAGGGTAGTTCACCACACAGCACTCTGCTTAGGGCTGTAATCTTGCTTTGGCTCATATCTTAGTATGACATGTGAAAGTGCCTGATTCCTAGGAAATGCTTCCAAAATATTCCACATCCTAATATATCTGTAAAATGCTTTATTCATATTTGTGTGCATATATATACCTATACATACAGATAGACAGATAGATAGATCCCATTTAAGTAGAAGCTTCTCAGTTCAGATATCTTCACTTACATTCCTAAGTCTCTAGATGCTGCATAAAAAAAAAAAAATATTTAAAAATCTAGAGATTTTACTATGGAAAAATTACTGTGTGCACAATAATGACTGTCCGAGTAGTTAGTCATAACAGCTTCTGTCTTACATTAGTTAAGGTGTATCTCTAAATTCAAAGTAGCAGCAGTTATTATAATTATGATAATTGATGTTTTTTGCTTTATAAGTACAATTGGGCATACCATTCACTTGGAACAGCACTGTGTTTAACAAATATAAACTGAATTCTGCTTTAATATCTTATCTAAGAGGAGTCAACATCTCCTCTGTTTTAAACACAGAAAAAAGAGCAGTTTTGGGGCTGTTACATGAAGAGGAAGAATTCAGTTCCAGGCACTGAATTAAATTACACAGTTGAACTAGTAGAACAAGCTTAAGATAAAAACTGGTTGCAGGCATTTCCAAAGTCTACAGACAAACATCTGGCTATGTTTTTGTCCTTCAGGTATGATAGATTTTGCTAAGAACAGCACCATCAAAAAATCCCATAAGAGCAAATTGGCCTGGGAGAAAATTAGAAGGTAAGAGAAAAACATCTTTATTTATTCATCTTACCTTGACTTTTTCTGCCACTAGGTTTGCTTGCAGTGAAATATTTCAGAAGTGAATTCTGGTTAGTGCTTATGTTAAAAATGATTTTGTTCTGTGTAGTTTTTTATTATTTTCTGCTGAAAGGAAAATGTACTAGTACTTTCCAATAATTGTTGTCAGTTAACGTTCAAAGTACTGGGGCTGTGGATAGTGATCCCATTTAAAAAACCAAAAATTTATATCAGATAACAGATATATTTCTTACTTTCAAAATGGAATGGGTGTAGGCTAGAGGCTAGAGACTGTCAGTTATTGCAGTTTAATGGAGATCATACTGGCATCCAAAATTCATTTTACCCCTCCCTTCAGTGCACTATGTATTTCTGCTGTATTTACCTTCCATGTAAAATGAGATGACACATGCCATTAATTGAACTTCATGGTCAGGTAAAAGGTTCTAACCATTTTTTCCATGAATGAAAATCAGTAACACTAGGGCATCCATTTTAGCATGTACAAATAAAAATGTGTCCATCTGCTACTTGCATTATACTGGATACAGTAGGTAGGCAGAAGAACATATTCAGCCTACAAACTGTTCAGGGAGAGTTTGTACAAACTATAAATGTCTGTTAGGTACCCATTTCCTTTGAAAGTAAGTTTTTATTTTACTTAAATATTTGAACATTTATTTTCACTAGATTAGTGATGAAGATACTTAAAGATGTGGGCATGTTCTTAAATTTGGTTGCATATCTGAATTACTTCTTGATTTTATAGTATAAGAGAGAGTAATATCAACATTCATTTAGGAATCGTGCTCTCTGATCAAATTATGATGTGCTTTGTTTTTTATAGACTGCATTCAGCTATGTTCAGGGTAGAAATCAAAATGATTAATTTTCTTCATGCATGGCACCAAAGACTCTGTTATCACTATTGCTTGAGCACAGTAAATTAAAGACTGTGACAAAGTATGGACAGCAAAAGCTTATGTAAAGCTGCAGAAAACTGTCCAGATATTTTCATTTCCTTTGCAGATTTCAGCGGGAAATGTTTCTAGCAGGTACAGCCCTTTCTGTTTCCATTCACCCAAAGTCTACTGTTCCGCCACAGTCCCTCCAGCGTGTCCAGGCCTCAGGTCTCTCTCTTCTCTCCCACATACTCATGTTTCCAGCAAAACTCAACCAGCCAGTTCTGCTGCCTCCCTGCTCTAACACAAGTGCATGTCACATCCAAGTTTACTGTGTACAGTGTGTTTTACACAGGCTAGACACTTGCTCTTTGCTCTATTACTTCTAAACCACTTTTGCCCAGCTGTGCGAAATGCTTAGCTGACCGTGGGGAAGTTGTTTGTAGCTGTTTATAGGTTCTCCTTCGTGAGCCTGGTCTCATTTTATCATCCCATGCCTGTACTCTGCTGCAGTGCACCGTGTCTCACCTTTTCAAGTCACTTACTATCATATCAATAGAGCTCCTATAGCCATAGTGAAAGCCCGGTTCAAGGCATGAAACTCTGAACGGGATAATGGGCAAACCAGACAAAACATCTGAAACCGTAGTGCCTAAGCTCCAGGAAGCATTTACAGAGCACATAGAAATCCAGGTCAAGTTCAGACATCCCATTCTAGATCTAAGTACAATAGCTGAAGAGGTTTTTGCTCTGGGGCATTGCTTGCTGGCTAGAGATGACCGGCCCCTTCCACCCGCTGATGGAAGGGCTGTCTGAGCTCTCCAAATTTGCCACGCTCTCTGTTTATACTTACCTGGCTGATTTTGTGTGAAATGGGTTAGGCTGTACTTACACCGTCTTTTCTACCAGCATAGTAACACACTAAAGTGGCTACACATAGCTGGAGGAAGATACCATCTTTGGTAGATACTGTTGTTTGCAAAGTGGATGCTGTGAAATTTCCAAGAAGGTTTTATTTTGATCCAAAATTTGGTCCATTTTTTGTAGTTAAAAAGAAACATTTTGGACATCACTTTCATTCCACTCACAAATTTTCCGTTCTCCAATTCACATCAGAGGTACTAACATATCTTTAAAACCTAGTAATTCTCCTTCATTCCCCAGCTGAATTATTCCAACTGAAATGTAAAATAAATTAGTAAACACCTGCTTGAGGCAGACATCCAGAATGCTGGCTTTCACCCTCACTGGTTGTAAGCAGTGCTAGCAAAGGATATCAGCAAGTGGAAACATTGATTTGCAATTGGAAGTGAGGGGTAACCAGCTATAGTTTCAATAGCTTTGATAATTAGGTAGAGCTAGAACAGATATTGGATATGCTTGTCCTCTAGAGTTCTGTCTTAAATTCATTATTTATTTTTCTATGCCTAGATTTAAACCCCAAAGATGAAATAAGTAGTTTCATCTGATGTCTGCTGTAAAGGCTAATGAGAGAAACATAAAACCTGGAATGTTTAGGTCGACTATCAGGAGAACATTTTCTGACAGTGGAATATATTATGCTTTGGGATTGTCCCAGAAAGCAAACAGCTGAAGCCTAACTTCTTGGGTCATATTGCTAAGTAGACAGAGGTCAAGAAAATACATTCTATGAAACAGCCTCATAAAGCAGGAGTAGGAGGTGATGGTCTGAGAATCCTATTCATCTGTAAATGCTGTGGTTCTGTGATCCACTTTTATTTGATTTAAAGAATGTTTAGTGCTTCATGGAGAAGTTTCTGCATTATCAAGGCAAGATGAGAGGCACTAACAGAACAAAGAAAAAGAGCAGCAGCAAGAAAAAACTTCTCATGTTACTAATTAATCATGGTGTGAGTTTTCTTCCAATGGCACCTTCTTTCCAACCACTGACATATGGTGCTCATATAACCAGCTGATTTGCAGTATCACATCCATACATCTGCATGTTAGACAGGTGTTTTGCTTTTGTAAGCTGGCACCCAGGATTCTGTGAGGGGGTGTTACAAAGGTCACCCAGAGGTACCACGCAGGTTTAGGTGAGGGAAGGCAGAGGAGAGCAAGTGTTCACTTAATCCTCCCTTCTCCTATTCAGTCCATTATTTGCACGTTTTAGGGGCAGATGTGCAGTCTGGGAAGTTTTCCAAATTCATTTTTCAGAACATTAGGTGCTCTCAACGTTAGGCACACTAAGCAAATCCCTCTTTGTAACAATTTTGCCACCAGCATTGAAGATGAGCTGCTTTCAGGATGAAAATAGATGGCTGAGGACTTGGGCCAAGCCAAGCAATTTGGGGATAAAATTACTTGGAAAACTTTTTAGCTGGTTTTCACATACCCTCTCTGTTCTGCTTAGAGTTCTTAAGCCTTTGAGCACTTACATAAAAAGTCTTCTTACACTGAGTGTTTCTGGAAAAAAAAAAAAAAAAAAAACACAAAAACCAGAAACACACACCTCAAAGGTTTGCTGAGATAGCTGCCTCAGACCTGGGAAGAAGTCAAAAAAACACAAGCTGTCTCCAAGTTAGCCATCACACACACCTATTTGTATACAGACTACAGGATCATGTGAGTTTTTTGGTTGGTTGTTCATTTTAAACAAGTTAAGCAGACTGCCCAGCTATGCTCTATCGATATAATGACATCCCCTGGACTTGAATCACAGGCTAAACAGCCATCGCACACCTCTACCTTCATTCCCGTATTAGGCTGTTCCTATGATATTGGAAATATCTACTCAACACTAGCTCAGAAAATTGCTTCCTAATATTTTCTTACGCTATTACATATCTTAATACTTAACTCTCAAATAAAATACTTCCAAATTATCAAGTATTTGGTGTGGAACACTTAATTTTCAGGTAGCTGACGTTAAGCAAAAACAGAATAAAATTCAGATAAACCTGTGAATTACAGGAAGCGTTCATTATTTCATAAATTGCTAGCAAGTCAGACTGTCCCATCTGATATCTTAGAGATGCTGGCATTGTCAGAACGTATTACCTCCCCGCTTTGAGGAGGTACAGTATTACCTCCCCGCTTTGAGGAGGTACAGTATTACCTCCCCGCTTTGAGGAGGTACATTTAAGTATCCCAAACGTGTCACTGAAGAACAAAAACTGATGGTCAATTCTGAGCATTTATGTGACAACAGGTAGAAAAAAAAGGGGGAAAATGCAAAAAGTCTACACGAGACCCAAAAGCCCTGACTACGCCAAGCCATTTTGCAGACTTTTATTAAAATTAGATTGGCCTTTGACTATGAATCACATCTGCCTCTTGTAAACAGCAAAAGAGCACCAACATCATGCAGTGAAAAGACACAGAAAGACACAAAGGGGAACAGAGGTGAGTAACATCTATTAACAAGGCTACTCCATACCCACAGCACACATACCGCACTGTGCTTATACACCTCAAAAAATAGTTCATTTATAATAGCTCACAGCTTTCATGGAAGGCAAGCAAAACTGTACTAAAATATGGTGTGTAGGTATAAGAAAAATAAAGCTTGATTCAGCCCTGCCTCCCCTCCGTAGCCCTACCTCCTCCAGGCCCTTTAAATAGGATGTTATCACTACTTGTTTATATGTCATTACAGGAAAAAAATGCTTGGTTTCTTAATACTGCATTACAGAACAAAATGTTACTCAATTCTTCTGTAAAGTACCAAGAAATAACTGTGAGACCATATGTATCTGAAAGCATTGACGTGCTGGAGTAATCCGGACTTATGTAACCGACAATTGGCATCTAACCACGAAGAGCAGGAAAGAAAGGGCCAACATATAAATTTTCTTTCAAGATCTAAAACCAAACTAAAAATTCATTTTGAGGAGTCTGGTTCAGGAGGCAAGTGAAATGCACATCTCTAAGTTACAATTTAAGGTTTCTGCCATGAAAGTACCCAGACAAAAGAGAATCCCATGCGGCTGATTTTCCTTCCTTTAGCTCATCCCATTAAGCAAAAATGAATCATTTGCTAATTGACAAGCTCAGTTTGAACCAATGCCACCATGACTCTTATGTCGGTAACTGGAAGGTAGGTCCTTCCAAGGTTTCAACAAGCCACGGACAAAGGCAGAGATCAGCATCCTTCTATTTTCTCGGCGCATCCTAAAGTGCCAGGCATCTGAGCACAGATACTCCTGGAGATCATGTTATACTTTACCCTTGAAGTCACAGTAAAGAAAAGAAAGCACCCACTCTACATGCTCACAGGATCCACTACAGCCCCCAGCCCTCTTCAGATGAGGGCAAAACCCACCACCACGCTATGGCATGCATTGTAACACAGGGGTGATATCTAAAGCCCTAAATCACCTCTGCCTTGGGATGGCCCCACTATCTTCAGCTGCAAATTCAGCTTCCTACCGCCAGCTGCAATGGACATATATAACATAACGCTCACATCTGCATTTTCTGAGCCTAGGGGTTCCTGAGTGGAAGTAAATCAAAGGAAAACATGGGCACAGCTCAGAAGAACAGCAGCCGTGGTATGAGGCGGACATGGACAAGATGGCCAAAACCAAGAGGTGCAAAATAGACCCCAAATCCACAGACAAGCAACAAATGTGACTAAAATCCATCTTCACCCCCTTTCTACCTACTCTTAGTCAAAAGGAAACTTTTTCTTCCTGTAAGCATGATTAAGTGCTTTGGTATCACTCTGTTAAGACAAAGCTCACTGTTGTTAGATGCCAGGCTTGGCGTGGAAGGGAAGGTGTTTGCCCGGCTGCAACCACCACCATAAAGACACAGACACATTATTATGAAAAGCAAGTCAACTTTTTATGCACATATAAGGATAACAAATGTGTCATTGCTGTGTTTTGAACGTCTAAGATCTTAAGCTGAACCATAGGAAGGCATGTTACTAGTTAGGCTATTACAGCAAATGAAATGAAAATTGAAAATGAAGTCTAACTGGCATTAAATTTAAGTAAATATATATCAATTGCACAATCATCATAATACATACACAGTTCTTATGACAAAACTTCTGCAGAACAGAAAAGCACCCTTGATAACTCTGATTATTAAGCTGAGGTACCGCAGGCATCTTACAGTTTATGTAAATAAAGTGCCTCCTGCAAATAATCATGGTTCCTTCAGTGAAAACTGCAGCATGATTAACAGAGGTCCATTATAAAGGCAATGCATAACCTAGCTCCTGTGAGTAGTCACTGCCACATCGGACTGCGTTTCTATGGCAACCAGGGAAGAAAATATAAAGCAAATTACAGTTAAGTGAAAATTATTCTCCATGACAATATATGTTAATGCAGGAACATTTGCAAGGCCATTCAGGATAAAATGTTTACATTCACACATGTGTTTACAAAAATAAATAAAAGGCAGTCTATAACAGCTAATGGATCATCCAAAGATAAGGATCCTAGTTTGTTGGGTTTTTTTCAAGTTTTAATGTATTCAGAATAAAATTCTTCAAGCTAATAGAATGGGAAAAAACCCACCTTAACAAGGTGTTTGCACATTTAGATATAGTATACATTCTTTAAGAAACAGTTTTTCAGAAGATCTAACACATACGTTTTTGAATGTTGTGATCCTTTAATTTTCCTGGCTGCAAACAAAGAGCACATTTATACCTCCCTCATCCCAGGAGAAAATGTTTTAAACGAGAGGCTAAGTCACTCAGAATATTTATAGAGATCTGACTGAAACTGGAATAGTGACTTATTTTAATCGGCTATAACTTACTGAAAACTGAAAAGTGTTTTATAGCTCAGAATTTGCAGCGTAGACTACAGCTAGGAGAGTCTTATACCTCACCATGGTTTAAAAGCAGCACAG
>JAVJGG010000017.1:16596368-16612766 GCA_035590195.1 Aviceda cuculoides | reverse complement strand
ACGGGGGGGTCTCCCTGACAGTTTTGTCTGACCCTGTCCTCTATGCAGTAAATATGAAGTGAACCTTGCCATCGAATCCTGTTAAACCACTGTCGTATTTACTATCAAACTTTGTTAAATTGCTGTTTTCTATCAATAAACATATTGCTACTTCTTACCAATGAAGTGCATCACTCCATCTGCAACACCACAGCACAGCTGAATCTAGCCTTCAGTGTATTTAATATTACAACACGGTATGCAGTTCACACATAGATATAGAAATAAGGTCCAAAATGCTGTGCTCACTTCTTATGTACTTCTCCATGAAGTTATCAGCCCTGATAGATGCACATTTTTCCTATAATACTCAGAGGGAGAATGGGGTCATGACAGATGCATATTTTCAGTAGCCAGCTTTGAGGAGAGCTACCTTAACTGTCCAGAAGGGAACCATGCAGGGAGAGTTTGGTGTGATGACTGAATTGTGGTCTAACTCAGAACAGTTATGATTTTGTCTTCCTTTCTCTAAGTATCTGAAACATGAATCTGCTTGCAATGTGAATCAGCTAATTCTAATTGGTTTTGAGAGAGAGAGAGAGAGAGAGAGAACTACTACTTCACTTCAGATTGTCTAGTGGCTAAATGATTCAAATGTGGAAATGTGAGTTCAAATTCCTTATTGAGAGTAAGGGCTTGAATTATATCATTTATACCCTCAGGAGGTTATTTCTCTGACTACCAACATGTTTCATTGCAGCTGGCAACTTTGGGCAGGTTTCACTTCATTTAGCTTTAGACATTTAACATCTAGGCAAAAAATCTAAGCAAATTTTGTTATGTTCCTTCTGCTTAAAGGACCTGAAGAGTGACTTCAAGTGACGTATTTCAAAGGGAGGTAGGACAGGAAGGCAAATAAGCTTTTTTACTGTTAGGGTGATCAAATCCTGGCGCAGGTTACCCTGAGAGTCTGTGAAGTCTCTGTCCTTGGAGATACTCAAAACCCAGCTGGCATGGTACTTTGCACTTGATTTTTCTCTAGAGTGTACTCACTTTAATTTTAGATTCATAACATAGATAAGATGAATCTCAGCTGATATCAGCTGTACCTGAAAGCCAGATAGCTGGAGGTAGAGGAAAATAGGTATATGGTGAATGGAAGAACACCAAGTCTGTGTTAGCAAATTAAACTGAAGTCTTCTGAGATTCAGGCTAGAGCACTCTGACTGCAGAACTACACTTCTCACATGCATCATGACAACACACAGATTTCAGTTAGAAGCCTTAATGTGAATGTTACATACAGGAATAAAATATATACACTTGTGAAATGTCACAAGGCAAGAGAAGTACAGCAAAATGACTTGCAGTTGTTTCAGTACTGAAACACAGTAATTATACACTCATGATCATGACAGATATATCACTGAAAGATTTTCTCTTCTTTCTTCCTTGATATTCTGATTAGATAAGATTTAATATCTAAGATACCTTTTCCATACCTGACAGTTCTTATTGCTTTCTTCTACAAGGCAATTAATTCAGACTGAAATCAGAACAAAAATTAAAATTTCATGTTTAAAAACAAAGGAGAAAAGATGCTGCTGCTGATTCTGTATTATGTATCATGTTTATTTTCATGTAGCAAGGTATAATTTCTTCAAGACCGAGGAGTAAAAATGATTACCAAAATTTATGTTTACACTTCTAAGGATGTCCAAGAATAGATTTAGTAGAAATTCTCACATGACTATATTTTTAAAGCATTTCTTTCTTTAATGACATATGTAACATTGTTATTTTACTTTCTTGGATTATGTTAAATGTAAATAAATTTGTGAAGTGGATTTTGACCACATTTCCAGCTGAATGCAGCAAAAATGTATGTTTTGAAAGAATCAGAGGAACCTAAATGAGAATAGTACATTGCTCCCTCTGAGCCATGAAAGAAAATAGCCTGAATAAGAGCAGACATGTTGAGCAGATAAAGCTAGATATACTTTGTTATTGAAGCAATCTGAAAAAGCCATATAGTTTGTTTAGTTATCTGGAATCTCTGTTTAAAATTTAAATTAATGTGGAAGATTTTTTTGTTGTTGTTCTTTTGTTGCAGTGGAAGCTTCTACTTTCACACAGAAAACCTAGTTTTCAGATTTTTTTGGAGGTCTTAGAACCTGTTGTCAAGTGAAGTTGACTAATAGCCCTAAAGGCTTCCCGTTTTTGTTTTGAGCATAAAAAAATCAAACATACTTGTTTTGTTCTTCTGCAAGGCTTATCTCCCATGAAGCTGATAAATAGTGCAGTCGGTTAGCATCTCTGAAAAGCAGGACAGTTTTTCTGTGATGGACTTTCTTTACAGAAAGGCTACAGAAAAGGTTGCAGCAGGCAACTGTCACTTGAAGTCTCACCAATTTGGCTCGGCTCTTGATTCTGCCACTCCCTGCACGGCTTAGGGCATCTCGCCTGGCCCTTTCTGCCACCTAAAAGAGTTAGCCAGTCTCTTAAGAGTTTTGTGTGGCTTACCTAATTAAGATGAAGGGAATCAAAGAACACTACAATATTGCAGAGCTCTATTATCATCGTAGTACAATAGACAAATATTTCTTCAGGGATCCTGTACTCCCTGCTCCTCTTTTCCTAGGAAAGCCCGCAGAAGCCCCACCAGACTCTGATGGTGTGTCGCTGCGTAGCTGGCTGTGCACGCCAGTGTTGTCAGTGACTCCGTTCAGCATGTGACTGTTGACCTTTACTGAATTCCTTCACTAATGTTTGGTATTTATGCTTTTATTTTTAATAGGTAGTACAATTTTGCTACCTTTTATAGCAATAAACTGTACCCTTTCAGGCATGCTAACAAGTCCTAGAGAATTAAAGTGATTTTATTGCTTGCAGTCCTACAGTTCTCGGTACCCTCAGGAGCAAAAGAGGGTGAAAAGGAGCTGAATGTGTCTGTGCTGCTACTTTAGCAGCATCTTTCCAAATGTTGCAGATGAAGCTTTGGATTTCAGCTAAGGATCCTGTAAGTGGGAGGGAGATCCTTATTGGATTCAAAAATTTCTGGCAGCTGCATTCAAGCAGTATGTTCGAGATGTGAATTTTATTTATATGTCTCTCATAAATGCTAGCAGACACAGAGAGTCTTCTATTAGTAAGAAGTTTGTTATTTTTAACCTCAGAGAAAACTTGTGATTTTACTCATGTTTTGATTGGAGATGGTTATCTTGACAGCAGGTTTTTATAGAGATATTACAGGAAAAATATGAAGAAAAAATTTATGGCTTTCTTTCAGAGTTATGGGGTAGATCCTGATTAGCCACAAGGGCTCAGTGCCTGAGAGCAGTCCAGATGATCCCCCTGGTATGCAAGGAATGAAGATAAATAGTGCTACAGTTGAGAAGCACAATACTGGTCCAGTTCTCACAGTTATATTTCAAGAAGCAGATGAGATGAGTCACTGCTGTGAATAGAAATCGTAGATATCACCACACGCACGCCCACATATATAGGATTTAAACTGTCATTTAATTTGCTCACCATTAAGGATCATGTACTTGCTCAGGCATGGTAAAAACTTCCGAGGGCTGGGATAGAGGAATAAATTCTATCTAGTACCATCTTCCCTGCTTTTTATTAACCTGTTTGTTCTTTCCATCCCATTTTATAATTTCAGAGAGCTTTAAAACATTAATGCACCTTAGAAAAGGAGAACCTGCATAGCACACATCAATTCACTATTATTTAGATTGTTTATTGAGATTTAGAATATTTGCATCTCTCTTTCCTTTTAAACTTAATGAACCTGAATAAATTACAGGGAATCTGTACACATATGTGACACAGTTCCAGCATGCATGAATATAGAAATGTTGTGCTAGGTTAAAAGAAAATACATCCCTATGAAACTTGCTTCAGAAATGTTTTTATAAGAGAACATGTACTATTATCCAAAAGACTACCTACCTGGAACATCTCTTTCTTTTAAGAATAGAAAATATGATTTATCACAACTGCCTGTTTGTGGCAAAGTGAAAGCTGGCACTGGCTATTCAATATCCTCTAATATTCCTTATTCCACCCAGTAACAAAGGGGGCCTGAGGGAAAAAATAAAAAAAGAGAGAACAGTTATTAATTCAGTCTTAAGTTGTGCATTTCAGTGAATATTATGATACACAGTGGCCTTGGGATCCTCAGTGATATAAGTTGTAATTCACAGCACAAAGATACTAGAGAGGCTACTGAATGTTGAACCGATTATGTCATTTTTCCCCATGGCAAACTGGGCAAGTCCCATTTCCTATCTCTCAGCAGCTTGTAAAGCCCCAATTCTCTCATGAAGATGAAGACCAGGCTGTGGTCTCCTACATGGAAGGTGCTAATAGTGACTGGAGAAGTGGTCCTTCTGCTTGTGCCTTTCCCAGGACAAGCACTGTTTTTAAGATCCTAATGAGGGGTGGTACTGGAGCTAGCTCACACCCAAGGTTTCCTTAGCAGTTCCTGTTCTGGGGCACTTGTTATGTTTCTGATCACTGAATGGCAGCTAAAGTACAGCTCAGCTTCTGAGGAAACACGGTTTGAGCTGGCTGGTGTAGAAATCAGAAGGTTAAAAACATTGCTCGCAGTGGAAGATGAAGGATTTTCCAGTCACGCAATCACAGAACAGTTGAGGTTGGAAGAGACCTGTGGAGTCGTCTTGCCCAACCCCCCTGCTCAAGCAGGGCCCTCTAAAGCCCTTTGCCCAGGACCATGTCCAGGTGGCTTTTGAGTATCTCCAAGGAGGGAGACTCCACCACCTCCCTGGGCAACCTGTGCCAGTGCTGGGTCACCCTCACAGTGACAAAGTGTTTCCTGATGTTCAGAGGGAACCTCCAGTGTTTCTGTTTGTGCCCAGTCCTATCTATGTGCATTTATCTAGTATCCGTGTCAGGTTTTCGGAGCTGAGAAAAAAGACGGACACTTGGTCCTTTCAGTTACACTTTTGAGGGGCGCAGAAGGACTCATGATAGTCTTGTGCATTGGGGTAACCTTCGCTATAAAATAGCCTGATTGCTAGACTAAGAGAGGTAGGAGCAAAACCAAACCTAAGACCTTAAAATAGCATGACAGACCTCATAATACTATGTTCTGGAAAAATTGCAACCTTCAAAATATGTATAGGTCAAACTGATTAATCTTAATTGATCCTTCTCACATTTGTCACCTGCAGTGCAACTCAGGGACTTCAGTCTGTATAGATGTATCTACCCTAAGAATCCCACATGTCAGTAACAGCCCTGCTATTGATTCAAAAAGGGCTGTAAAATCTAACCTCTGTATTGCTGCTGTTGCACTGTGACCAGTAGCTGAGCTAGCTCAATTAAAGACAGCTAGATGTGGCTAACTTCACTAGTCAGTCCTTTGGATTCTATGGCAGACCTACCTTTAAAATATGAAGCTTTTACTTAGACACAGGGACTGAGAAGTGAAAACACAATTAATACAGAGCAGTAGCAGCCAGCACTGCTCCTACTACAACTGGTAGTAGGGTAGGAAAGGTTATGGTTCATTATGTTGTTCTGACTCTATTTGGTTAGGAAAAAGAGTTAAAAGTGTGCAGTGTGCTGTGATGCTAGAGTGCTGCTCCAAAAGGCACAGGGCTCCTCTTGACAGCGTGATGTTCATGCTTCGGTCAGACTTAGCATTCATAAAGCCTCCGTTTTAAAAGTGCTGCATGGACTCATTCTGTAAATGATCCTAATGAAGTCTGACTGCCTTAGGTTGACTTGTTTGTCCTGGGTAAAATATCTGCATACTTTTCCTGTGCTCTGTGATGTGTTTGACTGATGACAATGAATATGATTTGCACAGTCCAAGTTCATAGTCAGAGAGATTTTGGGGTAGGGAGGATAACTCCCTGTTAAGTTTAATGACGGCTACTCATGAATAAGACCAAAAGATACTTAAAAAAGTTTTTTATTCTTTTTCTATTTCCATTTCCCAATTCTTCAGCTGGAAGATTTCCCTTTTGGGATAAAGTCTCCAGGGAAAAGACACAAGTAACAAACACTTATCAAAGACACCGAAAGACTTTTAAATTAATTAGGAAGAAAGGATACATTAGAGAAATTTCCTCCTGGAGATATAAAAGAAGCTGCAAGCCAAAGCATTATCCATGTTAAAAAAAAGTAGTTTTTCAAAAGATCTGAATTATTTACGTTTTTCAAAGTGCCTAGCCTTTTTAACGTTTTAACGCCCAAAGGAGTACAAAAAAAGAAAAATCCATCAGAGGCAATTAGATATGGAGTGTCTGCCTCGAACTCAAGAGTTGATTGTTTCCAATTCCCCGGTGTCTGTGAGCGTATTCTGAAGAAACACTGCTGTTTGCTCGCTGGGTACACATCCTCTCACCGCCTATGCTTGGATCTTACCAGAGGGGACAACGGAGTAGGTGTCATCAGGTACAGTTGTTTGTTACTGTGGTTTGCCCCCTTCCAATAAAAAAGGAATATAATTGTCTTGTGACAGATGCACTGAAAAACCCCAGTGTGTGTCAGAAACTGTAGCATGGTAGAGCATTTTTATGATGCTCAAGACATAATTTCCTTAGTCCCATAACAGCCTGCTTCTCCATGGATGAAGTTGGAGAATATCCTCTTCACGTGTTGTGCTAAGCCATCCCTCAGTGACCTGGTGAAACTGGGAGACAGCTTAATATAACACAGAGAGCACCAGTTCGGTAACACACTGCACATTTTTCACAAATTTCAACAGGAATGATGCCACAGTCAGCTCTCTGCAGAGTTCTTTAAATGCTGTAATTCTAATAAAAAGCCCTTTTTACTATCTTACGGCTACATTTACACAACCCCCCATAGGTTTTATAAACTCAAAAAAAAAAGAAAAAGAAAAGCTTTGATAGCCATAGTGTTAGAAAGCCTCCTCACCTGTAGCTCATCGTGAGAAAATTATAGTCTACACAGTCAAATGGTAGAAAGATTATAACATAATTTATTACTGTCTTGAGTAGTGTAACTTTACTGAAATATTCCACTGCCAGGCATCTTCCACACAAATCCACCTGAATAAAAGCTAGACCATTTAGTCTCTCTTCTTGTTTTGCATTATATTAATATCTATAGTAAAATAGAACTTTGCCTGCAAGAAATAATACAAATATAGCAGAAAATAATGAGTGAAATCTTGTCTTACTCAAAGCAACTTTTTTTCATACACAGCCCAGGCTGGGGAAAAAAAAAAAAAAAAAGTGTTCAAGGAAATAAAATTTACATCAACTTCTGCAAGAAAGAAATGAAAAGTATTTGGGTTGGCTGTATTTAAATTTTCTTTGCTGTGTTTAAGTTATCAACCTCATTTTTTTTTTTTGGAGGGGAATAACAAGCATATGCCCTAGTTTTGTACTTCCAGGAGGGTGCCCATAGAAACATTTTGAAATCAGTCTGCATTAGTTATATAAACGATAACAAGTTCTCAGACTATAGTATATTCCTGATGGTAATCTTGTATGAAGAAGTCCTGTAGCCAGTAATAAAGGAATAGTTTCAGCGCTGTATCAACAGGTTTAGTTTATGTGATTTGAACAAAATATTACCGGTTCAGCTTATTTTTAAATGCATGTAATTTTATTACTCCTGGAGAACTGTTAAAACCATTTTTAAAAAGACAAAACCAGATATATTTGTCATCTGCCAAACCTTTAGTCTTTGTTTTCAATGTGATGGAAAAAAGCCCATGATACTGACTTTGCATCTGGTCTTAAAAAGTCCTGCCACATAAAACTATAACCTTGAAGTAGTTTTATGCTAATAGATTATGCATAATGAGTTTATAGACACTAATAGATCTTCTGCAGATTGGCAGTTACACAGTCCAAACTTTTCATGAATATGTCCATAAATTAAATTTTAATTGCCTATTTTACGTATAACTATTGCTAAATCACATAGGAAACTCAGTTTCCCTTTATTTACAATTTGTTTGTAAATATGAAGTTCATTATTTTCAGTTCAATTAATTTTCTTAAAACAATAAATAGTATTTAATTACTGAACAATAGCATCTTTATTAACACTTTGCTACAATTTTACACTGTTGGTTTAAATCATTGCCAATCAATCCATTAGCTTATTGTAACTTCCAATCTAACTGAAAATCGTCATAAATTATTTCAAAAAGAATTTAGTCATGGTTTGATCTAATAGTAAAATAATTTCATCAAGCATTATATTTCTAGATGCAGAATGATTTTCAGCTGACTGAGATGCTATAAATACATCCTTTAATTTTTATCATCGTGACTGATTGATGAGCCTTACATCATGCACAGTTCTTGTAATTGTAGTCTCTAAAATTCTAGGAAAGAAGAAAAGAGTATAACTGTTGAAGATCTATAAAATGTACTTTATTCAGGAAAAAACATCAGGTGTAAATATTTAAGTAAACACAGAATGAAATAATTTGGAGAGCTTCAGCCAGATGGCTGCGAGCATGAGGACAGCATATCTATTTTACTTTTCTGCAGAACAAGAGAAAATGTACTTTGTCACATCCATTACAATATTTTACATCCATTAGCACAAGACACTTACTTAAAAAATTCAGACACCACTGTCCGTAGAATAATGCCCTTAGGAATACTTTTTAGGGATTAATATCCCCACACTTTATTGTTTGTATGTCATAGTGGGAGTGAAAGGTTCTGGATATAAATAAAAATTATGTTTTATCACAGATCAATCGCAGCTACACTAATCGGGCCCTGGGAATAACAGTTCAGGCTTCTGAGTATTGTTGTTTAACGTCTCATGAGAGTAAAATTTAAAACACAACTTTAAACTTAGGAACATCCATTTTGAAGACTGCAGACCACTTGGAGAGAAACCAGAGAACAATATGAATATTCAAAACTCTAGGAGACATGACCTATTACAGCTGTGTTACCTAGAGAAGACAGGCATGAATGAGTAATGGTAATGAACTTCAAGTACAGAGAAGTTGGCTGCAGACAGAAAGAGGCTGAAGTGGTCCTCATAATTACCAAGTACAGTGCAAGAAGTAATGAGACGATATTTCAACAAAGGAGAACTAGTTTAAAGATTAAAAAACCTTTCTGGTTACAGGAATAGGTGAGCAGTGGAAGAGGCTGCTGAGGCAGATGGTAGGATCCTCGCCACTGGAAGATGTTATGAACAGCGTAAGAAAACATAGCGCTATGTAGGTTACTGCAGGTAATCTTCCAGGGGAGAAGGGAGGGAACTGATGTCGTGCTGCCTCTTCTTCCTTGGTTCTGTGATATAGTTCACATATATATCAGGAGGCAAGACAGTGTTCAGAGCATTAACGTCTAGCAGACTGCGGCAGGAACAGGAAAGCAGCGTATCCTGCATGAAACGCCGACAGCAGCGTCCTCCACCCTTCCATCCTGTGCATCTTTTACCATGAATGGGAAGATAGTAGAGAAGACTCTCAGATTCTTCAAATTCTCAAGGACTGTCTTGGAACACACCTCTGTGTTGTGAAGCTATTTAAAGAGAGTGGTTTGTGCCAACAGTTGGTGGTTGAAGAGGCAACACAGCAAAGGGTCTGTATAGAAGAAGAAGATAGGGTTCCTGTTTTTTTCCTCTACAATTGTTATGTATAACCAGGTTGTCACTTTTCTCATACAAACAAGACAAACCATTACCCAGACTGAAAATCCCAACCCCCATAAAAAACTTGTCCCTATGTTTTTTTAGCAAAGGGGGAGAGGGGGAATATCCTGAGAATATTTGTATTGAATTGATCGAGTTCAGCTTTGTTGACTTTTTACACTAAATAGTAATCGATTTAACTTGGGTAACTTAGTTTCTTTATTCAGCTAATAATTACAACTTGACTGGAGGTGCTGTGCACAACCCATTCAAAAATAACAACTATAAGAAATGAACTTGTTTCTAAATATAGAGTCTTATTCTCCAGTAATGTGATAAAATCTTGCAGCCTACATCCATAGATAATCTCCTCAAACCTGCTCCTTCATGGAAGGATTTATGAGCCTGGTAATATAATTTGAAAATCAGCTGTGTCAATTACATACACCTCTCAACAGGTCTAGATGAGAGCTTTTATGACTACTGTGTATCTCCAATAACAGAAAATATATGTTGCCTTGTCTCCGGAAATCTACAAAACAGCTATTTTTAACTGCCAGTTTAATGGTGACATTTGTTCTTCACTGCAAGTTAAGAAAAATATTCTGTGTCCTTTGTTGTTACTTGATAGAGATGAAGTTTTCAATTCTACAATTAGTGATAACTGTATGTCACCTTGTGTGGAGATAAACTAAAACCGAGATTCTCTTTTATAATACGTTTCTGAAAAGCAGCAGGTTCTGTTGGATAGAGAAGTAATATTATTATAAACCTCCACCATAAGAAATAGGAGGTTCTTTGGAAATAAAATGGCTGTAGTGGTAATCTGTGTGCAAGAGAGTAGGGTATTGATCAATACTGTTCAGCATACTCCACAGTCAATATGCTGAAGTAAAAAAGAAGTAGGAAAGAGAAAAAGAGACCAAAAGGTTTGATTACAACCAAGCTTTATTATATTGGCTGCAGAAAAGAGAAATGAAGCAGCTATTAAAAAAAAAAAAAACAAAACAAACCCTGCTGCTTCTTTCTTCTCTTCAGGTAAAACATGACTTCATAGTTAATGGTTATAAATCACACACGTGATGCAAAGCATACAAAGTTTCGGAAGCCTGACCATTCCTGCATGCAAGGAGCACTGAAGTCTTTTAATATGTCAGAAGTGCTCTATAGGTCTGATGTAAATGAAAGAAAGAGGCTTGTAGTGTGCTGTTCAGAGTCTTGATTAAAACCTATTGTTTGGTGAAAAGGCTCTGGTGATTTGTGAAAAAAAGTGAAGCTTTCCATGGGAAGACATCAGTTTCCTTGAAACTTTCTGCGTGGATCTGCACTAATCAGTGGCAGCGTGAGGGCAGAGGAAAAGGAACACAGCAGAGGAACTGGCAGCCTTGCCCTGACGGATCTGGTATGAGATTCTACATTTCCAAAGGGTATTGGATGTATGCATTCCAGCTTCCTCAACCACTGATCTGTTTATCCAGCTGGAAAGAGGATTTTTTTTTTCTGCACTATTTTGTTTTGCTTTTAAAAATATGTTTGTCTCAGTTTTTGCCCCAGTTAGGCAGTGATATGGGCTGAAGGTTTGCGAGTATTTGAATGTCTATTTGGATGCCTATTCAACATTATCCTTATAACCAGGCCTTTTTATCCCAGAATCATGTTTCTGGGATAAAATGAAAACAGAATCAGGGCGTGATACCAGTAACTAAGAGCATACGTATTCAAATATGCGTGCATGCAGGCACACACTCTTGAGCAAATTGAATTGCTCTCCACTGTTTGAAACAGATGAATATATTCTCTTTTTTAAATTCTTTCCAGGATTTGTGGAGAAAGTTATAAAACAAGGCCTTTGGGAGAAGGATAATTACAGAGTTCAAAGCTAAGTAAATATATGTTAACAACATGTTTATATTCTCAGTCTCTTTCTAGAGGCTGTATTTATGGGGCCCAAAGTATCTCTCTTTTCTTTAGTATTGATTGTTTTGCATTTACTGCCTGAAGCAATCAGTAGCTATTGGACACTACTTACCATTTCTTGTAAATTCAGAAAACTGAAAAAAATTAGCTCAAAGTTTGACTTTGTTTATCCTGGATTACCTAGTCTGAAGAAATGCATTGTTACAATACATGATCTGAACAAGACTTCAGAAATTATTAAAATGAGACTTTTATGGGAAAACTAAGGTCGCCTAAATTGAGGTTTTATGTACATAAATTTCAGTGATTCAGATGGCCTGTTCTCAAGTGGCAACGCTTCTGAAAGTACCTGAAAAGAGAGAAAGAGCTGACATACCATCGTGGATCCCAAGTTCCATCTGTGACTGAGCAGAGCCCAGGAGTGTTTATTGTGAAGTGCTGACTTTGCCAGGTAGCTAATGGCAGATAGGATGTCTGGAAACAGGTAAATACTGAAGTAAAAAGGTAGGCGAGTGGCAAAACACAAGTGAGCAGCCAATATTTTGAATCTCAGGTGGAGGGAAGCAATTATTGTGAAGCATTGAATCAGACATGGCCTGGTGCCCACATATGGGCTGAATCTAGGATGCTCCTCAGTTGGTGTCTAGGCATGTTAATTTGCTTCTTCCCATACACAGGTGAAGAGGGAGCATTAGGTTTTCAGGAGTTTTCAGAGACATCTCCCTCCATTGACCATGCATGGGCCTCAAACTCGTAGGATCTAATTTGTACTTTGAGTGACAGGTACCTCATTTTTAATCAGGTTTAGAAGAAATTTGGGAGACTTCAGAGAAATTTGAGTGTTTCCCTTGCTTTCTTATTAGACATCAATAACTGGTTGATTTTAAAAAACAAGATGAATGTTGCACCACCATTCCCTTCCCCCCACCATACTAGCATTATCTAAGTCTTCGGTGCTTTTAACTTTTGATATGAATTCAATATGAACTTCAAGTCACCAGCTTTCTGAAGTCTTGGCTTGACTTAGTGTAACACTTTTTTCCTTCAAGCCACTAAGTGAGTACAGTTTAAACAGTGCTTAAATGTCAGTGCTGAGATTAACACAATGGTCTGATCGTGCCAAATAGCTATTTTTGATAGAGATTTGTGAGTCCTTCACTATGACTTTGCTTCAGTAAAGAGGTGAGAGCTGGGAATTATAGTTACCTGAACACCGGGTAAAGAAAGCACCAGAGTCAGAAAAGCTTTTTCATACCTAAAGCAGGATTCAGGCATCTAAGTTCAAGATGCCGTTTCACCTGTGGCCTTATCTTGAAAAAGACTGTTGTAGAAGTCTACCTTTTTTACCCAACTATTTTCGACATACTCCTCTAAACATACCTAGAGCTGTGCAAAATTTTATGTGCCCCACTGCTTACAACTTAGTTTCCTGTAGCTCTCTCCAGTTTGATTTCTCCTGTGCATAGTTAGATAACTACTTTCACATTTCAGTCTTAGCCACAGGGAGGAAGGATAACGATAATTTGGATTTCTCCTTTTTTAATCAGTTGCTCATTTCCAGGCAGTCATTATCACTGAGGCATCCAGGCATCTCTCAGGTTTGACTAAAATTAGCTAGTAGGTTCAAAATTTACTGTGGTTAGCTAGGAAAAAAGCCTGTCAGAGGAGAAGGCAGGCAGACAGACAGACCGCCACACCTGCAGAAGGACATGGAAGCCACATAGATCTTGTCAGCAGCCAACTAGAGGAATGAGTTATAACCAAGGAGGTTCAATCTGATTTAATTGAATTAAACAGTTTAATTACAGTTCGCAGTCTCTATTCAGACAAATGAAAGTCATAGCTATGGTTACAGTAATTTTTATTTTTTTTCTGCTGGTTTTTTTTGGTTTGCTTTTTTTTTTGGCTTTGGAGATGAGCATTAAGAATTCCTAATCTTCCAGTTAACCATTTAGTGGCATGAAATATACTAATAATGTGCCTGTGAGGAAGAAAGAAATCTATGAAAGAAAGAAATTTGTGTGATTGTGCCATTTCTGTTCACATTGGCATGTACATAGATACTGCAGGAGGAATCCTAATGAAAAAGATGGCCAACTTCTTTCAGAATTAAAGTAGTGGGTCCTGGAAATTGAATTATGTTAGAAGGACAGACCACCATATTAAGGTATGTACATAATGGAAAAGTTCTTCAGGAAATAGATTTACTGTAGGTTATTGATAAACATATGAACTATAACAGGTTACATGCTTTTGTTTCCATTTTATTATACTGTTAATGAAATAACGATAATCTTTTTGCACAGTTCTAGTCCAATTAAATATTTTTTTTCCTGTTTCCTCCTTAACAAAGATTTGAACTAGAAAAATAACCAAAACCAAACCTAGTGTTAACTTAGACCTTAGTTATCAGTCTCGAGGTCTCAAAATGATCTTAAGAATGATACTTCACTTTTCAGTCATTCTCAGGAACAATAGGGTGGAATTAACAACTTTGAAAATTAAGTTGTTTTCCAAGGATCTCGACAGAAGTTATATACCCATTTTTGCATATCATACTAAATATGCAAAGTGAAGAGTAAAAAGACTACAAAGGCAAAAATGACAAGAGGTGTAGAAAATGTGACTGTGTAAGAAAGCTGTGAAGGACTTGGACTCAGTCTAGGAAAGAGAAGAGAAAAAAGTAATAAGTGTCATACAAAAAGCTGTACTCCTTGTCTGTTGCAACAGAACAATGAAGAATGTTTAATTTACCTCAGAGAAGATTGGGTCTGAATACTGTGAAAAACTTTCTCATTACACAGGTAGTGAAACACTACAACAGAACAAGGAGACTGCAATCCCTTCACTGGAAATTCCTGCTACTAGGTGAACACTAGTCTGTCTAGGTGAAGAAATGATCTAACTGTATTCAATCCTGCTTCAGTGCAGATAACTGGAGTACATTCTCTCCTGCAGTCCCTCCCAGGTCCCAATTTTTATAGTCTTGTGTACGATTCTTTATTCCCTATGACTTTAGCACTACATTGTCTTTGAACTTCAAAATATTTTATATATATCATGCTGGGAGTCTGTTATAGACCACCCAACCAGCTTGAAGAGACAGATGAAACATTCTACAAGCAGCTGGCAGTAGTCTCTCGATCATGTTCTTGTGGGGGACTTCAACTTTCCAGACATCTGCTGGAAATACAACAGGGCAGAGAGCAAGCAGTCTAGGAAGTTCCTGGAGGTGTGGAAGAGAACTTCCTGACACAGCTGGTAGGTGAGCCTACTGGGGAGGAGCCTCGCTAGACCTATTGTTTACAAACAAAGAAGGACTGGTGGGAGGTGCAGTGGTCAGAGGCCATCTTGGGCTTAGCGACCATGAAATGATAGAATTCTCAATTCTTGGTGAGGTAAAGAAGGTCAGCAAAACCACCACTATGGACTTCTGCAGGTCAAACTTTGGCCTGTTCAGGACACTGGTTGAGAGAGTCTCTTGGGAGACAGTCCTAAAGGGCAAAGGGGTCCTGAAGGCTGGACATTCTTCAGGAAGGAAATCTTAAAGGGTCAGGACCAGGCTATTCCTATGCGCCGCAAGACAAACCGCCAGGGAAGACGACCGGCCTGGCTGAACAGGGAACTTTTGCTGGGAGTTGGGGAAAAAAGGAGAGTTTATCATCTTTGGAAGAAAGGGCAGGCAGCTCAGGAAGAGTACAGGGGTCTTGTTAGGTCATGCAGAGAGGAAATTAGAAAGGCAAAAGCTCACCTAGAACTCAATCTGGCCATGGTCGTAAGAGACAACAAAAAATGTTTTTACAAATATGTTAACAATAAAAAGAGAGCCAAGGAGAATATCTATCCTTTATTGGATGCAGAGAGGAACATTACCACCAAAGATGAGGAAAAAGCTGAGGTGCTTAATGCCTTCTTTGCCTCAGTCTTTAATAGTGAGACCAGTTATCCTCAGGGTACTCAGCCCTCTGAGCTGGAAGACAGGGACAGAGAGCAGAATATACCCCCCTTAATCCAGGAGGAAATAGTTAATGACCTGCTATGCTGTCTGGATTCTCACAAGTCTATGGGACCAGATGAGATCCATGCAAGAGTACTGAGGGAGCTGGCAGATGTCCTTACCAAGCCACTCTCCACCATTTATCAGCAATCCTGGTCAACAGGGGGGGTACCAGATGACTGGAGGCTTGCCGATGTGACGCCCATTTACAAGAAGGGTCAGAGGGAGGATCCGGGGAACTACAGGCCTGTCAGCTTGACCTCGGTACTGGGGGGAGATTATGGAACAGTTCGTCTTCAGAACGCTCACATGGCATGTGCAGACAAACAGGATCAGACCCAGCCAGCATGGGTTTACAAAAGGCAGGTCCTGCTTGACAACCTGATCTGCTTCTATGACCAGGTGACCTGCCTACTGGATGAGGGGAAGGCAGTGGATGTTATCTACTTCAACTTCAGCAAGGCTTTTGACACTGTCTCTCATGGCATACTCCATGAGAAGCTGGCAGCTCATGGCTTGGACAAGTGTACTCTTCACTGGGTAAAAAACTGGCTGGCTGGATGAGCCCAGAGGGTTGTGATGAATGGAGTTAAATCCAATTGACAGCAAGTCACAAGTGGTGTTCCCCAGGGCTCATTACTGGGGACAGATCTGTTTAATATCTTTATCAATGATCTGGATGACAGGATCAAGTGCACCCTCAGTAACTTTGCAGACAACACCAAGTTGGGCGGGAGGGTTGATCTGCTCAAGGGTAGGAAGGCTCTACAGAGGGATCTGGACAGGCTGGTTCGATGGACCAATTTTATGAAGTTCAACAAGGCCAAGTGCCAGGTCCTGCACTTGGGTCACAACAACCCCATGCAGCGCTACAGGCTTGG
>JAVJGG010000017.1:16539000-16580887 GCA_035590195.1 Aviceda cuculoides | reverse complement strand
GGGAAGCTTCCAGCAGCTTCTTACAGAAGCCACCCCTGTAACCCCCCCGCTACCAAAACCTTGCCACACAAAGCCAACACACACACATAATCTAATTTCGTTGACTAGAGCTAATAAATGTTACCAAATATTTTTAAAGGCAGACCTTGAAATCAGTAATCTGTGTTAGAGAACTATAAACTTGTATGTAACATAATTTAAATTGAACGAGCTTGTTATCAGCTGATCCAGTGTAAACTTCTATCACCTTACCACCAAAACCATCATTAAAAAATAATTTCTCGTATATCAGGTGATTCTTTGTCAATACATCTGATACATATGAAAACTGATACATCTATCACGGTTCCAAGAATGTATGCTACCTTGTTAGTACAAAAGTACAGTTTATTATATTCTGGCACAAGGAAATATTTTAATAAAATTCCTGTATAGGTATCTGTGACCATTTAAGTCTAATCCTATGTCTTCAACATAATCTTAGCACTAAAATCAACACTAACTTTTTTACCATGTTCCACAACAGTATTTAATGCAAATATGTTATTACTCCTTGTTCTTTCATTACAGTTTTTCCCATTATTATATTTATGTTGTTATCCAGCTTCTCTTACCTTGTGAATGTTTTTGAAAATCTTTTGTTAATACCTCAATACCTGTCTCACTCATGGTACTCAGTTTATTAAGTAGTAATTCTTCTCTTAAGTAATAATTTATTTTATTAGTAGACAATAGTTTATATTTTTGCCTCTAGCTACACACAATTTCCTAATACAGTTTAGGCATAGTCTTTTCAGCCACTTTATTGACTACCTGTGTTCTGTTTTGTCTTATATTAATACTTTTTCTTCCATCTGTTCATGCTGACTGATATAATTTCATTTGTTGACCTTATCCTTTATGTGTAATAATTTGAAGTTCTGATTTTCCCAATATGCCTGCCAAAAGAGCTATGACCCATGTCTGTGAACCCTATATACCTCTTAAACTCTTTCAGTTTGTATCACGTGTAGTACGCAGAATTGTTTTGGTTTAGCACAGGAGGTCATTACTGTGGATAAGTCCATAAGTGACATAAAAACTTATTTTTCCCAATTTCTTGAGTTTTAAAAAAATGAATTTGCATATGAATAAAGTAGCTTGCACTTAAAATGGTTTCTCCATTGGCTTGCCCTGCCAAGAGCTTATGCTGTCGCATCTGCAGTATGTTCTCTTGATACATTTGAACATAATTCATATTTCTTCAGGAATTACAACTCTTTGTAGCACTGGTGGTGCTCTGGCAGTGAAGCATATACCTCTTGAGCAAGGGATAGTTTACTTCCATGCATGTAAAAGGCCTGGATGCAGAAAGCCCAGATTTCCTTTCTCAAAGTGAGGTTCATCCACTTGAATTGTCACATCTACGCTCTACAGAGGGATCTGGACAGGCTGGATTGATGGGCCAAGGCCAACTGTATTAGATTCAACGAGGCCAAGTGCCGCATCCTGTGCTGGGGTCACAACAACCCCATGCAGTGCTACAGGCTTGGGGAAGAGTGGCTGGAAAGTTGCCTGGCAGAGAAGGACCTGGGGGTGCTGGTTGGCGGCCGGCTGAATATGAGCCAGCAGTGTGCCCAGGTGGCCAAGAAGGCCAACGGCATCCTGGCCTGTATCAGAAACGGTGTGGCCAGCAGGATCAGGGAGGGGATTGTTCCCCTGTACTGGGTACTGGTGAGGCCGCACCTCGAGTGCTGGGTTCAGTTTTGGGCCCCTCACTACAAAACAGACCTTGAGGTGCTGGAGCGTGTCCAGAGAAGGGCAACCAAGTTGGTGAGGGGCCTGGAGCACAAGTCTGATGAGGAGCGGCTGAGGGAGCTGGGGCTGTTTAGTCTGGAGAAGGGGAGGCTGAGGGGAGACCTTATCGCTTTCTACAACTACCTGAAGGGAGGTTGTAGTGAGGTGGGTGCTGGTCTCTTCTGTCAGGTGTCTGGAGATAGGACGAGAGGAAATGGCCTCAACTTGTCCCAGGGCAGGTTTAGGTTGGATATTAGGCAATTTCTTCACCGAGAGGGTTGTGAAACATTGGACCAGGCTGCCCAGGGAAGCAGTTGAGCCACCATCCCTGGAGGTATTCAGAAGACATGTAGATGTGGCACTTGGGGACATGGTTTAGTGATGGACTTGGCAGTGCTAGGTTTATGGTTGGACTTGATGATCTTGAAGATCTTTTCCAACGTAAATGGTTCTATTATTCTATGATACTATATCGTTGTAGGTTTGAAACTGTTCAAATTCATCGAACATTTAATGTTTATATTTACTGCTCGGACTGACCTGTAATGTTTTAAGATAACTTTATGACTTTGAGAGGTTTAAAAGTATCATGGCTTACTGCTTATGATTGCATTAGTGAGTCTTTTTTTGTCTTTAGCATTTTTCTGCTTTGACAATTCAGCAATATAAGCCCAGTTTCACTTCTGACCAGTTAATGCAGAAGTACATGAAAACTATGCTTTGTTTCTCTTCTCTTTTTATCACAACAGTGGTTTCTTTGTCAATGTAATGGAGACAGACATTTCACAAGTCTCAGTCTCTTACCCACATCGTTTTATGATGTGACTATCTTTTTGGTTCATTTCAGATGTCTTTTAAAATCTTTTACTGGGCTTCATCTTGGGCCTTGAGCTGCTTAAATCTTATGTATACATATCCTTTATTAAATGGAGAGCTTACGGTTTAACATATTACATTCCTCTTAATCTTCATAACCAAGTCTCAGATGATGTCTTGCTGTTACACCTCTGTCTTCAGGAGGATCATTCTGTTTGTTTGCTTTTTTGTTTTTTTTTTTTTTTCTTTTTTTGGCAGCAAAAGCCTTTCAATTCACTGCTTTGTCACTCAGGACAATCTTATGTCTTTGCAAGCAGTCTACATCACTTACAGTGCAATAATGGCTATCATCTTAAAAAAAACCCAAAAACAAACAAAAAAAACCACAAAAAAAAAAAAAAAAAAAAGAAGAAAAAGAAAACCACTAATAGGATCAGCCAACAAGGGGGTTGGGAATTTCGCGGGGGTCTTTTTTTCTCAGATGAGGTGATACTGTTTGCTGTCTCTTTGGGGTAAGTGGTGTAGCTATTTTCCTTACTTTCACCCAAGTGTTGAATCTATGGCACACACATGAATTTCTCTGAATTCAGAGCTAGGTCTGCTACTTCCATATCTATTTTGTGTCCTAGTGAACCAACTGAGGACTTTGTCCTGCTGCTCATTCTCTTCAAAGGACTTCTTGCCACAAGGACTTTTAAATGGGAGCCTCACCCAGGAGAAGTAGGTGAGAAAATGTGACATGATCTTGTGTGTGTTTCTCAGTGTTTTCATCCAAGGAAAAGAAATATTGCAGAGGTGACCAAGTGCTTTTCTGACATTACAGTAGTGCAGTGAGACCTCTGTGGCAAGTCTCTGTGACACTAGTGGCTACATGTATTCTCATAAATGGAAAGCACCTGGGATTCTTCTTGGGTACTGAAAGCAACGGAATGACCCTGACCTGTATTGGCTTAACTTGCTTATCCTCTGAAACAAAGTAATTGCATGTGAACTACTCATTAGAAATCATCTCTGGATTAAGCTAACTCCTTATCCATGTCTGAGAATTGATTCAAAGAGTTCTAGATGGCTTAGGTCAAAAATAAGTCACAGGCAAGTCTAAGTATATAACACTGTAGCTGATCAGGTTCCTGTGCCCAGATATATTCCCTAGCACTAAACAAGTTCAATTTATTTGTACAGATATTGCTACAGGATCCTTGATAAAAATATAAATTTACTATTGCAGTGTGCCCCATGCTGCCATATGTCTTTTACCCCAGATGATTCTGAAGACATTTACCAAGCAAGAAAAACACACTGTTCCTAGAATAAAATTCCCTTTCAGTCCCCGCAAATTCTGAAGTTGTATTTGTGAACAGAATAATCTACTGGAGCTGAGGATAAACACATTGCTCCAGCATAGTCACCTCTGAGGTAAACCATGGGCAGCTCCTGAAGAAAGGGAGAAAAGGAATCTGTAGCCAGCATTCAGGCCAAACTCTTTTTCCATGGCCTGACTCTGTTTCTGTGTCATTGTATTAATGTCATCTCAGTGCCAGATACTGTCAGTGTCAGTTACATTCCCTTCAGTGAGCCACAAAAAGCACCTACAGCATTTTGTGCACTCAACCTGGAGGCAATCTGCTAACACTCAAGTGCTCATTGAATGGAAAATGATGCAACAGTTGGGTAGCTGGAAACATTATACTGTGCAATAAACAACATGCTTTTCTGTTGTCTCCTCTCTGACCCATCACAGACAGGCATCCCTGAATGTATCTAATTCATGGCAGACTAGAGGGTTAAAAGTCAGGTAACATAACAGAGAATAAAAACTGCTGAGGATTAACATAACCAGCTGAATAGGTCTTCCTTAGGTTTTAATGCACTTGTGTCCCAGAGATTGTAACTCTGCTTAGAGAGAGAACATGACTATCTCTATTTTATCCTCTTTCTTCTCAAGTTGCCAACATATTTGGGATGTTTCTTTTAACATTTTAAGGAGTTTTATTAATGTATTGAGATGTATATTGCTTTGTTTTTCTTAGAAAGGAAAATAAAGGAAAGAAAATTAGCTTAATTTTTCTCCAGATTATTGTTTTATTCTTTTTTATGTGCTTGTACAAGCCCTCTCCCCCATAAAAATCCTCCCTATCCCATTTTGAAGTGTTCCAATTAAAAAACCAAACCACCACCACCAACAAAGCCAACCAATCAGCCAACCGTTTTTTAATGAAAATATGGTATTTTACATCAGCTTTTTTTAATAGAATACACTCTTTCAATACCAAGAGGATTCCTGTTACTCAGTAAGAATCATGTCAGTCATTGATCTTACCATTTCCCTATGGTGACAGATTTAGTGTGAAAAAGACTGAGCATTGCCACTTTTTTGTAAGGGAGGTTACACCAACAATGCTTTCTTCTGGCATGCTTTATTTTTGTAGATATTAATAACTGTCTTGATGTCACAAGTTCAGCTTTCAAGTACAGTTATGAGCCTTACCATTATGTCAAAAAAAAAAAAAAAGGTCACAGCTATTGCAGCAAGTGGCTGAAAAATGAGAGAGCACCTAAGGGATAGCCAGAACATCTAAGACAGTAAAAAGTAATTTCTTCTTGTATAGTCCAATAATTCCTTATTTCCTCATCCTAGCCACATTCCCTTCAGAGGTGCAGCTGTGAGTTGCCCTTGCTCAGAAGGTGTCATGGAACCGTTCAGCGCTACGTTCTGAGCTTTGGCACCTTCTTCTCTCTCTATTTCCTCTTTCCTTTGCGTTCAACAGAAATATGGTTCAAGTCATTTAGACTATGCTAGGGCTTGCTCAGGTGACAAGTAAAGTGGGTTGTACAATGTAGTACTGCTGCTGTTGAGCTTTGCAAATAGCGATCATATGTTCCTGCCCCATATGGTTTGAATGCACCTGTCCTAGATGGTTTAATCAGCATCTGATGTGCGGTTTCACTTCTCTGACTGCCATAAAAAAGTGACACAGTGTGGATTTCTTATGTGGAAACAGGCTTTGAAGCTGAAGGCCAGCCTACAATGCAGAGGAGCCCGTAGCATATCAAAGACATGGGACCGAAGGGAAGTGTTGTCTCATGAAAATCAAGTCAGTTCAGGGTTGCTCTCTGTCTGGAATATGCTGGAGATAGGTCTTGAAACAGATGTCTTCGTGGAATATTTGAACAGTGGCCTTGCAACCCCACAAAGTGGAGAGAAGTTTTGTCCTTGGAAAGTAAACTTCAAGTTTTCATACACAAAGTTTTGTGACTTCACTATGGGATTGTCTATGCTATATCCACAGTGGAAGTGTGGGATTGCTACAACTTATAAAATAAGTGGTATTGGCAAAAAGGCATTTTCCATGAAGCAAAAAACATTAATAAAGTCCTATGTCTCTGGTAAAGTGCTGACAAACTGCTGGCCAATAAGACATTTCAGGAGACACATGGTTGAAGCTTCAATCTTTAAGCCTCTCAGAATTGTAAAGGGTGACACTGTGACAGCTGCAACTTTCCAGTCCAGGCTCACCTCATCTCCTTCTAACACAGCCAGATATCCAAACAGAAAGACTAAACTGTAGGTCCCTTTCAACTGAAATATTCTATTCTATTCTATTCTATTCTATTCTATTCTATTCTATTCTATTCTATTCTATTCTATTCCATCTGAAATTTAAATATCTAAAATAGGATTCATTTCACCAGTGAAAAGATGAAGTAACTACTGGTTCAGGATGCATCATCATCTAGAAGTCTGTCTCTCCCCACCAACTACAAAAAAAGGAAACAAAACCAGAAAGTGTAACTTAGAGCAAGGACCTAACTAACTTTTGAATAGAAAAAGATCAACAAGACGAAGCCCCTCTCTAGTGAACTAGCTTTAAATAAGTGCCTAAGAAATCTATACAGTCAGTATAAAGAAATAAGTCTATGCCTCCAAAGAAAGATTCTCTCTCTCCAACTACTGATAATAATAAAGAGATGATGCACTTATTTTACTGCATGCCTAAAGTGAGTCTCAGGTCACATGTTCCTGTAAGTAGACTAGATCGTTGCTTGGAAATCTCTTGTTAAGTGTTGGCATAACTGTGGTTTTTGGTAGTATGATGGGATTTGTAGTAGCGAGTTTCTTCAAATCTGTGAAATTTATCAAAGCCAGGAAGGAGGGAGCACTGCTTGGGGTGTTATATGTGAGAAAAAGTTCCTGATATAGAGCCATTGGGGTGGATTTCACCTCACCTAAACTCACATGTCTTCAGTGCAGGTATCTCAGCCAAAATTAACCTAGATGTCTTTGTAGTCAACAGAGAAAAATAAGCCCTAGAACACTAACTTTTACAAAGATAAAGTTAAAAGAGGTGAATGTCATTCCTACACTTCACCTTCATTGTCAGTGGAGAAAGGGAGACACCCAAAGGAGATACACCCTGTCTTGAAATATGTGTCTAAAATGATTGTATCTATTTACCTTTTTAGGTGCTCCTCTCTTGCTCTCTTCACTGACTACATATGTAATCCAGAGAATTTTTTGGGAGGCAAACTTTCAGAATCCTAGAGTAAGAAGTGTGTCCCACTGACTTAACAGGTCAACATTTATTGCACTGCACTAACTGATACTAGTCTCCACAGGGCACAGAACTCACTTATTCATAAAGTGCTGATTGCCACCAAGACTACTGTTTCTGCAACTATGCCTTTCTTGCATCCTTTTATCAGTTATCTATCAGTCTGTCGATCAGACTGGTGGCATCTCAGTAGATCCAGAGCCTGGACTTTTCCTTATAAATTGAACAAAAACAATACTTCCCCTAGAAAAATCAATAAAACTATTTTGAACGTCTGGCTAATTTACACTTTAAATGAATATAATATTCAGGAGAAGATCTTGCTGGTAAAAGGAAAACTAACTCCTTTAGTTCTTCAGTTCAGCTTCTTTCAACTCTACCTCCACAGCAGTACTCTGTGGGTGAAAGGATAATTCATGAGCCATCTTGTTCAGATGTTGTTGTCTTATTGATTTCAGCAACTGTGCTGCCAAACATTTAAATATGTGTAAAGTGCAAATATAAAACATTCATTAAATATCACTTCTCTTGTCTAGGAATATTCCGCATTAAAATACAGTTTTACAATGATCTGTAGATGGAATTGCCATACTATGTTTGTGCTGGTTTTGGCTGGCATAGAGTTAATTTTCTTCATAGTAGCTAGTATGGAGCTATATTTTGGGTTTGTGTTGAAAACAGTGTTAATAATACAGGGAAGTTTTCATTACCGCTGAGCAGTGCTCACACAGAGCCAAGACCTTTTCTGCTTCTCCCCCCACCCCACCAGCGAGGAGGCTGGGGGTCCATAAGAAGTTGGGAGGGGACACAGCCGGGACAGCTGACCCCGACTGACCAAGGGATATCCCAGACCATAGGACATAATGCTCAGCATATAAATCTGGGGGAAGAAGAAGGAAAGGGAGGATGTTCAGAGTGATGCTGTTTGTCTTCCCAAGTAACGGTCACACGTGAGGGAGCCCGGCTGTCCTGAACAGCTGCCTGCTGGTGGGAAGTGGTGAATGAATCCCTTGTTTTGCTTTGCTTGTGCGCACAGCTTTTTCTTTACCTATTAAGCTGTCTTTATACTCAACCCACCAGTTTTCTCACTTTTATTCTTCCATTTCCCTCCTCCATCCCACTGAGGGGGAGTGAGCGAGTGGCTGTGTGGTGCTTAGCTGCCGGCTGGGGTTAAACCACAGCACACATTATAATACTATATGTAGCCATTTATCTAACCCCAAAATGACATGTGTGAAAGGCTTTAATATGATACAAGTGGTAAATATGACAAAGCAGTGAACTTTGAGGCCAGTAAATTGTTAGGAATAGCATTTTAAAGAACTCTGCCCAGGAGAGGTATCATTTGTTACTTCCTGGAGTTAATGATCTCATGTCACAGATAAACTAGGTTATAATCTGTTCTTATGACTCAAGAGAAATATCTAAGAAAATACGAATAAATCATGACCACTGTCAGGTCATTTGCCAAAGCATTCCTTGAGAGCTTAGTTTAAAACAACCTCAAGGCATTTTCTGCTACACTGCAAAGGGCTATCCCTTTTTGAGCACACAATTCTAGTTCTTGTCTTTATGACACTGCTTTGATCCCTAACTGTAACTGAGTATCAGTAATGCCCTGACTACCTCTAAAAGGAATTTCTTGCTCTATTAAATGAATTCTTAAAGTAACTGGCAGATTTCAACCAGCCACTTGCTAAGCAATTTCATTTGACTACTTAATTGTACATTAAAGTAAAACCTTCCCTTGTACATACTTTGTGGCTCATCTGCATCCACGAGCTTCTTAATACTTTTAGAAGTATGGGACAGAGAAATAATAGTGACTTTGAACAGCGTTGGGGATGTAGTCCTCAGTTCTGCCACCTTTCGCAAACATAAGCAATTCCTCCCAGCAAACAGAGCCTGTTTATAAATAACCAGACTGTACCATGCTAATAGGATAAAAGCATAGATTGTTACATAGATATATACATAGATTTAAAGCATAGATGATTACAGATTTAGGGCTATTGTCAAAGAGGTTTGTAAAGCCAAGACAGTGGATTATTTGATTACTGACTTTAATGAGAGCAGGAGTGCACCAAGCACCCATTGCTTACACAGAGCTGATCACCTCAGTTTCTTTGGAAAAGAAAGAACTGAGGATCGTCAGCACTTTGGACCAAGAGGTTTGCAGGACTCTCTGTAAACTCCATAGTTCAGAGAAGCGACTCAGTTCAGGGTAACACTTAAACACCTGTATCAACTCAGGCACTGATGCTAATGGGGCTTAAGCTTCTGCTTAACGCTTTGCTAAATACAGATGTCTAAGTATAAAAGGTTAAAGGCAAGTTCTGTAATAGATAGGGCTTGGTGGCTGAACAGCTCAGTTCAGCCACCAGGCTGGTTTCCGAACACCTTACTGCCTGGTGGAAGTCAGGGCTGAAAACTCTCGCAGGCAGTGCATGAATAGATCATCTCCAATTTCCCTTTTGTTTATTCAGTTTTATTTGGTGGAGAAATTTGGTGGCTATCATCAGACCAACAGCATGGATTAAGCAATTATATTTAAAATACAGTTGATATTGCTGACCAGAAAGAGTAGATGGGAAGGATTAAGAGGGGGTGAAGTGAAGGAAAATAGAAGAGGAGCTGAAACACGGGAGTGGGTATTCAGTTCAGGTACATAGCCAAAATCTGGGCACCAAATTGCATAAATACAGTTGTGACTATCGCTTACAGGTATATCTGTATCATTACTGTTCTCCTGCTTATACCTGGGAGGATATAGTTTACCATAATTTCAGATAAAGTTTATTATTCTCTATACTAACATTTTAAAAACGATTATATTTACCAAAATAAGTCATTATTTCCCCCCCGCCGAGTAATTTTTATCCAGACAAATATGGATTAATCCATACTACTTCTAAAGCTCTTCTTTAAAAATAAAATTTCTTTCCTTGGCTACAGTTTGCAATTCCTTCTTTTTATTTTTATTTCTGTCTTTTCTAAATGGTGGAAAAATGTGAGCATATAGCTCCAGTTATGATTGCCCTTCCACAATTTTTTTATTATTCTTTTATTACCAAATTTCATATTCCCTTAGTTTAAGTTATTATCTTTCACTGTCTGTAGCTGTTCTGTCTTCTCCTCCATAGCCAATATTATCAGCCAAATTGAAAATTGACACACATTAGTCACCTGTTTAGTAGATCATACCTACATTATTTTAAATCACGACTCCATTCTTACTTAATATCTGCTTCTACTTGCTTTCTCCTCTTTTGCACTTTTAGTGAATAACCTTTTACTATTTGTTTTGATTTATTTGATAAGAGCTGAATTAGGTTGAGTTTTGGCACATATTTTATTTTATTCTCATAATTTTTTTTTTTTTATTTTTAGAAAGAAATTATTTTTTCTGTTGAATCCCCAGTTCTTTAACTTCTTGGTTTTCTGTTTATTCCCTGTATTATTTCTGGAATACTGGACAGCCAGTTTGCAGTCCTTTTATGCAGTATTTTCCCTTGTAATTTTAGAAGTTCCACAGCATCTTAAAGGAAGTTCCAAACTTTCACTGTGTTCTTGTCCTTTATTTTTCAGTTACACTGAAATTTAATGAATAGCTCAAAGTCATCCCTTTTGGAACAGAGTGCCTTAGTTACAGACTATTTAATTTAAATTTGTGATTACTGCTTCCAAGGTTATTTTTTCTAACTAGCTCCTTTGAAATTTCTTTCCTTGTAACCAAAGCCAAGTCTAACATAGCATTAACTACTAGAATGTTAGGATGCAATTTATCTTAATTGTGGCAGACATACGAAATATCTACTTTACAATGCGATGGATTATGTTCTAGAATTGACTTTATTCAACACTGGCTGTCACGGGAGTGTAGAGTAACTAGCCTAGATGTTAGTAGTTTATGATGTCATTTAGCCAAATGAGTCCTTCTCTTACTGCTTATCCCAAAATCCAGTGAACATTGCTATCATCGGAAGGAATTCACCAATCGGTTCTCCTCTGTATTTTGCTTGTACAGCCTCACCTAATACAAGATCTCACAGCACCATTTGTCACAAAGCACATAAAAAGGAACTCAGTGTATAGTAGTAGGCTTTCAAGTGCGATATGCACACAGGCTTTCTTCCTAGGACCCTTACTACGCAGTGCGTCCTACCGAATATCTCTAAGAGCCAGCAAAGCTCTGCTCAACTGCTGAGAGCAGTAGGTGACCAAAGCAGCTTCTAAGGCAAAGGGATTAGGACCTTGTCAGACTGTGTACACAATAGAGATTGTTGGTGTCTGTGGGAAGTGATAGTGGGCACCGCCACAAAGAATGTTTGATTTGTATCATAGAAGTGTCACGAGCGGTTTTGCCCAAAGAACTGCAAGCTTTTCTGTCTATCTTTATGCAGCATTCTTCAACAGTCACTCTCTGTACAAAGACACCTCTTCCTCCCTGTTGCCTTGAGAACTGTTTCAAATCCCACTCTGTCTGCTTCCTCAAGATTTGCAAAGACAAATTAAGTTTGATAGAAGAGATAAGATGCTGCTACAGAAAAATAGCAAATAGTTTATACTTCGGGTTACAGCTAAGTATGCTTTGGATTTATTTCCCACTTTGCAGACTCTACCAAAGAAAGTGGCTTTGGTCAGAAAAGTAGAAGCATTGTGAAAAACGTGCCTGAGTGCTACATACAACAGAAATGCCAGGATAACTACATGAAAACAAACAGCGCCCAGTGTCTGCCTTTGCAGTTGTAAAAGCTCTGGAGGAAAGAATCTGTCACAGCCACATTGAGGTAAGTGATGTTTCGAGGGGGTGAATGCACAGAAGCTTCCAAGCGTTTCTGTCATCTTGTGAGACAAAGTTCTGGTTATGCTATTTTTTGTGTACTTGTACTTCTATGGGCAGCTCTGCACCACAGGACAGAGTTCCCAGGTTGCTGTTAAATGAGCCTGAAATAGGAAGTCATTAGCTTGGGTGCAGAACTGTTACTTTTAGTTCAGACTGTTTTTCAGACCCAAGCCACTGTCCATACAGTGCTCATCTTTCTGTCTTAAAGAGATCGACTCTCATGCTCCCCTGCACAGTATACACACCTCTGATCTTATCCATACACTTTATAGGGAGGCTGGGATCCAAGAGGTATCAGGGTATCTATGACTAGACGACTTTCTTTTTTATTTTCTTGGTGGCTGAATTCAATCCAATGATAAATTCAAAGGAGAGGGTAGGAAGGACTGGAAAAGGAGGAGCTGGAGGAAGCACTTCTTGTGAAGAGTCATGGATAGAAATAGGTGGCCTTGATGAGGACATGTAAGCACTCAGCAGGTGAGAAACTGAGATGAAGGCTTTATACCTTAAAAAGGTGGAGAAGGGAGAGAATGACTAAGAAGGGCTGGGACAGAGAGGGAGGAGAGGCAAAAATAAGAGGCCTCCACATCCAGGCTTCTGCAGAAAGACCTTACTGAGACCTTCCAGCCCCATTCCTTCTCAAATGTATTCATCAAGTCAAGCATTTTAGGTTGCAGACTGTCCTTATGCATTTAATGCCATTCAATATTAAAGAAATAAAGCCCTTCTCAAAAGCCCTTTCAATCTCCTTCATACGTCCTCCACATCCTGGCATCCCACTGACCCTTTGTAGCTCAGTGACATTGACCTTGTAGCCTTTTCACTCCCTTGACCCCAAATCACCATTGCTAGAGCAGAAATTCAGCTGCTTTTTTGAGGAATCTCTAAGTTAGTCACAATAGCAAGACAGCTATGAATTTTTTTCTGTCTAAGTCACATCTAAAATATTCTACAAATAAATAACAGCTCCTCAGTCTCCCAAACAACTCAACCCCCCCCACTTTTTTTTCCAGATCAAAATACTGAGATGAAAATATTTAAAAGAAAAATACAGCCTTCTAATGCTTATAGAAACTGTACACCTCAAGAAGCTTTAAAAAAAAAAAGAGATTTTTTAACATCCAGGAAGTAACTAGAAGGATTCATTATTCTGGCTTTAATGAGAGATTCATAACACTCTCTGTTTTTCTTAGCTCTCTTACAATGGATGAAGAGTCTATTTCCAAGCTGATTTTTGGTATTAGGAATCTTACACTTAGAAAAATCAACTTAGTTTAAAATTTAAAGCAGGGTTTAAATAAGGTATTTGAAATAAGTGTAAAAACCAGGTGTTTTCAAACAAATGCAAAATCAATCAAAATATAGAGAAATTTGAATTTTCCATTTTGGTGAGATCAAATCTTAAGGCAAAAATTGAAAGACTTGTTCCTACACAGCGCACCATATTCTACTCCAAAAATTATGTACAAAACCAAATATATTAGTCTAATTATAGATTGTTTCAGTTTCTCATCTTCATTTGTCATCCATGGTGACTATGTATGAAACATTTTTTCAGGGCTGTTAACTGAACATATATTGAGGTGAAAATAATGATTATATTATCCTGTCATAGAATGGACAAGTCATTTTCACAAGAATGTTATATGTAAGCTACAGAGATAGATTTTGATTCAAATTAATTTCCAATTTGTATTTCAGGAAACCTTACTGAAGTACAAATTTTTCAAGGTATTAGAAACATAGAATATATTTTTCATTATTCACCACCCTCTTGTATGTTTCTTTCCTGAATAAATTAATATATAAAGTGAAAAGGAAAGATTACATACAATTTTAAATGCAATTTTGCATTCCATAAGCATTAGTTAAGTATGTATATGCCTTATCAATTACTCTGAAAGCAGGAAATCTTAACTGGTTGGCATGTTCAGTAGTGAAGCATCCTGTTCATGTATTAAACATTACAGATTCTCAGGTCATCCTGTTATTTTGTTTTGATTTTGTTAAATATATAGAAAAATTGCTTGTTTTCAGGATTTTTTCCTGGTGTAATAGAGGCTTAAGTTTCTACTCTCTCCACTTCTGTCCCCTCCTTGTCCAGTTGCTGAGTGCCTCCATCCATCGTCACATCACTTCTGTCAATATACATGGCTTTGGGGTCATGGGGAAATCATTTCAGAGAAAGGTTGCAAGTTGCCTAAAGGTCCATTCTGCAGGGAAATCCACAATGAATGCTCCTGAGAGAACTAAGATGTGACATGGGATGGAAGACTACACACAGTGGCTGTGTCAATAGAGAAAAGTCTATGAACACGAGACATGTCTACCCACAATCTGGGGCTTGGGCTTTGCTTCTGAACACTGATGTGTAATGCTATTCAAATATCCTGTTTGGATTTCTGAAGGACATCAGACCACAGGCTGAATTTCCTATCTACCAGTCCCAGGCAGCCCGGACGCCATAGGAGGTCTCAAATAGTAAGAGATACCAATGTGTGGGCACAGTATCTAAGACCTACTGTAAGAACTTAAATCCTAAGTTTTAGCGTTAGGATTCAGTTTAAGATTACAGAATTTAAATGTACATCTGCAGCATTGGTCTCCACATACACGGTAGCTGTCTAAGCTTCCATTTAACCAATGGAGGGCTAGTCAACACCATCAGTAGAGCTGGACACCAATGCAGCTCACCCTAAGGCAGGCTCCTAGAGTTCACTTCAGTCGCCTAAACTTAAGTATGCAATGGATATAGGTGCCTTAGGGTATCTCTTCTGGCTGAAGTCAGCTGAATCACTCTGTGCATATATTGACTTTCTCTCCATTAACTGCCCTAGAGTTTATATGCCTAGTGCCCATGTAGATACACACATGAAGATAGCTCAGTTCAGAAGTTTTTATCTCAGCCCTATTATAGACATATTTAAGCGTGATGAAATCTACCCTTGGATTGTACATAATACATTGATTTATGGAGTGATGCCATCCTAAGAAATTCTCCAACTACACACCACAATTCTCAGCCTCCCCTGTTATCCTGAGACAACTGTTTATGAGTCTGTAGCAGAAGCAGATGACAGCAATGGCCTGGATTAAAAATAGTCCTCTGTTTCAGAGGGCTACTTTTAATCTAGATTGTTTCAGTCTTCTGGTTCACCAGCGCAGCCAGACAAACTGCTGTGTTAGCACAACTGAAGAGGTGGTAAATCACATCAGTGGTACAGGAATGATAAGACAGGGAAGTGAAGAGGGTTGAAATTTCTCAAAGTTGTTTTGCTGCTGAATTCAGAATAACTACTCCCTCAGAAAGTGGAGGCTTTGTGTAAAAAAAGTGTTCCCACTTCAGTAAGTACATGCCAGGATACTTAGAAAAATTATATCCTTGAAGAGAAAGGTAAGTGCTGATGAAATGTTAACAATAGATTTCGTTCAGATTTCACTTGTGCAGAACAGTTTTCTAGTACAATTGTATGCTGCAGCTCTTACGTTGATACGACAGTTGGTATTCAGAGACCTACACATGCTCCAAGGCTGGTAGTACTCTCTTGGGGAGGGGGGTAGGAAAGGTGTCTTTCAGATGAGATCACAAATTACTAAGTCAGCTTGATAGGCTGAAGCTGCGCTTGGAAGATGGAGTTACACTTCTCTTACCTCTTCCTTTACCCCGTGTCACTTTCCTTCTACTTTTTTGGGGGCTCTTAGAGCTCATAATGGAAATTTTCTGTGTTTGTTTTCTTTTATTTCTCTTGGGTTTAATAAGTGAGTTTACATGACAGAAGGTGCTGAGAAGCACCAGAGGAGTTTGAAGAATTATGCCACGCAGATCACAGAGAGAGAGGACAATGGAAAAATATACCCTAACTTTTGGTGGTAGAGGACTGTCAGTTTTACTTACCACATCCACAGCACTTGTGCATGGCAGAGGCTGAGAACTTGCAGCCAAGGCAAGCAGAAAGGTAGTAATGTATATGCATAAGCTGAAGTTCCCTGATCATTTCAGCCCAATATAATTGCAGGTCACTGCTGATGGGATGGTACTTTTCTTGTGCCAGACTTAACTAAAACTGATGAAATTAGAACTATATCACTGGAGATGCTCCATACTGTATATTGCACCCTGTAGGGAGGAAGGCTGCTGGTTTGCCTGTCCTGTCTGCTCTGGTCAGGGCCAGGGAAAGCCATATGGAGGGAGTAGGAAACTGTGCCTTCCTGACAAGTAACTGGACAAGGTAAGCTGGGAAATGTGGGTAGGAAATAGGAGAAGCTCAGGAAACAGTGGACCATCAGCACTGCTAGAAACTGGCAGACACCTTGCTGGGGAAAAGGGCTGGCATCCAGAAACAGAGCTACAGAATGCCTTAGAGTTGGAATAAAATACAGAGAATTCAGAGGAAACTAGTGAGAGTTTCTTGGAGTTTATATAAGCCCAGAAAACCACTGAAGTCTGCTAGAAAGGCAGACTTGTGGAGGACAACTCCCTTGAAAAGGTGCAGGTGGAAAGAACAAGATCTTTGTTAATCCTTTGTTTAGCATAACCCCACAGTCAAATCTCATAGTCCTATTTTCTCTACTTCAAGGATTCTGCTGTTCCAGTGTGTAAATTGTGTTGTAACAAAATATTGTGCCTAATGATACAGATGTATGGTATGTTGCTGAGACACAGAGCCTGATGGTGCGCTCACTTTAAAGGAGAAATATAGATGGTTTCCCAGCTCTGTCTGGTTTGGGGTCTTGTAATTCATTATTGTTCCCAAATTTCTGGTGTGGTTTGTGAAGTATGTATGGTGATGTTAGATTCCCCTAAAGGACTAAGGAAGGAACCCTTATTGAGGACTTTGAGTAGGAAAGATTTCTTCTGACTAAAGCAGCAACCTACATCAGAAGAATGCATATAGCTAGCTGCTTTGTATTTGGGCAGTCCTAGTCATTACACTCCTGATTTGCTTTGCTCGTGATCCTTAATCTTTACATTTCTTTGTAGTTTACAAAGTGGGAGCTTGTTTATATTACTACTTCCCTTCCCCGTCCCCCCTCCCCATCATTTTTATAAGAAGCAAATTAATTTTATTAAGTCTTTCAGTAGCCCTACAGATTCCAGCTGAACTGGGATTGTGCCTCTGTCCTTACTGTTGCTATGTGTGATTATGTGGAAGTCTCAGTTTCTACTTCACTTTCTGGATCCTAGTGTGATGTTTTACTGGAAGACATATTTCTTTCTAGTGATTTCACTTTCACACAGAAAGTTCTAATTCCATATCACCTTTTCTGAAAAAAATCCTCACAAGTGTTACCTTTTTGCCCTAAAAATATGTTATTTTGTATATTTTACTTCATGTGAGAAAAAACTTACGTAGTATCTGCATCATTCTGAGCCAAAAAAAAGGTCAGTAATTATGTTAACTGCATCTCTACACCTAAGTGTTACTGATAGTCTCAAATTTCAGTCTTAACTTTGCTATTTCTCTGTCAGATTTTTTTTTTTATTATTATTTTACATGCAACAGATCAGTCCTAATTTCTGTTATGGATTTGCTTAACCCCAAAAGCCTGTTTCTTAGCTTTCACTTGTGCAAATCTTCAACCACTGATAGCACATGTTTTAGGATATTTCTCTCCAGCATGGCCTGAATCTGTTTCCTATTCCATAGGGTTTCTTAACAATCTTTTTATTACCTTAAAGGCATTTCACATCAATCTATTCAGCTTGAAGTTTTCTGGGTTTGCATAGGTTTGGCTGAACTGTGGCTGTTTCTCAAACAACACAGTGGGTTCCATATGTGGTGATCAATACAATTATATTCACTATAGCATGTTGGTTCTCTAATACCAAAATAACATGAATAGCAACTGTGTATTAAAAAACAATCTTTGCTGGTATATGCAAATGTATTCCTATTGGTGAACATTACTTCCACAGAGATGTAAGATTATGTAATTCTTAGTTTTATGGTCCTTTTTGACCAATATAGTACATTTTGAAAGTCCTTCTACATTTTGCTGTCTGTTAATGCTTCTCTGAAGTGTGTCATTACCTTTGGCCCCACTATCCTCTAACTCCTAAGTGGTACACCATCACTTTCAGACAATTCTCTTCCAGCACTGTGGATAACACAGACATGGTTACTTGCCAATTTATTCCCAAGCTGCCTCCAAGCAATAGCTGTTAATGGTTTTTTTCAATGTTTCACCTCAGTGAAATTGTACCTCTCAAAAACAAAGTGGAACATGTTTTCAGGTTCACTCTTACGTGATGTTTAAAGAGACAGTCTACAATCCATACTGTTCTCCTAGCACAACATTTACAATCATCCTTAAGCTGTGTTTCTCTCTACTGCGTCTTGAATGAATTCTGCACAATTTTCCTCCTCCCTGCAGATTCAGTACCATAGATGACAGGGATATGCTGGTGAGAAATTTGCTCTCTGGTGTCTGAATGACAAGCTATAGGACTTACTATTGCACTTGAGAGGACTACAGTCAAAGGACTGAAATGGCAAAGCTGCTTAGCTCTTAAAGCCCTACTTCTCTGTGTAGGCATATATGATTTTTTGTGTTCTTTTTCTCTAAACTTTTCCGGTGTTCAGGAAATTTTGCTAGTTCAAACACTGTCTTCCAAAGTCTGCATGTGGTTTACTGTTAGTTCTCTTACCTCTTGCCGATGGTTCCTGGGCACACGGACAAACCTCTCAGATTTCTCGCTCACAGTGAGGGAAGTCCTGTGCCCTGACCTTGCAGGATCACAACCAGAAGAGAGGTCAGAGCTCAGCCCTGCGAGTGGATGAAACGCAGGCCTACGTGTGGGGGAGACCGTGTGATACACCAGTTGTCTGAACTTCGCTCTCTTTGTGCAAGACTTGACAAATCTCTGTAGTTGTGCTCTGCAGCGTTTCGATGCTCCAGCAAGGAAATCAACAGTGGCTGTAATTTTGAGAGGGGTGGGGGCAGAAACTCAGTCATTAGCGATTAGCTGCAGGTTCCTAAGGCTATGACAGAGCTGACTGGGAGAGTCCAGCATTAAGTTTGCCGTTTACATGCTTTAGTGTCCAGAAGACATGGCAATTAAAGTGTTTTATTTCTTAGAGGTTCTGTAACTAATTTTGTACTGTTCCCTTTTATTGCCTTGTTTGTGGTATTAATGAAATTGCTAATGCACACTTGCTGTAATAAGAGTCTTATGCTAAGTACTAACAAACCCACAAATTTACCTGAGTGATATGGTGTAATTATTTTCTTTGGTTATCTACAGGCTAATGTGTAAAGTAAACGGGAAACTAATACTTCCTGCTTTGATGGAAAACATTTAATTATTAAAAAAGTTTTTAAATTAGGAGCTGCATGTCATATTTTTAGTCACTTAATCCCTGCAACTCGCTCACCTTACAAATGGACCTCTTAGCAGGATGCTGTGTACAAATATGTTCTATAGGGACTTTGTGAAATGCAGGCTGAATCTGACTGTTCCTGCAAAGTATTAGCAGTTCAAAGCAGCATCAGCGAATAGAGATTTTTTTCTTTCCTATTATTATTTATCAGATTTCTATTTTACAATTGCTGTTACTGTAGTAGCTATTTAACAGCTAGGTCTATTTAACAGGGTTTTTTCCTTTTCCTTTCTTTTATTCTGACCATTTACCCTTCTACAGCTGCCGTTTGAGTGATATAACAGAAACTTAAAATAGGAGTTAGTAGAGCACTCTAAAAGCTGTCAGATTTTAGATTGTCAAATCTCTTCTGGCAGCTCATTCCACGGCTGAGCAAACTTGAGTATGAACACTTTATCTTTCCTATTTTGTTCATGATTAAAAAGGTGCTTAAGCTTTATGCATAACTTTGAACCATGTCAGTAGTCCAACTGACTTTTGAGGACAGCAGACATGCTTCAGGTTATATAGGTTTAAATTCCCTCTCTGCATTGGAGCTTTGGTTCAATGTTTGGGCATCTGTTATATCCCAAAGAAAGAAGTTCTCTGACCGTGTCATAGGAGGATGAGAGTGTGGTTGCTGAGATACTTGAATTTTTCAAACACAAATGGTTGAAAACCAGACTGAAGTCTTCAGGTGGTAATAGAAGAAGATTAAAGGGAGCAATGTTGTTGTGGTTCATTGTGCTGAGAAGGGTGGTAATGTGCTCCACACTTGCTAAAGACTTTTCTTGAGCTCCATCATTAGCTTTGGGCACAATGCACTCTACAAAATCATTGCTGAGTGACAGCAGTTTTAACAGTATGACCTGACCTGCTTTTATTGAAGGAGAATGACGTGTGCATGTGCCACAGCTACTCTGTAAGGCAAGAGGACCTGGGAGACAAGAGCCATGGTGGAGCAGGCAGTGCAGGAGCCTCATGGTGATGGTGAGGGCACAGTCCCACAGCACCTGAACAAGAAAAGCAGGGTGGATCTGGTGAGAGTAATCAGGGCCATCCAAGAGTCCAGATCGTTAGGCGCATCCACAGTGACAAGGCACATCTGAGATCAAGCCAGCAAGTCAAGGCAGTGGGTTGGGTTGAGGTCTAGTCCAGGTCAGCGAGGTATGCAGCCAGGCATGGCCATGACGGCAGGAGCAAAGGCAAGGGCTTGAGCTTAGAGTGCAGCTCCTGCTGAGGGGGACAGGCCCTTGCCTGTCAGAGCATTTTTTCACACAGATCTTTCTTCACAGCTCTCTGATTCAAGGCTGCACAGCTGCAGCATTGAGGCTAACCTTCAACCCAGGCAGTCAAACTCTTGGGTGCTCAAGGCCCTGGTGTAGAGAACTGTAATGGAAAAGTTCCTTAATGACTACTCTAGTTAGATCTCTGTTTTTTTCTTCCTGGTATTTGGATAGTGTAATTTTAGTCTTGTTTCAGTTCATATGGGTAGTCTGTAACCTTTTATTTCTAGGATGAGATTCAGGCTGCCTGTTAAGACAGACAATAGTCACTTTGACAAGACAATGTATACCTACCGAAATAGGTAGGCTTTTTGTCCAGTTGATAGTGAGAAATATGCTTTCTAGAGGTGATGTAGAAAGCTAGCATGCTGTACAGAAATACTGCTATAACCAGCCATTACTTTTGGATGCAGGAAAGTGTCAGAGATCTGGCTCCACTCTGAATAGCACCACAAATTAAATGCTGCCATTCACTCAGGAGCCAAAGAGTAAAGGTCTCTTCTGGGAAGAGGTATCACATTCGTTTGATCCCTTTTTCTATGACACCTGGTGCTGGTGGTGTCATCTACCTTTTGGACCTAGCCTGGTTATTGGAGAGCTAACCAAGGGGAAGAGAGTTGCAGACTGTCCTCACTTGGGAAATGCATTCAGGGAGAGATTGATCCTTGAGTTTTTATTTCTCAGGGCCATGTTAGAACTATAGGGTCTTTTACTATAGCATCTTTTGCTATAGCTCTTCCTCCTGAGTCTACACTGCCTTGCAACGAAGCATGCAAATCATGAAGGTGAAGGAGAACAAATAGAAAGAACATGATTCTAGCCTAGACCTCACTTAACTGAGAGCTTGGATCCTAGCTTTGCAGTCACTGTTCCCTTGCAGTGTATTTGCATTGAACTGATATTGAACAAAACAAAAAATACATCAGCAAAGAGTTTTACAGGGGTGACTCAAAATCACAGGAGCCCTCTGCCAGTAATTAGTGGCATCAGCAAGGAAGGTTCAGCAAAAGAATCCTTCTGAAGGAGGGTTCAGCAAATGAGCCTGTTTTTGAAGTGAATAAAATCGCAGCTTGAGCCCCCACTTCTGCTCCTTCCTCAAACTCATAGCCCTTCTCTTCCTTTTATCTCAGTATATCAGCGTAAGGAGTCTTTAGTTGAAAGTCATTCTTACCTACCTTCAGGAGTCCTCGGAGATAAAGAACAACAAGTACTTGCTATTTGAAGAGAAAAGAAAAGCAGCCAAAGTGGAAAGGGAGTCAATACATTCAATAACATGAACAAAACTCACTCCAGTTTTTGTTGAATGCTTTCATCATCACAGTTCTATCAATTGTCCATCTTGATAAAAACAAGATTTGTTAGATACAGAAGAGTCCTCACCTATCTAAAATCTCATTCCCAGATCACTCAGTGTTTATGTCTGCATTGTTAAAGGCATTCATTCCTGTCCTCAGAAGTTATCCCTAGATAATTTAGTTGTATCCCCATATAAAAAGAGTCTTGCACTCAAGTTGCTCAGAACAACCCTCTTCTAGGCAGAAAAGCCATGCCTACTTGGCACAGAAGACAGATGACTGTGGTTGCTGTTTTGGGCTTCATGTGACATTGGTTCTTATAAAAAAAAAAAAAAAAAGAAAAAAGAGAAAAAAGAGAAAAAGGTTTCCCCAGTTCAGAGGAGCGAAATAGTGAAATAACATGAGGCTGTGCCATAGCTCTTCAAAGTGGTACTTTTATAGCACTTGATGTTGAGATCACTGGAAAGGCATGACAGGTTTTGGGTGGTAAAGGTTGTTGTATATTGTGTTGATGACGGTGTAGAATAAGAACATGCATATCTTCCACTCTTGTCAAAGTTGCCTTTAGGCAGTGGTGCATTGAGTAAGCTATCGCCAGTGTTCTGGTTTCATCTGAGAGCGTATTAATATATTAGCAGTGTGAATATTCCAGGAACCAGGATCCTAGGGAGAACAGGGGATTTAAATACTTTGATGATATAGATGTACCCTGTCTAAGTACAAGCAGCTAGGTCATGGCATGCTATCAGTTCTGTCAGCTATTTTCTTGGTTATGGTTCAGAAGGTCACACTTGTGAGGTCAACAGAAACTGGAATTTGAACCAGATGTTCAGCCCATTCTAGGCTCACAAAATTACGTCAAAGGCAACAGAAGCTTGAGGTGGGAAATCAAAAGCAAATATAAAACTATGATAAAGCTTTTCCTTCCTAGGAAAACTATTCCAATCTTCAGGAGAACTCTGTGTTTTCTCAATTTCTGTTATATGTCAACTCCATATCCATGGAAAAATCTTTTAGCGCTTGATCCTGGGTCAATTTTGCATACTTGAAATACTCTATGAATATCATTATATTAACAATTATGATACAAGCAAGATCGAAGAACAAGATTATGTGTGGAACTTTGGACATACAGCATCATAATTTATGAAACTGGACCTGGTGAGAACTGACTTTTTCTTAATATTTCTAATAGATGCTGAACTGGGTCTGGCCAATGCAACTCTTCTAGCTTTGAGCTTGCATTATATGCTGGTTGAAACATGCTGACTTCAGATACTAAAAACCACAAATTTTTAATAGTATCCTTCTGGAAGAGTTATACCTATAAATCTTAAACATGAACAATATATTTAAATTACATGTTCCTTTTCTCTGAAAACTAATACAACATTTAAATAATAATGTAATTTCAAATTACTGTCTTGAGTAAATAAATAACCTGAAGGTTTAAACTGGATTTTGTATCTTCTTTCTTTTGGCTGTAATTCATGTCTTTTATTATTTTTACTTTTATTTTATTTTATGTTTCTTAAGGATTTTAAGATTCCTGTTCAAGTAGTAGACCTTTCTCAGTACAGAACACTAAAATTCTTGTATTATCAGTGTTAGATATTCTCAGAGCTAGTAATTTAGAAGCACTGTACCTCATAATGAGTTATGCTTTTAAGTTTCATAGATTTTTTGTTTCTTTTCGTTTCTCAGGGCTAATTCTGCATGACAGGAAGTGCTAGAGTAAGTGACTAAAAGAGAGCTTCATATGGCAAGAAAAGGGTTCCTGCAGACCAGTATGAACCACTGTGTCACATTATCTCTCTTTTCCCTCCTTTGAACACACTCTAATTCAGTCACAGATGTTATGCTATCTTTTTGCTTTTCACAAATTATAAAAAAAAATAAGGAGCTAAACTGCTGACTTATACTACTGCCAGTAGCACTGCGACATTACTTCCACAGCAGGAGGTAGTGATTATGAAGGGCTCCTGATGCTCCTCAGTGCTTTCAACAAAGGCAGACTATGATTATGTTTTATTACGGGAAGGGGTAGCTCAAATATTGTGGTTCATTGTCATGTTTCATATCAACTTTTGTAAACAATGGGGTTATGTATTCTTTAACTGACCTAAACGTCAGAAAGCTTTTGCTAGGAATAAATTAACTGTTTTGGAATAAGAAGGAAACAGAATTCATACTGAATTTAAGGAATTACATCTCCTTTTCAAGAAAAAAAAGAAAGGATGTCATTTTTAAGATTTGTTTTTAATATTAAGATTTTCACCTCTGGGGTATAAGTAATGATACTGACCAAGTGAATCTGAAAAAAATAAACCTTTATTCCAAAAATATAGCACAAGCATTAAGATTTCAGCTACAGCTGCAGCTGCAATTTTTTTAGAGGTAAAGACTTATAACCCCAAAAGGGTTCAGTGAGGCAGTCCCAGGTAGTCACTCTTTGTTATGATTATTATTCAGAACTTTTTCTATGAAGTATCAGATCCATCTTCCATTTCACCTTTGCTACAGGTTTATGGTGTTAAGGTCACACCTATATTGTAACTGTTAATGAAATAGATGTAAGTGACTATCTAGGTCTATGAAATCCTCAACTACAGCATAGGTAGACTATAAAAAAAAAAGATACAAAACTATTCTGAAAAGACAAGAAAGCATCAAATAATTAAGATTCAGTTTTGCTTTCACAAGTTTATGAACTTTTCGTGTAACCACCAGCTTTAAGTTTCAAGCAGAACAGAGTAGCACTTTCATAGTCCTTAGAAATGGGAAGGCATCTCACTCAAGGAAAACATATTGCTGAGTACAGACTGTTGGAAGGCCCTTGAATTCCCTAATAACAGGTGGAAATTAATTAAATATTAAAATTTTATTTCAGCTTTTTTTCTTTGAATTCATCTTTGGTTTTTATTATCTCCATACAGGATTAGTTGGCTTGATTTGCATGGAGTTTGTTGTGTAGGCAAAATGAGAGGGTTCTATTTTTTTGTTAAGGAAAGCTGAAAGCAGATTGTTCTATAATGCCAAGAAATATTAAAATGGCATTTGGTGCATTGGAAGCTATGCATTTGCCAGTATTGATGTGTTATCACTGACAAAGTTTGTTTTAAGTGTGGCAATAGTCAGCAGTTACTGGCATTTTAGTGGCAGAACAACAACAACAAGAAGTTTAAAAAAAAGTGTTTTTCTCTAACTTTTGTTTGTATTACTTTAAATTCTGTTTTATAAGTCACTGAATATTCAAAGGCACATAAACTGATGAGACTTGTATGTATTTTGCTAAAGATTTTAATTTCTTCTGTTGCCAGTGAACTCTTGCAAAACAAAGTTCTATAGGAAGGGGGTGTTCCTAGGTAGGTGCAGCTGTGAAGAACTACATCTTTACAGTGTGCCAAAGATTTGTGGCTTGCTAATGAAATTCCTGTCACGGACAGGTGCTACGACCAGCTTGTGATCTCTTTGTGTCTCTAAAGTGACATGCTGGAACTCTTCGTCCAGCTCCTGTGCTCCTCCCCACCCTCCCACCCCCACCAATGTCTTTGTGTGGAACCTATCAGTATTTTTACAAGTAAAGCAGAGGATTAATCTAAAAAAATATGGACAAAACCCCATTCAATTCAAACATTCATCTCATTCTCAAACAGAAATTTGAAATATACTAAAGGAATTGTGAATAAATGTGACTCCAGTGACTGTAAAAGGAATCTAGACAATCAGTTAAACTTTAGACTTATATATAGTGAACAATGAAGTTTAGTTGAAATTAACCTGACCAAAAGTGGTACTACATGATTTTAAAATGTGTCTTTCTTCAGATGAACAGTCAACTCAAAAGAAGACAAACAATAACTCCATCATGGGGAACAGTTTGTATTTATTCCACAGTATATTCTATCTTGAATTTTGACTCAGAAATGGCAACAGTGCTTATAGATACTTAGTTCCCATAGCACGTCTGAAAGCAACACACAGTACTTTGTGCTCCAGAGTTACTGATATTCACAGCAAAAGGATGATGACTACGAGCCTTTAGGTGTTACAGCAATGGGATAGTGAATATGTGGATAGCTAGACTCTGTTTCATCTCTTCTGTTACAAGTATACCCTATGAAATTTGCAGTTTTCACATAACTTAAATACCAGAACAGGGAAAACAGTCAAAAGACTTCTTTATTATTAACTAGGAAAGAAACACTTCGTATACCAACACCAGTCTCAGAACTTGTACTGATCATTCCATGCAAACCATAATGGCCGATCAACAAGAAGACTTATCTTCCTATATTGAAAGGTGATCTGTTAATTAGTAGCACCTGAGCTGGGTGACTACCTCTCATTTAATTTAGCCAAGTGCTATTGGTTCCTAATAAGAAGGTTGATTCTAGGTGCTCTAAACAAAACTGATCAGTGGTTGTGGTCTTGGATGAGTCTTAAATGCAAAAGTTATGATTCAGAAGTGCCTTATCTGTGCGATTCTGGATCTGAAGTGACCATGTTATGTCATTTATCTAGAGAAGCATTGTTATTTTTTCACAGTTTTTGTCATACAAAGTGAACAGGAGAACAAGGTATACTTGTTATCCTTGGGCTATCCTGGGCTATTCTGATCAGCTAGAAGCAGTTCAGCTCTCAGTTTAAACTTTGTATCATAGTAAAGGAAAGTAACAAATTCCATTTGGGCTACTTTAATTATTTCTAACTCTCCTGTTGGCATTTTCTGTTGTCTCATCTGTGACCACCATGTTCACACCCTTTCTGTCATTCTTGAATGTCCAAGATATTGGTATACTAATCCAGTCATCAGAAAAGTTGACAACTTCTTTGTATCTGAGTGAGCTGTGCTTTGACAATACAATGTTAAGCGGGTATGATAAGCTCCTCTTTGCAAATGAACTGCAGGTTCCTTTAACACTTTTTAAAATGCAAATCTCCCTGTTAAGCTATGGAGTATCATGGGGCTCGTGTTAAGATCTACATGACTCCTCTGTCTTTCAAGATAAAAAATGATGCCAATAATGATTTTCTTATGAAGGAAACTATAGTAATTAAAAATGTCATAAGCTGTGACAACTTTTATGCAGTTGACCAAATATTTCAGACTTCTCTAATTCAAACAAGACAATGATTTCAGAAAATGACTCCAGAGATTATTTCTAATGATGTGCCCCTCTTAACTTGAGGGTACAAAATTTATCTTTATACTCAGTGGGTTGGACCTACATGAAAAAAAAAAAAAAAAGTGTTAACCATTTAGGACTTGGCATAATGGTGGATATAGCAGGCTTAAACACTGTTTCGTTTGTTAGCCTGCCTGCGTGCACTTGAGCAACTCATTTAAATCCAGATCATCAAATAAATTTATTTAGCTGTATAGGTTCTGGTGCCTAAATACTCTATGAAGTTTCATTTTTAATCACTTTTTCCTTATTTACTTGACTGTTAAATGGTATGAAAGCACTTCCTTGCCTCACAAGAGCTACATTGGAACATACTGTGACGTTCTCAGTTGTTGTTGTGGAGAGTAAACAGGTACTGTGAACTGGTAATGAAATGCAAGATTTGTAACCAGGCAATTGATAGATGTTTTCTGGTCTAAATGAGAACTTCTGTGTTCCTAAGGCAGAAATTGCCAATTTATCTAAGTCTAGTAGGCAGTGATTTATTTAAAAAACAAAATACCTTTACAACTAGCAGCCTCCTGAGAAGACTTAGAAAAGAGAACTTGGACTAAATACCTTATCAGTGGCCTTTCCAGGGAAGCTGGGATACCTTGATAAAATCTTTTACTGTCCCAGCTTGCTCAAGTCCTACAAACATAGAAATGGGACTTCCACTTCCAAGGCTGTCAGTCTGCTGTCTTCTGAGCACTAAAATATCATAAAAAGAAGCAGGTGTTGCTGAGCAAGAGAAATAAAAGAAATTGAATGGTGAGCTTTGTTAGAGCAGTTAAAACCCCACAAACTGCATTCACAGAAGGTAAAAAGGAATGAACAAAATAAGCCAGATACCAGAATAAAGCAATAATTGTAAAGTGAAATGAGAACACTAAATTCAGAAGGTGATAATAGTTTTTAGCTTTAAAAAAATAGAAAATGAATAGAAATAAATGTGTAATCAGTACAGAGGGAAAAAAGGAAATCAGACTCTGTAGAAGTATGATCAGCAAGTTTTTAGGAGCCTAATTAGACATAATAATACTTGTCATTATACAGTGGGTATTGAACAGTCCTTGCTTTTAAATGTTCTAAGACGTGCTTTGAATCTGGCAGCAAGTTATCTCCTGTATCTGTTTTTGTTTGTTTGTTTTTCTTTTTTTTTTTTTTTTTCTTGTGGTGGTAATTACAGACTTACACAGACCTAATTAGAAACTGAAGTTGAATTTTTTGAATTTTAGGGGATTAATTTCCTTAAAAATATCATAACTGTTGTTACATCTGGAAACGGACACTGAAGAGCAGAAATGCTGTTCTGAGTTTAGCGAAGAAACTAATCTGTTATTTAGATACATGGCTGCTGTTTTAAACATTAGTTCATGGTCTGCTAAATTATGTAGTGTTTCTACCTTGGAAAGGAACTGTAAAGGAGATCTGCAAGAGTTTCTGACACTGATTAATTCCATTCTGAAAACAATTAATCAGGATGTACAGCATCCACTTTTATTTCCACAGCAGAGAGAGAAAATGCAATAGGATATAGTGTGTCCATGTAAAACTAGTGAAAGACTTAAACTGCCAAGTGGGTGATCATGAGTAATGGGAGCCAAATTTAGTGCAGCACGTGTTGTGTGTATGAACCCAAAAGGGAAATTTTTAAAAGGAAGGCTGGCCAAATTAGAAAAGTTGGCTATGTGAAATGTATGTTACTGAAATATAGCTGAAAGAAAAGAATCAATGGTACATTGTTATCTAGCCATAAACTATTCCTAAGAGAAAGGATTGGGTAATAAAGATGGACATGTGGAACTAAACCTTCAGGAGAGCATAGAACATGTGATAGATTTGTACTGTTGACCTCATAATCAGAGCAAATGGAGAATAGCGTGTTGTGAGACATTTAAAAGAGCTAAAACTAACAGAGCAGTAATAATGAATGATTTCAATAGTATACACATGAATTGATCAAATATCACAATAAATGTTAGGAGAAGTAGTTTCCTAATGATTTTAAACAATTACCTCTTACAACAACTATTTCTTATGTGTAGAAGTTAAGAAATTCCCCTCAGCCTATTCTCTTGCAATTCACAGAGAATAATGGAAAAAGAAGATGAAGGCTTTGACAAATACTGACCATAACAGATTTAGAAAAAACCATTCTATTTGGATAAAAAATATAAGATAACAGAATGTAATCAAATGACATTCATCTTCAGAAGGTATGATTAAAACCCAGCCCTTAATACACATACTCCTCTATAAAAAAACAAAAACACAAAACCCACCTGGTCTCTTAGAATCTAAAAGTTTAATGATATTGTGTTGTCTGTCAAAACCTTTGTATTCTGAGTTGTTGCGTCCTACAGTTGTTCATCTTCCAGATACTATAGCCCCTTCTATAGCTGTACCTACTACTCTGCAGGTAGTACCTACTACTCTACTTACTAATCTGTAGGTAGTTGCTCTCTCATGAAACCTGATTTTCCAGGCAGTTGATTGCCTTGTGGACTGGGCAGCTGAAGAAGAACAAACCCCCTCATTTCATTCGCCAAATATGGAATTTTACATAATTTGTCTTTCACTGAAAATCTTAAACTCCTCTATTATTTGTCTTATTTCAGGATATCAATACTTTCCAAACACACAATGGAAGGAAACTTCACTCTTTGACAAGCCCTAATTAAAATGCCAGTATATGGAGGCTTCCTAAGCATATCTTTAAAAAGTCATGAAGACATGGAAGCCACTAGATAAGAGAGAATAGAAAATTGATGCAAAAAAACCCATAAATGTTTGAAAGTAAAATATGAGTTGAAAATCTGGAGTTGTGGGGGAATCTGATCTGCAAACAGGCAAAAAGCATAATCTCAAGCTCATTTTATCTGTGATGAGCTCAACTGGGATGGGGATTGGAAGGGGAATTACTTTGGAGAAACTTGTTTGAGTTTCCTGAAACTCACCCTTTCTGAAATGTGGTCTGGTCTCAGAAAAGACTCATAGCATTATATCCTTCTTAGACATGAATTCGGAGTAACTTCAAGGGGTCAGTATACTTATTTCTATACCATATTTAGAAGCTGTCTAGTGCAGTTTTTCTACAATTCCCTTTTGTACTTATGATGGACGATACCAGGATCCTTCTAGGAAAGTCCATCTGGATGTGCTAAATGCTTACAAAGCCAGATGGCATATGACACTATGCCTTAACATGACCAAATGCACAACTAGTTGCAGCATGAGTTAAGTTTTCTCTCCAAAATTGTATTGAGTCTTTATCTTAGTCTGAACATGCTTAGAGTAAGTAGGACAGAAAACAAGATTTCACATAAGAAAAGATCCAAGATAGTACTTAAAATGCACAATAGACAGTCAATATCAATGCACAACTGTTAGGTTCAACACTTCAGTGCTTGTTTTATGTCTTCTCTCAGCCTTAACACAATGCCATACTCAATGCTGAGCATTCAGGTTTTTTTCCACCAGAGATTCCCCCGTATGTCAGGTAGCACGGGCAAGGTATATGTCAGTACATGGAAGATACATCTCGAAGTGCTCAGAGATGAAGTACTCTCTTGGAGGAAGAAGTAGCTGAAGCTGAACCCTGAAAGCTGTAGTAGCAAAACTGGAAGATACCTGAGCAGCAGCAAGTTTCATCAAAGATACCTTCAAGGTATCACAGATCATTTCTGCCTCTGGGACAGCAGCCCCAGTGCTGCAGAGGGGAAGGAATGTCTTATGACATCAACTCGATTTGGATAAGTTCATGATTGTTGGTCATGATTCATGTGGGTGGTAGTCACGGAGGGAAGGAAAGGAGATTGATTCTGTTGGAAGAACTGTCCTGGCAGTGATCTCTGAAATGTTCCCAGGACCATACTTAAGGCCACCATATAGCATGGATAAGTGTCAAATTACTGAGTCTAAATTTTTAAACCTCATAAATGAACTGTTAATGGAATAGCTCATAGTAGCCCACAAAGGGAGAATTGGTTTTGAGCAGTACGTGTGCTTTGGTTACAAATGTGTCTATTACTAAACCACTATATATCAGTGGCCATAATGTGCATACATTCCAGAAAGAGGAGCAGATACCACCCACCCAATGTGATAATGTTTAATTTTAAGAAGGGCAGCTGCCTAAAGTAGAAAATCATGTTAAGAATTAGAAGGAACAGTTAGAATGGTATATATTTGCAGGTTACGAGTAGACTGTCATGCCATAATGATACCATTTGAGTATTTTTAAACATTTTGAGAATCAATACAAAGAACAGTAAATAATAGGATCTTAGAAAGAAAAAGAAGGGAAAAAAAACCCCAAACAAACCAACCCAACCCCCTCCCCAGTGAAATGGTGAGGTAAATCCTAGAAAGAGCACAAAAAAATCCTTGCCATGTTCTAACACTAAGGTAAGAGAGATTTCTAAAGCTAAAAAGCATCCTTAAGAAAGCTGAAGCTGTATTCAATAAGGAAAATAAAATTTAAAAAAAAAAATCTAGCAGCTTAAATGAAATAAAAACAGTAGCGAGGCAGCCAAAACAGGTTTGTAAAAACCCACGCAGAAGGCCTAAAACTAATAAAAAAAAAAAAAAAAAATTTTCAAACACATTGGGATTAGGGGAAGACAGAGAGCCTTTAGGGCCAGTAAAGATCAATGTATATAGTCTGTTTTGAAAAGATAAAGTCCTGGCAGAAAAACTAATTTTTACACCTGCGTTCAGTGGGAGGAGAGGGGAAGACCATATGATGGAGCTTTTTTTTCATGCAAAGTGAATTTGGAGATTTGTCTAAGGTGGAAATGCCAGTAAAAGATGCTATACAAAACATGAAAACAATAAACAGTAACAGCTTGAAAGATCTAAAGATCTGCAGTGGAACTAAAGTATGAACTGGATGTATTATTGATCATGGTATGTAAACTCTTGCTTAAATTTACCTCAGTACCAGTGATTTAGAAGGTGGCAGATATGATGCCAATTTCCAAAAATGTTACCAGAGAGACTTCAAACTACTGTAGACAGGGTAGTCGATATCAGATAAGTTAGCCAGAACAGTGTTATAGGGCACATGGATAAAGAAAAAGAGTTAATACCAGTTGTGTAATGGGAAATTATCTATTATGAATCTATGGACTCCTCTGAATGAATGAATGAAAAGAACTAGGGGATATTCAGATTATATACCCAGGTTTCTAAAAGGCATCACCATTAGCAAGTCTCTTAATGAAGTTGATGTGAGAAAACAAAGATGGTTTTTCCATAAATAACATTTATAATATAGGAAGCAAACTGTGGGCACATTCAGCCTCTTCTGTGAAGGGAAGGCACTTAGGGCATTTTATGGCCATCTATGGTGTGTTGACAGTATTAGCTGCTGGTAATCAGTTATTCTGATAAGTTGTTTAGAAACACAGAAGCTGACAGTGAAGAACTGGAGAAGGACCTCTTGATGCTGAGTGACTAAGTGATAAAGTATCAGAAAGTGAGGCATGGGGAAACAAACTGTTTACACAGAGGTGAGCTTTGAACTGACCATCCATTTCCAGCTACTACGATACAGGAATGGGATTCTAGTTTTGTAATATTAAAATGTCAGCTCAATGCCCAGTAATTAAAAAAATCAAACAACATTACAAATTATTAAGGCAAAAAACAAAGAAGAAAACCAAAATACAATGCACTAGTGGTGCACATCCTGAATGGTATGTGCTGTTTGGGTCCTCCATGTCAAAAAGGTAGAACTGGAAAGTGTACAGAGATTGTCAAGATTATCAAAGGTATGGCATGAACCTTCCTTATGAAGGCTCCCATGCAAGAAAAGAAAAGACTGATTTAGAGTGATGTACTGCAGAAATCTGTAGAATTGTGAGTGGCATGGGGAATGTGAATAGGGAACAGCAGTTATTATCTCATCTGAAACAAAAGAAGTAATTGCTTTACACAATATGTAGTCAAGATGAGATGCCAGAGGATATTCTGGATAGTAAAAGCTAACTGAGGTTCAAAGAAGGGAAAAACATGGAATGATGTGTTATAAAAGTTGAAATCAGATTTGTGAAGTTCATGAGCTGTTAACTGCTGGAGACTGGTTCCCTTTCATTGGCCTTGTCTGTCGGCCACAGGAGACTGGCCAAAAGGGGCCTTTGGTTTTTCTTCTGTGAACTGTCTTATGCTCTTATATGTCTTACAGATGATTGATACAGTTTCCTGGATGTTCTGAATCAAGCCCAAAGAACTCTTTCCTGACCTGCAAGATTGAAAGTGTAGTATATCAAGAGTTGCACTCTACTGGGTAAAGGGGAGTAGAAGACATTATCTCTGTACAATGGCACCATAAAATTTTATGATTTTTGTTCTCTGGGTTCTAACTGTTCCAATATGAAACATTAAGTAAGATTGTGGATGCAGGTTTACCTTGGAAAATGAGTCTTATTTGTATTTCAGAAATGTGATAAAATTGCTAATTGCCTAGATGACTTGCTCAAGACACAGAAGTAGAATGTAGGCCTTCAGAACCAGCTTGCTAGATTTTAGCTGTGCCATGTGTTGTATGTGGCAAACTTACTGACATGCACTGGACATTAATGTTTATTCTTTTTGACTAATATATTTCACAGCTTGACCCAGAGATTAAGATTAAAATGAGGGGAATCTTAAATGAGAGACACTTCAGAGAACAGATTTGAAGCATAGCTGGAGAGGGTCCATATAGCCAAGAAATAAATTGAATTGTCCCAGTCACACTTCTGTAGAGAAATACTTTTCTGTGAATGGTTTTATTTTATCCTAAAAAAATAATTAATTAAAACCTATTCAATAAAGAGTTGTCTGATAGGAACTATTTCCTAGACCTTTGGAATTCAGGCATGACTTAATTGTCTTTAAGTTGCTTAAAAATAATGAAGAAAATGAAAGTCTTTTCTTCTGTTGGTTTGAAAACATACAAAGAAGAAAAGTGGCAAAATACTTTGTGTAAGGATCTGAAATACTAGATAAATGGATAGTAATGAATCAACTTGACAGAAGGGTACTATTGAAAATGGTTTCTGTGAACATCAAGAAATAGCTCAGCATCATAGATGTAGACTATTTTCATACTATTATATTTGCATTTTGACACAAGAAAAAATAGTCACAAGCTATCCTTCCTGTTAATGGAATTATACTGTTGCAATTATTTCTCTTAAAAAAGAGACATTTTTTTTAGAACAATTTCCATATCTAGATGTTCTTCCTAGAGTTTTTTCTTTACACATTTAAAATTTTGTAAAAATAGTGTTGGAATGATATTTTTAAACTAAAAAATCAAAAGAAGTACAACATTTCAGAAGGCAACAAATTTTCAAAGGTATATTTTGTTCCAGGTGCAAAGTATACGTTTCAGTGGGCTGTTGAAAGATTCTATGGTAATATATGGATTTCCATGTCTAACATTTAAAAAGAAATTGTGTTGAATAAACACTGAATCAATATCTTATCAAAATGACGAAACGGTGATTTTAATCGGAAATTACATTCTTGCAGAGCAACATAGAAAAGGTTAACCTTAAAAAAGAAAAGTAATTAGTAATTCATGTTTAACTGTAAATGCTAGTTTCTTGTCCAATTAAGATCCATCTGCTCATAGCCTTTTTTCTGTACATCAAACATGATGTTCAAACAAAAAAAATTTCAAAAGTCTTCATGCAGATAGGAAATAACATCCTCATTAATGAGAAATTGTGCATCATTCCTATTATTCTGGCATAAAAAAATAGTAATCTAATGAGTTATCTGTGCTTGTTGTAAGCTGACTTGAAGATTAATCATTGTTAACTACTTGTTTAATGTTACAGTTAATAATTAGTTACCTTGTAGCCCTATATCATCCATCATTTTGCTGAACTGAATCAATTCTTTTTTTAACTTATAAGAGGTTTTTTATGTTTGCTTAAAGCTTCTTTGGATAAAAGATATCTGAAAGGTTATAGAGTGCTGATTCTGTGAGAGTTTATTCTGCATGCAAACCACAAATCGTTCTTTATAAGTTTCCATGTTTATTGCTTTCCACAATAACATTTTATTGCCATTTTCTTCAACATAAATGGCAACCACATAACTCTATAACATGTTAACTCATAAATATTTTCATACATTATTCAGTGGAAATGGGACTTAGAGCAATTAGCATAATCTATTGTGCATTACAACTACTTTCTGAAATCTGTAAAAATTAAATTCTTATTGCTTTTATTTAGGCAGAGAATTTTCCCAACTTTGGCTTAGAGACAGTATAACAGTTTAGAAACAAAATGTTTAGTACTACTGGTCTTTAAGAATTAACTTTTGCTGCTGGTAGGACCTTGACTTGAAGAGGGCTGTAAGACTTTGTCTTTTTTGCCTAGAACTGTATTCCAGTATTTGATGTGTTGCTGATTTGTGAATTATACTCCATGTTTGTATGGGGTAAGTTATTTTACATCAAAGAAATTTCTTTCAAGAGCTGGAGATGAAATACGTGATCAACAGACAATTTTTTTTCTAGTAAAGTAGAAATAATTAGAGTAAAATTAAAAAGGTATAAGAATAAATAAATAAATAAATAAATAAAGGAAAATAATGCCAAGGGTTAGCCTTTTTTTTCACCAAAATCGGCAAATTAATAGTTACAGTTCCCACTGTGATGATATCTCAATCCCCTGGCACATATGTCACATTCTGTTTTGCAGCACATGATAGTAGCTTTAATGCTTTAATATATTTATACAAAGCAGCTGAGTTAAAAGTGCTTGGGGGGACTATAATGTTAAATACGTTGTCTTTTGTGTGCACAACACCACAGCCATAATGCACCATTAATGTATTTTACCCCATTTAATTATGTAAATAATTGATTATACACCTTCTGGTGTGCTGCGTATTGCACTGTAGAATGATTAGCTGGATCTTCAGCTAGTGAGAAGGGTATAATTCAGGTGAAATCTTGAAGCTACAATTCTTTGCAGCAGCTGAGACTCTATTCTGATATGATTAGCATGGAGGGGATACAGCACATTAACATCAAGACATTGCAAGGTCTTTACTTGCCTTGCAATGGATTTTCCCTGAAATTGGAATGTTAATTCTAGTCTCTTGGGGAAGAACAGCTGCCTCGTCTTGTGTTCAGTTACATGGGTGTAAATCAGAAAGAACTCCCTGAATTCAGTGATTTTATTGAAGTATGAAAAGCAGTGGGATACTCTCATCAGGCCTGAAAGATATTGTGTAAGGTGACCTGAAATAATCTTGTAGTGGAATAGAAGAAGTGCCTGTAATGTACTTTAATTTGGTTTATAAGTAAAGAATAATTTTAGACCAGCCATCTTTACATTCTCATCAGAGACATTCTTGGTGCCGTAAGAGCTGACAAGGTGCATTTTATTTCTTCTTGACTTATAGATCAGAGGCTGATTAGAGGAATTTCTGAGGTGATGTGGAACACAGGCTGTTTCTAGTGGTAAATATTTATTGAGCTATTTATTCTTTGGTTTAATACCTTCTTTAACATACACCACCTAGTCAATGTTAATACAAATTAATGCCAACTGAAATAAAATGTATTTAAGGAATTGGTATAACATGTTGCCGTTTGCTTTTCAAGATATTGCATTACAAGACAATTTTGAAAAGTGGGAAGCATTGGTCCAGAAAGGCGCTCTGATTTCTGCTCTTTATTGCACATTGGTGGAGTCTTCACCAGCCTGGACCGTAGCCAGAGGTGGTGAGAGGGGTTTGCCAGTTGTGGGAAATTTGGCTAGCCAAATTTGTCATCATCACTGCTGCTCTAGGAAAGGAAGCTATTAATTCAGGGTAGTGAAATGAGCAGGTTGTGGAAATGGCTGTCAAGAGAATGAAAGGGGCATTTGGTAATCAAATGTCCATCTGTATCTGTGAACCTGGGTTGTTTCACTGATCTCAAACGTTTTGTACAGCAAAAGAAAAGCTGGTAGAAAGCGGGAATAATGGTGTAGGTGTATCTCCATGAAGGGAAAAAGTAAGATACATACTCTGTGATTCTATGACACCAATTCCTTTCTACAGAATGAGACTGCAGTATAAGGAATAGGTATGAACTTCATTCTGCTCGATCATCTTTCTGAGGGCTTATTACACAGTCTCTATTATAAGCTAGTTTGACAATTTTATTTGCTGACCAGCTTCCTGTGGCCAATGACAGAGTTGAAATGGCTTATTTTCATTAATTTCTCTGTTTCCAAGAATATAAGAACAAAATCCAGCCATGGTGAATGCAAGCATAACACTGGAAATCATTAAAGTGACTGTGCACATGGAAAGGTCCTGGGTTACGTGACATGTATGAAGCAGTAGATGACACTCGCATCTTTCCCTCCAGTTTCCATGAGGAGTTGTATGAGATGAGGTCAATGCCCAGTGGAAAGCATTTTTTGTTCATGTTTAACTAAATCCCATACCTGTAATTTACTCCCACGATAAACAAACCCAGTGTGAGTTACAGTTACCTTATTTTATGGCCTGACATATAACTTGCATCAGATATATTCAACAAAGGTAAAAAAAAAAAGTTGACTTAATACCGTTGTTTAGATACCGTACCTTGAGTATGTAATATTTTACTCTAGCCCGATTTCCCCCTTTACTTTAGAAAAGACTTTTTTGCTTAATAAATTACTTCATAGATTCTAGAATGTAAAGCTCTATTAAACTTTCAAAAAGTTTCAAACATGATGCTCTGTATATTTCTGATGAACCATAGTATCACACAAGTAGTGCTTCAATTTAAACCATAAATGATCATTTTCAGGTAAGGACAGAACATAACTCCATACTGCCATCAATGAGTAAGAAAACACCAGATTTTAAATTTTTCTTGCATAGAAGTTTTTACAATCTTTAATAAAGGACAGATTGATTCTTTCCCTCTTACAAAATAATTCCTCACTGTTATTGGGAAGTCTGGCAAATGTTTTGTCCACAATAAAGTCAGGTAAAAGATCCGGTGATATCAAAGGTAGCATTGTTTCATTTTACTCATACTGGAATCATATTTCCTACCAAGGTTGCTCTTTTAGGCTAACAGCAGTGTACATCTGAATGTATCAGTGTGTGTAAATTGAAAGATTACTTGATTTATAAGGGCAAAAGTTCTGTGTAAAAATACAGAGATATGTATTTTTTCCCCCTTGTTTTATGCATGTTGTCAACTGGATGGAATCATGTCTGGATCATGTTGACATTGATAAGATCCCCTTGATTCCTACTTTGGTGAATCTATTGATAATCTGCACGAGCAGTCAGCTACCATGTTTTCCATCTTTAAAAATCACAGAAAGCACAGTAAGTATTGTCACCTAATTCTCTAAGAACGAATATGTGACAGCAGAAGTGATGTACTGTGGACATGCAGCAAGGGCAGGTGAGTCAGGGAGCAAGGTCAGCAGCAACAGAGTCTCCGTTTCATGATCACTCCAACATCTGTGATGGCAGAAAAAAAGTTTCACCACCAGCATAAATTTTAGCTTGCAGGTACGGTGTGTCTTTCATTAATTCATATGCATGTTTCTGCTTCTCACACAGACAGGCTTCATCCATCAGAACTGTTTTCTCTTTAGAGACATATTAAAACCTACTGCCTTAAGTATCCCAGGGGAAATCTACAATGCAAGGAAATCATGGCACTCCTCCTGCCTTTCCCTGATATGTGCTCTGTCTCTGACTTTGGAAATGGCCAGCCTGGCAAAGGCATGTCCCACAGCATAGCCTTCACAGAAAGCACCTGGGTTTTGTTGGTCACATGAGCCTCTGAAAGTTACCGCTACTGTAAAGCCCAATAGTTTCTATCTGAGAAAACTAAATTGATCTAGGATGCTGTCAGCAGCTTAACTTCTCCCCTGCTCACAAATTGCTGAGCCTGGATGAGGGCATTGTGCAGCCTGGTATTGCACATTATTTCCAAATGAACAGACTTCACTGTAGTGACTTGAGATTAGGTGCATTCACTTAAATTATCAATTTATCGATTATCAGTCAGAGAGATAAATGCCACTTTCTCATTAAAAAGGGTAATAAGGCACAGTACCAAAAAGATTAGGAGAATGTTTCACTTAACTGAAATCTTTGGCTATAATTTGGGCCCTTACACCTGAGATGAACTGAGAGATACAAACCGATTTACCTCCTGGAATGGAGAAGTGCAGCTGTCTCATGCTCTATTATCGACAGTGAATATAAATTTTGCATTATGGTATAAAATTTTGCTATGAAAATAAGGAAAGAATAGGCTTTTTATAGACTGGCTTAACCATGTGGCTATTGATAATGATATTCATAACTGGCTGGCTACCAGGTTACCTCACTGTGGAGATTCTTAATTAACAAGGTAAGCATAGGAAACAGGGAGGGACTAAAAGTTGCCAACCACTTTGGTGTTTTGAGTAGAGATGGAGAACCTCGTCCATAAAATAGAATTGATTAATGTTTCAGCTCTCTAGCTACTTTTTTAAGAGAGAGAAAAGAAGTTTCATTTTAACAGACTGTTAAAAGATTGTAATTCACCTAGATCTTGTCAGACTCTCTTCTCTACTCTGTAACCAAGTCATCAGAGATGGGAATTATTCTGACCTAACTTCACTCACTTAAAAATCTGTTTGAACCATTCAGTTCAGCCCCTTATATTACCATGGAGGTACTTCCAAAGGCAGTATGTTCCCCACCTATCTTTTTCTTTGAAGTTTAACCTCTACTTTTTACTTTCTTTTTTTTTTTTTTTTCCTCTTTTTTCTTTCTTAAACTCTAGTAGCTAATCATTACTTTGGATTAAGGGCTCTGTTAGTGAGTTATTACACCTGTCCCCATGAACAAGTCTGCAATTTCCAGTAAGAAAATAAAATAAAAATTACCATACAATTTTTTTTTTATTTCAAAGGAGAATAAGAGTATGTTTATTATTATTTATTTTGAGAGACTGTGAAGGTAGGAGCTACCTCATGCAAAGAATGTTATTTTCTAAAAGCGACTTTTTTTGTTGTAGTCTTATGAAGACAGTACTAATAAATAATAACTTTCAACAAAACTGCACCGTGCAGTCATAATCCAAGCTGGTGCCTCTACAGAACTTCGAGCGAACAGATGTGGGGAAGGGGAGGATCAGACGGGTTTCATTTGTGATAAACTATGTTTGAGAATAGTGCAAACAGCTTCATTTAGTTCTCTATTCAGGATCATGTGATGAATCAGTCTGTGAGCAAGGAGTAGGTAACAAGGGCCAGGTTTTTTCATATATGTGACTCGTGGCTGCTTTATTATGTGAAGCTCAGGTTAGCAACTCTGTAGGGCTTGATATATGATGACTGAAATCCTTGAGTGACATTTTTGGGTGATATGAAATTCCTTATGTCTCCTATTGTCCTGATGTCGGAAAAGCTAGTCAGGGTTGTGGGTTGCCTGTGATACTGTTATTATAAGAAGTTTATTACTTTCCTTTTTTCTTATTCTCTAGCTATATTTTTTTCTTTTTTTCTTTTTTTTTCTTTTCACTCTGTACTGAATAGGAACAAAGGAGCCTTTTTTAGATTGTCACTTTTGTTTAAATTTTCCTCTCTTCCCTTCTGCACACCCTCAGTGATTATAAACCCATTGCAGTAACTGAACTGAGGTGTAGTGGTACAGCAGAGGTGCATAAATGTATTTTGAGTGATAAATGATGGCTGAAATGCCATTACAAACCAGCACTGCTGTTATACTTACTTCACCACGTCCTGAATTTGTTGTTTTGTTGGGTTTTTTTTATCTAATCACTCTCAGAACTCACCTACTTTAGAGGGGGGGACATGCTGCATGTTAAGTGATGCCTTCTTTCATTTCTCTTCTCACCTTTCATGCTCAGAATCTTGTAAATTCATAAGCTGGAAAAGAGACAGGCTATGTATTGTATTTGCTGTCCTTGAGCAGTCAGTCATGATTTCTGCTAACAAAATCTGCACTGATGTTTACACCAGCAAATTGACTGTGCTGTTTCTCAGATTCATTAAATTAATTGGATAGCATTTCATACCTGTTTAGGGTATTAGAAATTCCAGAACACTTTTCTGTTTGTTTGTTTCAAAATGAAATGATCTAATTTTCCATCTATCTCCCTTCATTCCTTTTCTTCCTTTCCCCTCTTTCATTACTATCTTCTCTCCTTGTATTCATTACTAACTTCATATCCCTGTTTTGTCTCATATCCATCCTTTCACAACAACACTTCAACAGTTTTAATCTATTTATTTATCTTCCTTGAAGTTAATTTGTGTGTCCAGTTTCAAATGGGTTCCCTACAGTTTGTATGTTGCACCTTTTAAATAGCTATTCATCCAACAGGCCAGTTGTTTGTATTTGACTCTTTACTGTCCAGGGCACCATACTTATCAAACATCAAACAACGCTCCATGCAAACTTCATGAGGCCCATGAAAACCTCATGAAATTCAAGAAGGCCAAGTGCAAGGTCCTGCACCTGGGTTGGGGCAACCCCCAGTATCAGTACAGGTGGGGGGCATGAACAGATTGAGACCTTATTGTGGCCTTTCCATATTCAAAGGGGGCTTATTAGAAAGATGGGGAGAGACTTTTTACCAGGACCTGTAGTGAAAGGACAAAGGGCAATGGTTTTAAACTGCAAGAGGGTAGACTTATATTGAATATAAGGAAGAAATTTTTTTATGGTGAGTGGTGAGACACTGGAACAGGTTGCCCAGAGAGGTTGTGGATGCCCCATCCCTGGAAGTGTTCAAGGCCAGGTTGGATGGG
>JAVJGG010000017.1:16523950-16536360 GCA_035590195.1 Aviceda cuculoides | reverse complement strand
GCATACTGAACTCAAAACACAGCACTGTACCAGCTACTAGGAAGACAATTAACTCTATCCCAGCTGAGACCAGGACAACACTCAGCTAACTTAAGTACCCCATGCCTTTGCTAACCTCTACTTTAGAGGTCCAGGCATAAGATCACCTAACATCATAAAAGATTGTTTAAAAGGATGATTTCTGAAAATCCAGATCACTGACTAGAAGTCTAATAAAGAACCAGTTTCTAAAGAAAAAAATTACCTTTTCCCCCCCTTTTTCTCTTCTCCCTTCAACAAAAGAGGAATTTTGCTGTTTGGAGACTCAGAGTTTCTCAGAGAAATGTAAAGGAAAAATCATGTACCTTCTCTCCAGCTAATTTTTTTGGGGAAAGATCTATGAAGCTCCCCCTGCTTAGTGACTACCATCGACCTTCCACAGTTGGCTCCTGTGTTTGCCCCCACCACCTTGCAAGGAGTCCTAGAGCTCCCTTTCCCTCTATTGATCACAAACCAGAAAAAGAATCCAGCTCTAGGTTCTTGAAACCTGTTTTTAATGTGCTTCACGGGGGCTGGTTATGGAGAGAAGAGGAAGGCAGAGCAGCAAAATGAAGGTTTGTGGTGAGCTTTGTCTCTGTCCTATGAATCTATGTTGATCTAGAACTGAATGGAGAACGAGCAGTAATGGGGTTTAGTGCAGTTCACTGGCAGTAGGAGAACTTCACCCTGAGATAAGGGCAGATCAAACCAGGTAGCTACATCCACATGTGTAAAATAAACAGTCAGAGCACAGGCTCAAACACTGTCTTGTAATAGTCATAGCTGAAAAAGTGTTAGCCCGTTCCCTAGTAAGGGTTTTGCCTGAGTTAGCAATCACTCCCTGGACAATTCCCAGGCATGGGGAATTACCACTGGCCACAGAACTTCCCTGTGTGCATTAGGGATGTAACCACCCTCTTTCAGTGACCGAGAGAGTTTAGCTGTGTGGATGCAAGATGCACTATGTTATCTTTCCTAAGGACTAGAAAGTGTTCCCCAGACAATATTCTTTTCTAGTAGAGATGTAGCCTTTATACCACACTTGCACAATGTGCTGATCAGATAGAGTTTGGAAATATTTAATTTTTAATAAGATTTGAATGTGGCATAAGATTATATCTTCCTACAATTTGAGAATACACATGCCTGGTGTGTGTGCCAAGCTCTTGAGGCTGAGGCTAGGGCGGGACATTAAGAACAGCCAGGCTTATAAACCACTGACAAAGATGAGCACAGCCTTAGTCATCATTGTAGAAAATGCCATATTCAGTGACAAAGACAATTAGAAAATTTCTGCCCTATTTTCCTTATTCTGCCCTTATTCTTCAATTTAGTGTCCCCTCCACTGTACCTATAGAGCTGCCTGCAAATTCATGTTGTAAACTGTTCCATTGAGCCAATCTGAGTCAAATGTGAGAGGGTTTAGTCTAGGGAATTATTTTCAAGAGAGTTCCTTCTTTGCCACTCAGTGTTGGACAGATAATGCTCAGCACCGACTTTCAGTTGTATTACACTTCCCTGTGTTTTGAGTTAAATGAGGTATTCCTTTGCAATGCAGCATGACTGTAGGTTACCAAGGAGTGTCATGGCAGAGTGGCTGCATCTCAGTGGCAGATATGATTTGTGATGTCCTTGGGTATCTGAATGGTGAATATTAAATGCTAATAGGTGTTATCGATAAAGACAATGACATGAGTGTTCTTTTTTTTCTAAAGAAATGGTGAATTAAATTAAGACATTAAATCAAAGATAAAAACACCTGAAGATCAGCAGAGATTCAATTTTGTAATTAGTAGATGGATATTATTTCCATGATTATGGTCTATTTTCTTCTCTCTTTAAAGATAGGCTAAACTGACATGGAATTCAAGAAGTCCAAACATAGACATGGCACTTCCAGGTATTTTAAAAGTTTTGCATCTTTGAAAAATAATTCAATATATGATACATTTGTATTGCACACTCTTACTGCATAACAAATATGGGACAGTTTACAGCTCTTTCATGTGCAAATTGCCTCAAATATATTATAGAGAAAGAACATGGGCTCAGGTCTTATCACAAACTAACAGAACAAGAAAGTGGCAATCATAAATGCTGAAGTCAAGTGTTACTCTTCTAGTCCCCAAGGGTAGCTAACAAATGATATATTAAACAGCCACCAGATTAATGTTGTTTTCAGGTAAGGGAAAACCAACCAAACCCCATACTGTACTATCTTTTAACACTTCCTAAACACACTGTCTGTAGCACTTTGTTCTATACAAGGAAATTCTTCAAACTGTGCTGGGCAAGAAATTTTTATGAGCAGCAGGAGAGGATCAACTTGCTCCTAGAAAGACATCAGCACAACCTGGTGTGAACAGCAGGGGCCTGGAAATTCTTATTTACACAACTCTATCCATTCAGCCCTTTTGAGGAAATGGTGATTTGTCATAAAAGCTGGTGTCACAGCCTCACCAAGCTCTCCGCTGTGTGTCAACTCATCTACAGAGCCAGGGTAGAAGAATGCAGTATAATAGTAACAATTATAAAAAATCTTAGAAATAAAGCATGGAATGGCTGTGCTATGTAGATGCAGATTAATGAAAAGGTCAATGTAGTTCACTACTTTCCTCTGGTGCATTGAATGTAGTCTGTATCCTATGAACTGACAGGAAACTGCTGTAGCTTACTGTTTCTTAAATAGATATCAAAGTCTGAGAAACACAAATTATTCTGGCATTAGAATCATTTGGTTTTGTGACCCAAAAGTCACCCCTTGACAGTTTTGCCAGCACTACGTTTTAGTACTACATTGTTTTTCTCTGTACACAGATGTATGATAGGTAATGATGCTATTGCAATCTCTATGTTCTTTAAAAATGTACTATTAAAAGACATTATTAGATAAATGTCTTGAACATAAGTCAATATGGTATATCATTTTTTTAGCTGAAATAAGGTCCTAGTGCAATTAGCCACCTCACATTCTATTGTTGGTGTATCATACCAGTATTTTTCCAATCAGGGATTTCTAAAAAAATCCAACCAGATCTCAAAATATATGTTTGAGTAAACCACTTTAGTCATTAGCTCTGTCCTCCCTACTTCGTAAAAGGAAGTTTAGGTAAATAGTTGCCTCATAAAATGTCATGTGTAGAATAGTATTTTGGAAGAGACGTTAACCTAACAGTAAGTAAAGGCAAACTTATCTCCTGGCATTCACCAGATACATAGGAAATCAGCTCTTCTGACACAACGTTTGTGATGACATAGAACTCAGATGTGTGGCAGTAACAGACAACACTACACTGAAATTCAACAATTACTCAGTTGAAGAAAGAGAGGATAAGCTATGAATAAAATACCATGATTTTATTTTTATTATTTTCTAGTTTTATAAATATCTTTCAAGGAATGTAACTTTTCTTTCTTTCTCATGTATGACTGTTGCTTCTCTTACACTTCCTGATTCACCTGGTGGACATCATAAGGTTAGCCCTGGACAAGCAACATGCACCTTTCAACACAACTGGTCAGGAGTGCTGCCTCACACAATGGGCTCAGCTGTGTGGGCAGAACGGCATTAACCCGGCTCGCTCGCTCCTCTCAGGCATGTCTCTGATGGGCAAGAGTTTCTCTTTTCTCTTTTTCTCTTTTTCTTGTAGCTAGTGCTACAAGAAACAATTCTTACCAACTGCACTGAATGTGTGTGTCTAAAAAAATCCAGATGAGATTGTGTGGTTTTACACTCCACTGCCAAATACCTGGCCTGATGTTAACATACAGGAGACATGAATAGCCAGCGATCCCAGTATAACAGAACTGTAACCTCCATTGGCAGAAAAAGGAAAATGCTCATCAGACTGCTGGCTTCGCTGTTGTCTCTGAGTGCTTGTTTAAGGGAGGGCCAGCAGGACTAGAAAACTGCTGAGGTCTGCAGATGTATTATTAATATCAGATTTTCAGAACAAAATGAAAGTGATGCTTCCTTGCCATAGCCTTTCCACTGATGTTTTAAAAAAAACTGATACTGTAGGTTTTCTCAGTATAACCTGAAAGACATTAAGGACATGTTAATTTTCATACATCATGCTTTTGATACGCATTTTCCTCAATACCTGATATAGTACGGCAAAGTTCAGTGTAAAACATAGTAAGGCAAAAGGTATAAATCTTCAAAGAACCAAAGGTAAATTATCCTCCTAACGGCAGGCAGTTTACTGTCTGTCTCCACCCTCAGGTGTGAAACTTCTTATTTCTCTTTATGGATCCTATTAAATGTAGTATCAGATGATCACAATCAAACCTGTTGAAGCAGTCGTATAGTATTACTGTGATACCTATGCTGAGATTCAAGGTCGAAGAGGGTATTACTATAGACAGAAGTAACATGCAATCATATGGGAAGGATGCTCAAGGAAAAGAAGTAATTGCTAAACACTATGGAAAAAACTCTATTTGTAACAAATCTCTGTATAAAATGAAATAATTCATTAAAACAGGTGTATGGATACAGTCCAAAGTGGTTTCCTAACCTGGGGCCCTTCTATTTAAGAGGCTGGCTTCTGTGATTTAGATTTAATTTCATAGAATCGCAGAATGGTTGAGGCTGGCAGGGACCTTTAGAGACTTGTCTGCTCCAAATCCCTGCTCAAAGCAGGGTCAGCCAGAGCGGGTTGCTCACAGCTGTGTCAAGTCAAATTTTTAGTATCTCCAAGGACAGAAGCTCCACAGCTCTTTTGGTCAACCTTTTGCAGTGTTTGACCATCTTCACAGTGAAACCTGGTTTTCTTCCCTTATATTTAAATGGAATTTCATATATTTCTGCTTGTGCTCATTGCCTTTAGTCCTTTCTCTGGGCACAACTGAGACAAGTCTGGCTCTGCCCTCTTTTCACCCTCCCTTCAGGTATTTATATACATTAATTAGGTCCCCCAGAGTTTTCTCTTCTCCAGGCTAAAAAGTCCCAGCTCTCTCAGCCTTTTCTCAGAGAAGAGCTGCTCCAGACCCTTAATCATCTTTGTGGCCCTTCATTGGACTCTCCAGTATCTCCATGTCTCCTGTACTGGGGAGCCTGGAACTGGACCCAGCACTCCATATGTGGCATCACCAGTGCAGAGCAGAGAGGAAGGATCACCTCCCTCAACCTGTTGGCAGCGCTTTTCCTCGCGCAGCCCAGGATGCTGTTGGCTTCCTTTGCTTCCAAGGTGCATTGCTGGCTGATGGTCAGCTGTTGGCAGCTCTCAAAACCAAACCCAGTTAATTGTACAGAAGTGTTTGGAATGAAATATCTTCTGAATGAGCCACTTGAACCTGGCTTTCCTTCATCTTTCCTTAGGCAGACATCCCAGATGTGTCCCAAATTAACAATCATTTGTAGAAGGTATAGTGGCTTCGCAAGAACTTGAGATTTGTGCCAGAATACTGTGTAGTTTGTTAGTCTGTGATCTGGCATTAAAGCATACTGAATCATGGAAATTAGATATTAGAAAGCAAATTTCCTAACTTTGCAATAAATTTGTTGACTTGCAATGCCATAAAAAATTATTGTCTCATTTTTTTCCTAATTGGAAAAGTCTGGTCTTCAACTATCTTTTTAATGAAGATATATTCTGAAGGCGTGTTTTGAAAAAGTGTGTCTCTTCGGGAGCTAAGGAGTTCACTGAAATTAAGAATTTGGCAGTTATACACATGCACATAAAGAAGAAATAGGTGGCATAACTGTTTGCTGAAAACTAAATGTCTAGAGCTTTTAGAAATATAAGGGGTCTAAGAAAATTCAGTATCCTTTCATTACATAAAACTGAGTCACTTTGTGGCAATACTCTAAAACTGAAAAAATAAAAAAAAAAGACTGGTTAAAAATAAGGTTTATGTAAAAAAAAACATTTATGTGATCAAATTATTTATGATTTAATGGTGCTGGCAATGATTCCTTCCCTTTTGTTTGAACTAAAGTGTGTTTGTATTGATTCTGAGAGGAAACAGGTGTTCAAGCAAAAGCAGGTGTGTGTTGGTGATTTATTTCATACTGCCTCTACTCTTTGGATTTAAAACAAGTAGTAATGAACTCCTTCCAATTCTGTTGTAAGCTTAGGCCAGGGCTTTGCTGTTCTACAGCCCACTCATCACACATAATGATATGGGGTGATTATATGATATAGCTTGCTGCCCATAAGGAACAATAGGGACAATATTCACATTTTATTTTTGATTCTCAGGCTGAATTTAAATTGTATAGAAGGAAACTTTCTCCTGGTCTGATTCTTAATGAGCATAATAGCTTCTGGAATTCATGCCAGAGTACTTAAAGGTGGTAAATTTGATTACATTGTAAATATCTTCCTATCACGTTCATTGCCCCTGCTACTTAAATATGCTTCTATTTTCACAGAAAATAATGCTTGTTATTAATGCTCTGCAGTACTCCTGAGTTTTGTTCCATCATTATCTTTCAGTGATGTACTTGCACAGCATGTAAAACTCAGAAAGATTAGGAGATGTGGTGTTAAAAATTCAAATTAATAAGTCAAGGTTCATGATCTACAGTGTATAAAGAATTTTTTTTTTTTCCCCATTACTACTTGGTAATACTGTAGGACTTTAAGAACAGAAGAGTAGGAAGGCATTTGCAATCTTCACATTGCTAATGCAGGGATCCTTGGAAGGTGCCCTTCATAAGCAAGACTCATGATGAGACTGCCCTGTGAATTCTTATGCTGCCCTTCTCTTAATTTGCCTATAGAGAAGCCATATTCTGTCCACAATGCACAGAGGTTAGGGGCAGGTTAGGGATGCCAGGTATCTCACACCTTATGCTTACAGGCAATTCTGTCATTGTTAGCTATGTTGACCTCGTAGCCCCCAGAGATCTGTGTGTAACAAGGTTCCCAGATGCCTCACCTCAGCAGTCATATGCTTTTAACAGCTGAATATGCAAGGAGGACCTTAATTTGTCTGATGCCTTCAGAGAGTTCCAACTTTTGTAGTGCCCGTGCAGCCAGCATCTGTTGCTATGACACTGGACTACACTTAGTCTTCTTTGTCAGCTCAGTAGTTTCATGCCTTGCTGGGTAAATAGCATTGAACCATACTTGCTGAAAAATGCTTTTCTGTCTGGCTTGGATGGGAGATTGTTACTCTCCTGTGGAGAGTTCTTTCTTCTTTCTTTTACTTCCTTACCTAGAAGGAAACCAAACTCTTAAGAGCATGTCTTAAGAAATTCTGAGCACACAAAATGAACCTTCTTCGGTCCACATTCCTTGAATGTTGTTTTCCTTCCACCAAAGTCTGCCTATGATGCAACTTGGTATTTGAAAAGGGACAACTGTCTAGGGTTAAATCCTCTTTGTCCTTCTCCATTGTGTCCTTGGGGACTGTCTATATATACGTAATAAACTGCAAACCAAACCTGCTCTCCCAGGCCTGTACAGTCTAAATCCTTCTCAAAATCTTTTGCTCACTTTATCTTTCCAATGATTCCTTGGCTAATTCACACTATTTTACTAATATTAATGTTAGTTTTAATCTATATAGCTTCTCCCTTAGAGGAGGTATTGAGTTATCCAAGCAGCCACAGATGTTCTTCACCACTCAGGAGCTAGAAGGGACTTCAGTGTTTTGGACTTCTGTACCACTCATTGACAAGGGAGTAAAGAGGGAAAGGGTATGACTGGAATCAAAGATGCCCCAGAAGTCTAGTGAATTACAATTCAATTTGTCAAAAGCTTTTTTTATTGGATTTACACAGAAGTAGTGTTTTTAAGATATGTGTCTAATAAGCAGGCCCAGAATAATGCTCAAAGTAATTCAGGACTTTTTTGACCTTATGTTTCTTAAAGACCTTATATTTCTATGCAAACCCTTATAGACTCTATCCATTGCTTCCAGAAGGTTGTCTTTATAACAGTGTGTGCATAGCCTGAGTGTTTGTAGCCTGGTTCAGACTCAAACCGATGGGCAAGTCTTGAAGGGCACTGGCAAGGGGACTGTTAAAGACAGTCATGTCAAGAAAACATCTTCAATAACGAAATAAATTTTTATGCAGAGACATTTTTTCAATCATTCTAAACATGCTTATCATTTGTCACAACATTTCAAGCTTGCTAAGAAGGGAGTAAAATTCACAGCAGTGCCAACACTCCTGTCTGTTTGACTAAGACTGATCTCTATCCCAGTTTCTGAATGGCATTTTCTTTAGCTGTCAGATAAAGGGTCAAACCTAGGGTGCGTGTCAGCTGCATGGAATGCGGTCCTGCATATTTCTGTAAAATGACTGCATGTATGTTACAGCTGGATGGAGCATGAGATGGAATTTGATCAAAACATTTTACATAAAAAGGGGCACTACAAAAGACCTACTAAGTTACAAAAGCAGCTGAAGGAGGTTTCACGGGGACCCGACAGATTAAAAGCTGATGGCACTACTGTCACTGTCTCAGTAGAAATCCAGTTTGATCTCATTAACAACAAAGAGTTAGAGACACGCAAGAACAGTAATGAAAACAAATTATTCAAAATGCAATGGAAACTATTATTTAGATGCCAGGGCTACTCCTGTATGCACAGGCCATAGACAAACTCAGAACAGGAGAAAAAGCTATTATAATGTAAAAGATGAATGAGTTAATGTAACTCAGAGTTTAGCCTTTTTTTGAAGCATTTAAGAAACATATTTCTGCAGTAAATCTATACCTACAAGGGAGTTTGTGTCATAATAAATTGTATCAAAATCATGAGAAAATGCAAGAAGAAAATCCCAGAAGACAATATGGTTGAATTTAAAATGTTTTCAATTTTTAAAAGATTTTCACTCCTGTCTGTCCAGCTCAGACTCAAAGTGAACGCATTTTTAACTTCTCTGGGTCGTATAGGTGAGACAACTTCTTAATAAGCCAGCTACTAAAAAAACCCCAAAATATTTGTCAAAAGAATACAGTCTTTTAAATACTTATGCATGATGTAAGACTGTAATTCCTAACCTCTTAATATGAAACCAACACTGTAAGTGCATGTTGATGCTTTACATTTTGGTTTGATAAGTACCATTTGATGTTTTAGGAAGAAAATATTACTAAAGGTTAACTCAAATTTCTGTGTTTGTGTTTTTTTCTGTGTGTAAAATTCCTTTGTTAGTCTTGTACCCCTCACCCAGCTGAAAACATAGTTGTGATTATTAGGTTTTACTTAATTTAGCAGTCCTTAAATGGAATCATATAGGACAAATTAAAAATCAATATCTGCTAAACATTATTTGAGATATGCAGCTCTGAAGAAGGTGCCTAGTTGTCTCATTTTGTCACCAAGAAAAAGAAACTGTAAAACGATGATCCCAAATAAAAGAGTTTCATGTAAAAGTTTGAGATTGAATGCGGAACTAAACATCAAGGTGGCTTTTAGTATTTTTTAATGTAAACAGTCCTCCTTTTATGGTACTTTAAGATGTCTTGCAGATTTCCACCAGTACCTCATAAAACTATATTATAAGCTTTAAATAATAGCAATAATATTTCTGATGTTCCTAGAGTGACTCATTAAGCTTCTTAACTGATTTTTTTCTTTTCCATGAATTTTTAAAAAAATACTTCTCTACAGTTAGAGATAATGTAAAAATACAGTGTCTACATTAAAAAAATACAGCTCTACAGCTCCTAATACAATAAGATCATTGCCTCTCATCCTGATTAGTCCTGTCTTCTTGCTGTTGCTTTAACACTCACCAGCACGTATGTGTTTCATTAGAGTATAAGTTCTTGAGTACGACCTTTCTGGTTCTTGTGTTTTTATTCTAGTTACTGTGTACTTTTATTGTGCAAAGAAAAAATATGTGAAAACTATATAGATAGCTCTTTGTTGTGCAACTAATGGAGAGGCAGGCTTTTCTAGTCATATATCTCTTGACTTCTATGGCTCAATTTGTTGCCTAAATAAAGGTGTGTAGTGTCATCTAGGACCCTTAAGAGTATCTGACACATCCCAATGGGTCTACTAGCAGTGGCAAAAGACCTAAGAAAGACCCACTGAGTGGACAGCAAAAATAAATTAAGGTATGTGAAATTGTAGTAGATGCCAACTTTCAGGCAACTGGACAGCACTAGGCAGCTGAATTCCTAGTATCTTAAAAGTAACATTATATTTTTCAACAATGTGTAGCAGATAACTGAATTGTTATATTAATTCTCTAATTCTAATTATTCAAATTATTTATCGTTAGAATAAATGATAGAATTTTTTTTCTTCCATCAGTGGAAATCAGCCTCCGTGGTTCAGAATGCCAGTCTATATTGTTTCCGGAGTTACTATTTTACAGTTCCTGGGCTGTGTCACATGGACATATACAGACGATGAAGGATGACATGCATGTTTTAATCAAGCCCAGAATTCACAGCAGGATGTCTGGGGAGTGTGCACCCAGGGAATGACCAGGATCTCTGAGGAAAAAGCTGCGTCCTCTGAGAGTGACTGTCACACATTATACCACAACCAGCCTGATTGCTTGTGAAATTTTAAGTTAAAAACTTCAATACTTACCTCTGTGGCCATAGACCACAGTCTCAAAAGAAAGTGCCACCTTACTGGGAACATAGTATGCTGTTGAATGCAGATTCCCATATGCACATTTGAGACAAGTCAGAGATCTGATTTATTTATTTGTTTGTTTGTTTATTCATTCATTCATCCATCCATTTTGTGAGCTTCACAGAAGCTATCTCTCTGGTTCCAAGAAATTTTTAAACATTTTTTTTTTTTTAATTTCAAAGAAAAATGAGAGGCCTGCGCTGTAGTCTGCCACAAAAGTGTATTACATCATCACAACAGGGATGCATGATGTGTTCTACAGAGCATGCCATGGAGGCATGGGTGTCAGGTATGCATGCAAAGCCTGATAGACCACTGTTAAAGGACAGTACTGGTTAAAAGAAAATCAATTTAATCTTACCCTCTCTACACTATCTGTAGAAGTTAGCTTCTAAAGCAATCTACTTCATCAGCTGCTCTTAAGGTTTCTTTTTGGAGGTAAATGGTGTCTCCCAAAAGAAACCTAGATATTGACTCGTTTGGTGTAGCTGTAAACGGATAGTAAACAGGGTGTGAAACAGTTAACAGGTCTGTTTCTTAGCCTATGCAAATGAGCAACATCAGCTCCTCATTCAGCCGTTGTGACATTTAAAATTAGACAGGTAAAACACTAGAAAAGAAGATATCTATAATAAGAACAATGACATAAAGTACCACAAGATGAGCAAGTATCTGCAAATCTTTACTGAATGTCAAAGCTATTCAGTAGCATCACCTGTAGGGCAAAAATCCAAAAAGGCATGTGTTTTATCTCCATAGCTATAATTTCCATAATAGTCACAAGACTTTAGGTCAACTCTAAAAATAAATGTGTCTTCAGTAGTTAGCCAGACTACGTGCTTAATTCAGTTCAAACAGCAGTTGCAGAGCTGGAAGAGATTGGATGGCTCTGGCTCTGACCTCCCATGAGTAAGAATCAGGACCTCTGAAACCACTTGGTTGAACTGGTGCAGCAGTTAGATAGGGGTCAGCTCACTAAAAATCTTTAGTTCAAATTACAAATAAAAGTTTCAAAGTACCTCTTAGCAAGAACTGGCAAATCTTTTATATGCTGACCTTGGTAATATACACCAACATGTAAGACAATGATGCATTAATTAATCTCCAGTGGTATATTGTCAAGAATTAACAGTGTGTGATGACTACTGTATCATAAGTGACCTTGTTTCTAATGCCACTGGTTAGTCTCATGTAATTACTAGTCCTATCGTGTATTTTCTGAGTTATTTCTGCTGTACTGCAGAAGTGTCTTTGTGGATAGATACAAAAAGGGAACTGAATTTACAGTATGTATTAAGGATTAGCACTCAGCTTCACAAGTTTCCCTTGTTCTGCATTAGCAGTGACACATATGACTGTGTTGCTGTTATAATTTAAACGACCATTTTAAGGTACCCTGCATTTTTTTTAAACTTCACTTACTGAATGAATGAAAATGTTGAGTCACCAAACTGCTAGTTTGTCTCTTACTGCAACACAGTGGAATTTGCAATGCAAATGTAATAGTCAATCGTAAAATGGGAAAATCCTTTGTGCTGAAGTGGAACATTGAAAAATGTCTATATCCTCCTTATGGACCTACATTTTTTTAAACTTAGAGTAATGTCCTGGTTTCAGCTGGGATAGAGTTAATTGTCTTCCTAGTGCTGTGTTTTGAGTTCAGTATGAGAAGAATGTTGATAACACCCTGATGTTTTCAGTTGTTGCTCAGAAGTGTTTAGTCTAAAATCAAGGACTTTTCAGCTTCTCAAACCCAGACGGTGAGAAAGCTGGAGGGGCACAAGAAGCTGGCACAGGACACAGCCAGGGCAGCTGACCCAAACTGGCCA
>JAVJGG010000017.1:16511329-16523850 GCA_035590195.1 Aviceda cuculoides | reverse complement strand
GGGGGGGGGGGGGGGAGTGAGTGAGCGGCTGCGTGGTGCTTAGTCGCTGGCTGGGGTTAAACCACGACAAGTAAGTAGAAAGATGGACTGTGAAATATTCATAGATCTTCACTGTCCATGACATCAAAAAGGCAGGAGCTCTTGTTAGATATTATTAGATATTGACTTTTTACTTAATTTTTGAGAATTTTTTGCTTTTAAAAATACTTCAAGTTATTATATTTTTAATGAATGTATTGCATTTTTCTATTTGCTAATCATAATAGAATATTAAAATTATTTCTTATATGAATAAACAACTTTTCCCCCAGGATTTGACATGCTTTTTCATGTTCTGTAGGTTTTGGATAAGATTCACCCTTTTGGCATGTGGGAGTGAACTACTTTACAATGAAGGGCATTACTAGGAAAGATTCCAGTACACACAGTCTCTCTTAGGACACCTTAAGTTAAAGGTTGAAGTTAAAGCAGGGTACCAGCAGTCTGTGTCAGTTTCCCAGTCAGCAAGACAAAATTTTGGATGCAGACTTATTAGACCAAATTTTGCTTCCAGCCTTCATGAGCCATGCACTCATAATTTTGCAGTTGCAGCTTTGCAGACACAACTTAAGAGTACATGTGGGTACATTTTCCTGTCCTTTAGGTTTTCGAAAGTCTGCTTGCTCTTACACATTTATCTGTTAGGTCTCCTCCATAGGGAAAAGTTCACAGCTTTAACCTGAGACGTAATCTTCCATGGATTTCAGTAATCCAGAATACATCACTTCTAGTTAAATTTATGGCTCATAATTTTGACTAGGTTAGAAAAGTCATGGAGTAAGCTGAAAAACAGACACTCCAAAATCAAACTTAGGATGACTGAAATAAATTACAAGAATATTGCTTTTAGGTCAGTTTAACAGTCAAAGATCCTATAAACTCTTAATCCTATATTGAATTATTAACATGAATTCCGTATAATTGCTCATAAGGTTGAAGTTGGGCATTCCCTCAAGTGTCTGCAGAATCAAGGACTAAGTGTTCTGAATTCAGCCCATAAATTCAAAGGCAAGGCTAGAGTCCAGAGGCTGAAAAGTTAGCTCATCTAGCACTAATAGAAATATATGTGCTTCACACTTGTTTGTTTTTCTTTCTTATGTATGTGTGTATGACATTCTCCCTTGTTACTAGTTATTTCACAGTATGAAGTGTTTTTAATTTGTCAAAATAATAAAAAAATATAAATCAGAAGTACTGCAAGTGGTGAAGAGGGTTTGGGGAGTGGGAAAAGTCAAGAAAAGGACAATCAATATTTCATCATCATATCTCTAGAGGCTTCTAAAGCACTGTTTGCAAAATATGAGGCATTTTAAGACAGAAAAATGTTGCATGTAAAGGGCATTAAAAAAGTGAGCATTTGCCAATTTTTATTAAGAGAAAGCATAGCATATATATTCTGCTGAATAGCTTTATGTTTTAATAATTTATTACACCCTCAGCACGCAAAAATTGTGGCTACTTTTTCCTATTTTTTTCTTTTGCACAGAGATGCAGAAAAGAAACATGAAAAGAAATAGTCCCTGGAAGATTCAGTGGACTACGTGATATCAACATTGTGCTAGAACTTTGCTGCCCACAGAAGTCAGGAGACAGAGCCAACACACCTACTCACCCCAAGGAGCGTGACTGAACTGCCTTGGTTATTTTTCCTGTAGGAAAGCTAGAGTAAGTGGATGCCTCAATGTGAGGTGAAGCTGAAAAGATGATGGGTAGAGTAAGAGGAACTGTGGTCCACTGATGCTGCTATGACAGGTTTATTTTATACATAGCACATAGGGAAGGGTGCACATGTGCATTATGGGCAACCTAAGCGTGACTTCTGTATATTCGTGGGTGGATGCTGCCAGTGCTGTCCTCTGGGTGGTTGTAGGAGTGTGTGGATAACATAGAAAGACAGGATTTCATGTTTTCTTGCATTTAACCAGATAGCTGTAAATTCCTTCTTCACTAGGGAGATCTGTAGCTGACTAATTGCGGCATCTTCTGGCTACATCTTTCAAAGTAAAAACGGTGCCAGAGTCTGTCCTCTGCGTTTTATGCCAGCTAGCACAGTCTGGCTACATCCATACTAATAAAATATTTTAGACCTCAGGGCAGGGTGATCACATCCAAACTGCTTCCTGGGAATGGTATCTGTCCTATGCTAACAATTAAATCATGGCCAGAAATAGTTTGAAAGAGTTGGCTTTGCCTGCAATTCTGCAAAACTAACACTGCAGGTAATTATATTCCTGTTACCGCAAATGCATCTATGCATTGCTTAATTTTTTAGTGCACACGCAACCTCTGAAGGGAATTCCTCTCATCAGTTTTAGGAGTGAGATTCAGTTGTAGATTAGAAAGCCTAAATTAAGGTGTTGACATATAAACATCCAAATGAATGCTGGTTGTCTACACCCCAATTATGGACAGGAAAAAATCAAGTTGATAGAGTTATTGGAGCCTATTCATCTTTTGGTGAAGAGTGATTTGTAGTCATTGACCACAGACTGGGGGCAGCCAGTGCATTTTTGGAGTCATCATAGTGTATGTAAGACATCCACACAGGTATGGCAAATATGAAAGGAGCCCACGGGATGTTCATGCCTTTCTGGAACAGCAGCTAGAGGCCAGACAGGATACACTGGGGTATTCCAAACAGCACTAGATGCCTTTTTTAGGCAGCTGAATCTAGCTTGGTCACTTCCAGAATGCAGTTCATACAAGGTATTTTAGATTCTTGTTTGAGGATGGGATAAATCAGCCTCTGGAAACTGTTAATTCTTTCCATAATTTTAAAGGGAACCTGGCATGGTCTTACCATTACTACCTGATGGGTGACTTCAGAACGGATCTACAAGTAGATAAGATCAAGCATCTGCCCATATATTTGAACCTCACTACTACATTGAAAACAAGTATGTGTTTTAATAATTTTGCTGGTAAGAAATGAAAGATTCTTTGTAATGGTTCTGTTTTCATTCTAATATATAAGTAAAGGAGATAAGCTGTGACATGCAGGAGATGATGGGAAAACTAGACCTGGACATGTACAAAAGTAAGAGTTCATTTCTGACTTTTTTACAATAGGATCACCTTTTACAGTGTTACCTGCAAAGATCTCCTATGTTATCATCCAAGGAAGATCTGAGCTTCTCTCATCATCGTTTATGAGAACATGAAAGGAAGACCTCTGAGCAGCATGGGAATGACTGCCTAGCTGATTGAATTCTGTTCTCATTATGTCTTTTGGACAGATTCACTGCTGAATTCGAATTATAGAGGGACTATTTGGACGCAAATGATAGGTTTGTGGGTTGTATTTTTTTTTTTTCCTGTTTCATTTGGCTTCTGTATTGCATATAGGTGCCAAGATGATGGCAGTGAGGGGCTGCAGGGGCGGCCTCTGTGGGAAGAGGTCAGGGGCTACCCCATGCTGGACACATCTGTTTCCATGTGCTTCCAGCCGCCTCTGCAATGGACCCACCACAGGACACAGCTGAGCCTACCAGCAAAGCTGGTGGCACCTCTGTGAAAATGTATTTAAGGGGGCAAAAAATGATTGACAGGCAGAAGAGGAGGGAAACAAAAATAATGGGAAAGAGCAGAGGGAATATCAAGGTCAGAGGAGAAGGTGCTTAACGGTACTCCATGGAACAGATGTCCACTGCAGCCTATGGAGGAGCCACACCAGAGCAGATGAGTATTTCCTGAAGGAACAGTAGCCATTGGAGAACTCATACTGAAGCAGAAGTTTTTTTGAACAGGACTGCAGACTGTGGGAAAGTCAGTGCTGAAGCAGGAGAAAGTGTGAAAGCAGTGGCAGAGAGGAACCGTTATGTACTGATCTTAATGCCCCGTCCCACTCCCCCCCTGCACTGCTTGGGGCAGCGGGTAGAGGAGGTCAGGAGTGAAGCCATGAAGTTGAGCCTGGCAAAAGGGAAAGGAAAAGTGCTGTTTTAATGTTTTTATTTGTTTCTCACAATCCAAATCTTTTTGAATTGACTATACATTAATTTTCTCCAAGCTGAGTCTGTTTTGCCTGTGACAGTAATTGGTAATCAATCTCCTGTCTTTATCTCGCCCCATGAGCTTTCTCATCCTATTTTCTTCCCCTGCCCTTTCAGGAGAAAGAGGAGTGAGCAGCTGGGTGGGCTTTGGATGTCTCCCAAGGGTAAACCACCACCATTTCAAACACAGATGAGATTAGCATGGAATATAATGTAATATGTATCCTTTACTAATGATTTCTAAGAAAACATCTCTGAAAACATTACATAGGCACTGAGTTTCTTCATGATATCATAACTAACATTTTTAATGTACATTGATTACATTACCAAAACTGGGGCTAAAGCACATGAATAGCCACTATAGGCTTGACTCACTTGTCCATATGTAGGCATCTTATACCATATGAAGTACTCTAGGGAACATCTGGCACTTCAGAAGGGCATCCCTTTCCTCTAGGTTTTATGTCTTATCTGAGAATGGCATGCACAGATCTTTCATATCTTATGATACCTGAGATGACACCAGATGCTAACAGCTGGTAAACTAAATATCTCTTTAAACTCTGCTAACTGAACTGACTATGTTTCTTTGGACTAAACTAACAAAACTTTAAACATCTAAGGATGGACACTTGCATTTAAGTAACAATATCAAATTGAATGTTAACCTTCATATCCAGTCCTTTGTGTTCTGGGGTTGTTTTTCTGTTTGCTTTTTTGATAAGGGTACCCACTGCAGATGTGAAAGGTATGAGGTCAGTACCTTCTTTAGCTTGACAGTTAAATTTTTCATGTCCAAATTCACAAGTGGTGTTTCCAAACTGTGTTTCATTTATTGAAACAACTGAAGAAATATGGTTACAATTTGGATGAATCTGTGTTGGTTGTACATCCCAGAAAACTTATTTTCTATGTTAAAATACTTTCTGGCAAATTCACTCAGCCTTAGGCGGAATATTATGTACACAGATGCCCTTTGTAGTTTAAAAGTTTGGGAAATATGCTTTAAGTAAGTTAAAACTAATAATCTTTAATTTAGGCTGTAGGTCTTCTCAGCATGACTCATACCCTCATCATTATCTTACCCTTACAGCATTACTAAAATACTAGTGTAATTAAGATGAGTATCTTACAAGATTTCTCCGAGGAAATTTATTACAGAACAAGAATACTTTCCCATTTTTGACATTATGAGACATAACTTCCCTTTATTTTCATAAAACTGACAATATAAGACTCCACTACATGGTAAAGAAGTCTTCTATATGATTAATGTCTTTAAATACAATGCTAATAATTGCAGAATACCAAATGGGTAAAACTACTGTACTACTGTGTCATGAATAATGTGACTTCACAGTCAGAATTAAAATGCTTAATAGAGTTGCTTCAATGTCAAGCTCTATTTTCAGTCATTTCAAGTATACGTTATTATCAAGGAATTTAAATTGAGCCAATATTTTAAAAAAAAGTAATAGGCAGATAGCAAGACAGAGAAGTAAGCATGCACACACACACACACACGCACACAAAAGTTGAAAAGCCTTTCCCCACATTTTTACAGAAGTATTTAATATTGGTATCAAACACTAAGCAAATTAGGTAGATGTATGCATGACATCACATACCCCCAAGACCTTTCTTTAATTGAGACTAGATTAAAAATAATAATTAAAAAAAGCTTGATGTCCACAATGAACTTCAGGGGGAAACAAGGATTTTCATCCAACTGCATGAAAAGTGGTTAGCTTCTTTATGTTAAACAAAGTTTTAAATCAACAGTGGTGGCTAGCTGTATAATCAACAGTATGACCAGTTTGTTTTATCAGCTCAGGAAGAACAGAATTTTTTTAAGGTTTTCACTGTGTTTATAGTCGTGGAAGAGTAGTGGCATTGGTGTGCCTGAGAACAAAAATTATCATTAGATTTTCAGTGGTAATTTTGTACTTTTTGTCCACTTAGTAAAGGTAGTTTTATGTACCATCATAAAGACTGAGATATCTGCATTTTTTCCTGTACTCACTATCTCAACATATCCATGCAATCATCTCCATTACACACAAAAACACAAAATATGAGGTTATGATCCCTGTTACTTTGTCAATTTGCTTTGCAAACAGATGTTGATATGAGTATGATAAGGTGATAAAAATGAAAAGTGACCAATGATATTCCAATGTAATAGTTAATCCCTTAAATTTCTACTGATGTTTGTGTTTGCATATCTATTCTACAATGCAGTGCACAAGGTGACAGACCAGGAACTGCTAGAAAAATTAAAGAGGAAGAAAATAGTAAAATAAAAGCTAACATTTAAGTAGAAAACTTTGGGCTTGGAAAATCTCGTGATTTTAAGAGTTAATATTAAGGATACACCTGACATTGGCTTTTGAAAAGTTTGTATTAGAAAAATAACACCTTAACATCAACAGTCTAAAATACAGCAGCTAATGTTGCTTTCCAAAATTTTATTTTTATATTACAAAACTTAATAGATAATTTCACATTATTTGTGGGGCTGAGAACTAAACCCACAGATATTCTTGTAACAGTTAGCACTTTTTCGCCTATCCCGACAGAAATGCGAAAGCAAGAAAGAAAATTTGAGACATGTCTGCCCTGTAAAGACACATGCAGTGTTTCAGTGGACTTTTAATTGCCTTTAAATAAGCTAACTTCAATTTTTGAAATAACCTAGCAATAAGGAAAGGGATCCTTGCAGGTTTCTTCACTTCAGTTTTGCTGTCCTGATTTCAAAGGGATCCCAAGGAATAAATAGATGAGAAAATTATATGAATAGACCAATTCAGGAATTCAAGGCTGGATTTCTTTCCCCCATGTAGAAAAGTAGAAAAATAGTCCCTTAACAGTTCCCTTGTAGAAAATTTGAGGGGAAGGAACACTCCTACCTCTGAAGATGCATCTGAAAAAAAAGCCTTCCATTATCCCTTCTGAAATGTGGTTGAAATACTATACCAACATATCTGCATTGAAGACAAACAACAAAATGGAACTGAATATAGCAAATTCGCTGACTTCATTCGGGGAGAGGACCTTGCTCTGTCCATTGTTTCTTTGTGCAGTATTAGCCTTATGAAAGTTTTAAATCATTCAGCTCAGCTGGCCAGTATGATAGTAGATTACAGAGGCAACACTTCAAAGCTGCAGGAGCACGGTCCATTCTCACTTTCTTCTGAAAAGACATGCTAGAGTTATTCCAGCCAGTTCAAACGACTGAGAAATGGGAAAATCAAAACAGTAATAGAAAGTACAAACAAAGCCTAATGTCTGCTGGACCTGATTCCCATACTTCAGCCCTTCCAAGTACAGAAAGTTGACACTTCTTGTCCTTTACATTTAAAGGCCAGTTTTTCCTCCCCTGTAGATAAGAGACAAAGGAGTCAGTAGCGCACAAAGGTCTTCTCTTTCTTTTTCCCTGGGTTACTCCTACCTTTGTCTCCTAATAGATACCACTTACTTTTGTGTTCTCTATCATACTTTTTTTTTAAAACTACATATAATATCTGAGTCCCTTTTCCAAAATAGACCCTGACCCCTCTGGCTGCTTTTTAAACTGGGCTGCAGTCTTCTATGTCAGTTACTACTAATTGGTCCCTTAGTTGCAGCTAGAGAAATAATAGGTTTATATTGGCTTCTTTAAGCTTCGATAAGGTCTTTACATCTCATCTTATTCACAATACTCCTGAATACTCGTCATGATGAAAGATTCAGAAGATCAGAGCTTTAAAAATTCTAATACATTTGGTATTAAAAATTAGTCCTCAGAGTGTGTCTTTGGATTTAAATAAGGTTGCTAGTCTTAACTTATATATTCTGCAGTGATGATGTATGGAGATTGTGCACAGAATTGTTTGAGTGGATTCAGTGATCAAAGGATCTGCTGCTGTCTGACCTAGCAGAATGCAGTTAACTGGTTTCCCCATAGAAATGTATGTACGCCCTTCACTGAAATCCTGCCAAATGAAGTAATATTCATCTTTATAGTGGGCTGTGACTGTACCAAGTGAATACTTAAAGATCACAGTCAAAGCTCTGAAAAAAGACACTAATATATTATGATTCAGAGAGGTGACAGGACGTATTGTTTGTGGAAAAAAAACAACCTGTGGCAACATGCCTGCTTCCCCAGGCTCTGGAGCACAGCCAGCTACATTGGTATTATGACACAAATGAGTTTGTAAAGTACATTTAATGGTGTATCAACTTGTTTCATTTACCTGATAGCAGCTTTTTATCATTCTTAAGAGTTTGCATTTTATTCTGTTTGCTTTTCATTTTTCTTTGTAGTGCATAAACCATCCAAAATTTTTTGGCATGAATTTCAATGATGTTTACATTGCTATAACAGGAAATGTATGAGGATATTGCACTTTATGGGATCATTTTGATTTGTTGTTTGTTCAGCTTCTGTTTTTATCAGTGTCCAGTAATAGTGTTCTCTAATTGTCCCATTTATTTTGTTGAAACAGTAATCAGCAATGCATCTGAAGTAATCAGCTTTAAGAAAACGAGTATTTTTCAACAAGTTTCACCTATGTACTTTCATTGCAACCTGCAAGGTGTGACTTCAATGATGTTTAGTGCATTTTTTGGCATGCTTCCATGAAATTTTGTGAAGCCATTTTAAATAAAAAAATATTTCAGCAAAATGAATGATGGGAATTCAAAACAAGTGGGCTATTTTCTGAGCTCTCTTCCAACTCTCTCTGGGCACATATACTTACACAGACAACAATGTAAATATAGCTTCTGATATTGAAGCAGTCCGTCCACGTTCAGCGCTCTGCATTGCACCTGAACTATTAAGGACAGCAGTGAATGAGACTTTTGGATTCACGTCGCCTCTTCTAGATTCAACCTGAGTACAGGCCATGGCTTCCGAGTGCTTTGGATTCTGTGTTTAGTTGGGGCAAAGTGACTCTGGACTCATGCGTCGATGCTTCTCATACAACCTTAAGCTCTCTATATTCCTGACGTTTGAAATGTGGAGCAGAGGGAATGGTGGCAGCTGGGGCCCCAGCTTCAGCGTAGGCCTGGTCTGGCTCCACTGCTGGTGAGATGTTGCAACCTCTGGTTGTAACTTATGACACGAGCATGTCCTCTTTCTCCCACAAGAAGCATTGTTTTCTCAACCCACAGCTGGTGAGGAAGGCTATGGCCAATATTACCTACTTCTTCTGATAAATCCACTCCTGCTATAGGCTTTGGTTCCATCTCTTAATCAAGCATGACTGTATGGCTGTAACATATATTGGTTCTATCATCCTGACAAACCTCGGAGACTGCAGAAGGGTAAAGTAGAATAGCACAACATTACCTCATTTGGGTAAACTAGTAGTTAACTGACTACTTTCAAAGGGTATTTAAAAAAGTAAAATAAACATTTCATACTTTGTTTATTCTTGGTATAAATCTCTCCCTCTCTCTCTCTCTCTCTCTCGCTTGATGGACCCCGAAAGAATTCAGCATCATTTCTTAACTTTGTAGTAAAGCACAAGCATCCAAACAGTAGAGTAGTTGGATTATTGAAGGGAGAACTTTATAATGAGATTTCTCAGAGGAGCACTTCATGAAAAGCCATATTGGCTATTGAGGGCTACAACAAACTGTAATGAGATTTAAAGACTTGTCTACCTATTCTTTCACAGCTACAGAAAGATCATGTCCTTGGAGAATTTACTACAAACCCAGGAATGCTACAACCAATTTAAAAGTACAAGTGTATAAAAGGGGATATTTGTACCCTCTGTTAAGATTAGGTTTCCTCCTATTTCTGAATTATAAAAATTTTAGGATTCACTGGCATGCTATATATTAATATTTTATCCTTGCCTTGAGGATATTGATCTTAAATGTAAATTGCAGCATCTGCACTATTCAGATCCTAAGTTATCAACAAGTCAGATGGATCTGCACTTATTATAGAGGTTATTGTGAAGCTTACTTCAATTGATTCATTTTATTCAACAAATGAGTTGGAAAAGAACAGAATTTTAGATTTTTTGACCTGAAACTATGAGTACTGAATACTAAGCTTTCTATGGTTGATTGAAATATATTTTAAAGTGGATTTTATTTGCTTGGGCTTTATCTATCTGTTGTGCACAACTCCATTCTGTTAAATTACAAAACAATAATTACTGAGACCCTAAAGGAGAAGTTGGAAACATTAGTACAAGAACACTCTTTCAAGATGTCTTTAATTCAGTGTAGCAGAACAATATAGTCAATAAGCAAAGCAACCACCCTAAGTTGAACTGAAAGCTAAGAACTCTCACGCAACAAATTAAATTAGCCATTGAACACATAATGCGACATACTTAAATAAAGATGGATCCAAAACACAAAAGAGGTTACAAACACACAGATTGTATCTGTACTATTGCTCTATTGTGACTGAAATAAAAAAATACTTTATGTCGAAAAGAACTGCTACTGAAGAGACTGAAGGATTTTAGAAGTTGGTTCCATCCAACCTAAAGTGAAGAAAATGAAAGTTTAACAAGAAAAAAAACATACCCAGTGAGAAAATGTTTCATCATTCATGCACACATCCTTTCATGCTCTTTGAAGTGGATTTCAGAAGGGAAATAAGCTGTCCTATATCTTTAAAGCCACTTGGACAATTTAATGCACTGTCTTCAGTGCTGAGACATATTTAAATCAGTTTGTCTTTAACCTAGGGAAGGGCTGCAGAGTTCTTCCTTTGTCCCCAACAGTACTATGATCTAGGTCATCCTAGGATATGTCATCCTGGGAGTGTCAGCACAGCTGGGTGGAAGACAGATGTTTTAGGATTGCGATGGATCTTGTGCTTGTGGGGTGATCAAGTTAGGTGGAGACAAAAGAATTTGGCTAAGAATTTCTTAACTGTAAGTAAAACTCAAATAGATACAATTAGCATTGAAATAACATAATTAGTTTTTTTAGCATATATGAAATAATGCAGTGACATTCTTTTTTTAGGTTATTAGTGGCTTAATTATTCTCCTGTGTGATCTTAGCAATAATATAGAATGATGTTTAACCAAAACCTCTAATAGCAGAAATGGAGAATATAATCAATGATTTATTTCAATATTTTTACCTCAGGTTATGCATAGCTTTTTTTTTTTTTTTTTTTTTAACAAGATCTCTCTGTCTCCTAAAGTAAGTAGTGCATTACAAGCTTTGACACTGTATTACTTACAGTTATTTCCAGAATGCAAGAAAGAATTACAGATTTCTGCAGTTCAAAACATAAGATGATTAGTTTGAAAGTATATCTACCAAGAGTAATGTCTCTCTCAAAACAGTTTTTTCTATAGGCTGTGTTATGGAATTCATGCCATATATTAGAGGACTGATTTGAAACATTTTTGCTCACTGATGTAAGCTCAGAAGATCATCTACTGATTATTTGTTTTGATGAAACAATATTTCTAAGTTTGGTTCCTGAGTATATTCTCAGTTAATGCACTGCTGGAAAAATTAAAAAGAATTTTGAGAACAGTTTCCTCAAGATGTTCTCTTATGGTTTTAGTTGTTTTGGGTTTTTTTTGTTTTTTTTTTTTTTAAATTCTTCATTCTGAATCATTGCAGACAGGTTGATTTAATTTAAAACATATGAAAAGACAGAAATCTCAGTAGGTTGATTAATCTTTTTTTTTTCCTTTTTTTTTAATCTCTGGGGTTGGAAATAAGAGGTGCTCCTACCACTTTTCGACCATTTTAGGCTGAAATCAAAGGAGATAAGCTGTTCATACAAGATTACAAGTACAAACAAACTCAGAGCATAACGTATGTCCATTTTGGATTTGTTTTTGGCTCATATTTATAATTTGGGGTGAAAGTGCCCCTGAATCTTACTCTACTGTTTTTTCATACTTCTGTGAGATTCAGCTGTTAAACCACACGGATTTGCAGAAGTTGAAGATCCTGTATTGAGGATATTGACCCACCGATGCTATGTGCAGACAGGAAATAACACTTAATGAAAATCTGAAGAGGAAAATTACTTCATTCAAAATGATGGTATGAACATAAACAAACAACTTGAATAGATCTTGAGTTAATGAAATCACTGATAAAGTCATTCCAGACCCTTGAAACTGGTCTGTCTCCCTGTGTGAATGTGAGAACAGGAAACCAAGAAGGTAGTAATGAAACTGCATTGGGTTTGTGTGGCAAGGTTTTGGTAGTGGGGGAGGTTACAGGGGTGGCTTCTGTGAGAAGTTGCTGGAAGCTTCCCCATGTCCAATGGAGCCAATACCAGCCGGCTCCAAGATGGACCCGCTGCTGGCCAAGGCTGAGCCCATCAGCGATGGTGGCAGTGCCTCTGGGAGAACAGATTTAAGAAAGGGAAAAAAAACCTTGTGCAACTGCAATTGCAGCTGGAGAGAGGAGTGAGAAGATGTGAGAGCACCAGCCCTGCAGACCCCCAGGTCAGTGCAGGAGGGGCAGGAGATGCTCCAGGCGCCGGAGCAGAGA
>JAVJGG010000017.1:16466092-16477084 GCA_035590195.1 Aviceda cuculoides | reverse complement strand
CTGACCTGGGGGTCTGCAGGGTTGTTTCTCTTACATGTTCTCACACTCTCTCCGGCTGCCATTTTTCTTCTATCCCAAGAACTCTTTCTTCCTCTTAAAAATGTTATCACAGAGGCGTTACCACTATCACTGATGGGCTCGGCCTTGGCCAGCGACGGGTCCTCTTGGAGCCGGCTGGCGTTGGCTCTGTTGGACATGGGGGAAGCTTCCAGCAGCTTCTCACAGAAGCCACCTCTGTAACCCCCGCCCGCTACCAAAACCTTGCCACACAAAGCCAATACAAGAGCCTGGTCAGGAAAGATGTCAAGAAGAAAACATCGTATAAAGAGCACTCCAGAGAGATGAGAGAGGAAGCATGAGATTTGCTGAGTGAAATACTAAAGGAAGGGAACTGAGGGACATTGTGGGAGAAGTCTATCCTAGATCCTTGCACTAGGAGGTAGATTATGTTTTTGTTTTAACACGGGATAAATATCAGAAGGTGGGATTGGTAATAACAATAAACTTTCATTACTTGATCGCCTATTGGAAAAACATTACACCAGATAATTTTTTTTTTAAAAAGACACGTCCAACGTTCTTATAAAATGCAGAATTAATAAAGAAAATAGCAAGTGTTGGTCATCAAGATCAGTTATTTTAGATTTTATTCTAATTTGATTTTGACTAAGTCCCAATGACTGATTGAAAATTGGAAACTGGGGAAGGCAATTTATGCGAAAGTGATCATGAAATGATAACATTCATTCTATTACAGAAAAGAAACAGCAGCAGAATAGTGGCAATGGATTTAAAAAACCCAACAAAACAAAAGGGACCTCAGACTCAGGTTCTGCAGATCACTCCTGACAGGAGAGAGTTCTCATGAGAAAAGAGAGTTTAGGACAGTTGGCAGTTTCTAAAAGAGACAGTATTAAAACCATCTTCTGAATTCATGGGTTATTAAGCATAAAGGTACAAATACAACCACCACCTCAAGAAGACTTTGTGTTGAATATTACTGAAACTGCAGATTAGGCATTCTTTCTCAGTGTCTCTACTGCTGCCTGTTATGAGATGAACCTTTCCTCTGAGTCACTGTGACTATTCTTCTTATGTTCTCATGATGATAGTGATTTACTTACCTCAAAGAAAGTGAAAAATTATGTAGACCATAATCTAGTTGCCTATTCCAAGTGCATAATCTAGATATCACAACACTAAAAAGGGGCACATGGCCAGCACAGAATGATTCAAATCAACTGACATTTTTTTCACTTCATAGGTCCCTGAATTCTACGATATTGCAAATACCATTTTTTTTTTCAGCTGCACCCTGAACTTACCCTGCAATCCATTAGGTCAGAAAGAAATTACTGTAATGGCCATCAAGTCTCTTTCTCTAATGGCAGGACTGGTTTTAACTCTTTTTACTCTTTCCATGATAAGAAAAAAAAAAAAGAACTGCTAAGAAAACCCCTAGAATAGTTATATTTATCACTGTAATCTTCTTTTTAGTGCTAATTTTAGTGCTTCATTTTTTTTCAAAAGGATTTTCCTTTTATTTTACTTACAGCCAAACATTTCTATGCTGTATTTGTCCTTTATTTCTTACTGTAGTCAATATGAATAATTGAGTCCTGCCCTCTTCATATTAGTACAATTGTTTGCAGAAAGCGGTTGTGTCTTCTCTAAAAATGTTTCTCCATAATAACCTCTCTAGTTCTCTCTCTCTTTTTTTTATCCTCTCCCCCCCGCTTTAGCTCTTTGTATTTTCCATGACATTTATTATTGTGCAGTTATGCTCTGAATTCTGTCTTTGTACTACTTTGTGTGAATCGCTGCGGAGGAGTTCAGGATTACTTAAATCCATCCTAACACCTTGACAGCATGAACGTAGTTTTGATTGTTCTGGCAGCTCTCCTGAGATTAGTTTTGTTGTAGAAATAGACTAATTTCCAAAATGAATATTGCTTCCCTTCCCCCACTAGGGCGGCTCTGTTGGCCTACTGCTCCATAGTTCCGTATGATCTTGTAGTTTCCCTTTTCAAGATGTACAGTTCAACAGCTTAGTACAACCGGCTGGCTGGCCAAAGTTTAATAGCCTAATTTCTGAGCGTATAAAATTGCAGAGTATCCAGAGATACAAAATTATCCACTGAGGCCAAAAACTGCTAGTGCATTGTTGTACCCAAAACATTCAATTTCATAGATGTTGCACCTATAAGAAAATTACAGTGGTCTTTACTATGGGAAGGGAATCTTCAGGATTCAATGCCAAGTCACAAGACAGTTGTTGAAATGAAGTGTTTAAAGACTTAGTCATTTTTATAGCATGGGTCCTTCTGACTGTGGTTCTCACATAACAATCTGATTTGATGAAACATCATTGATATTCCCTGAGTGAAGATGAAAGGACACTCTACCAATTCTTTAACTCTTTTCATGAACCATTTTCATTAACCTTGAACACCATCAACTTCATATACATATCAGAAAATAAAGCATTAATTAATAGAACATGAGTATTCAGAAGAAAATAATATTCAAAAGTAGTGAAGAAGAGTGTGAGGTCCTATCACTTGCGGACTCGGTACGCAATCCTCAGACCCTCTTTATTGACCATGAGGGTTCTTGGGAAAGATACTGTCAGTGGGTTTTGCATATCAAAACATGCACACCTCAAGCAGTTCTGATAACGTATTCTTATTAAAGATTTATTTAACCCTTCATCTTGCTCAGGCTTTCAGCAGGTGTGAAGGGAGGTGATATTCTGAGGTCTCCTCAGCCCATATGGTGCCAGCCCTTACACCAGTAGTAACCCACCAGGTTTTGTGGCTGGCACAAGGAAATATGCTTCTCCAGGAGGCAAAAATAAGGTTGGGCTTCTTAACAGTGGGTGGGCAAAGAGCAAACAGTGTTTATTTGAACATGTCAGTAAAATCATGTCAGTAGGGAAAAGAACAAACCAGATGCTGCAGAAGTGGAGGAGAGTCATGACCACCAGCTAGCTCTGCAATCAGTCAGAGTGGGAACCCCTGAGCGAGCAACCATTTCTGTCTATTACCTGAATGTAAGCACAGCACGCAAGTCATTTGTTTTGTACTTAGGCTTTTAGACTGGAAAACCTCTATCCAATAATCCTGTTACAGCATTTCTGTTAGACTGTGCAGCCTGAATGCCAGTCAGTGAATTCTGTGCAAATGCTCTTTTGTATTTTGATTTTCTTAATTTTAATACTCAGATGTAGATTTGCCTGTATTCTTTGTTAGTTATGAAAACATTAAATCCGAACATGTTTTTTTGTTGTTGTTTTTTTGTTTGTTTTTTTTTTTTTACTAGATTTTTTTTCTGCCTGCGAAAATTTACTCTGAATGCATCAAAGGCTTCTGCCAAATATATATATACTTCATTTTGGTAACCACATACATATATGGCAACTATATTTAATTATCCCCCCCCCCCCCCAAAAAAAAATCCTGGAGTATGCTTTTAAAGTAGAGTGGTTATTTTTTAAATTATTATTATTCACAGCTAACTTTGTCTGCCATTTTGATATATGGATAGAGTAGAAGACGAACTGTTAGGACAATGAGAAAATTTAATGTTGATATAAAATACTGTTTACAATTTTTTTCCTCATTCCTGTCTTCTTGTGGTCAGAGTGGGGACATGCATCTCAGACAAAAGCTGAACATTAGGCACTGTCAATACAGGTCTAAGATTACTGCCAGTTTAACAGATTATCAATATTAGAAGTCCATATCAGTGACAAGTGTTACACTATGCTTTTCTAAACTCACGTTACCCAGAAATAGAATTGCAATAGAGGTAGCCTACTCTACCCTTGACAAGTTAAAGCAGTGCAAACTGCAGCCTGTGCTGCTTTTAGCACTGGAACTAGCTAGTTCATCATAGAAGGCTCTTTTCTCCTAAAGGCTCATCATGCAAATAGGATGCAAGGGAGAGAACAGCAGTCCTACCGTATTATGCACAAAAAGTGAGCACTTCTACTTGCCAATGGCAGTGTTGTCTACCTCCTACCAGTAGGCTGAGTTTGAAGGAAAACGCGCTATGAGATTTCTAATTAATTATAGTTGCTATATGGTACTTAATTAAATTAATATCTTGACCGAGATCAGCCTTCTGGAAGACTGCTAGAGCAGTAAAAACCAGCCCTATTTTCAGCCTTACAGTTTTATTTCTTCCATTTGCTTTATCAAAGAACTCCTGTAACAAATTAAGTCTCTATCTGTTACTGACTTTACACAGGGGTAGCTTTTGATCCAAATGCTCACAGTACACAGCTTACATGTATGTTAGAGGTTACTCTTGAAGTGTGAGAAAGAGAAGGAGGAGAAGAGGCCTTCTGCTATTTGGCTGGTGGGTGGTGACTTTTTTTTCCTGTACCCTTAGGGTTTGATCTTTACTTTTGAATCTTGAAAAAGAGTGGAGCTGAGAGCTGAAGCCCATTGCAAAGCAATTATCCTTGATGCTCCCATTTGCTGCAGTTCCTTTCAAGGGAATGACATTGTACAGAACTATGAATCAAGTATCACTTACCTTGAAGCCAGACATCCGTCTATTTAGATGAGTTAAAAATCAACATTTGAGAAAACTGGTCTGGCTGCAAATGGCAATAAAAACTAAAGTCTGTTTCCAAAGCATTCAAAACTAACTGCAGTTAAGCAAGCTGATGAGCTGGTGACCCATCACTGAAATGTCAGGGATCAGCATCTGGGAAAAGCCATGCTGTTTGATGGAGTTCACTCCTGAAGTGTGTGAAGGGTGGAAGGCTCTTATTCTAGCTGATATGTGTGCACAGGCAAGCGTTCCTGCACCTCAGGGATTTTAAGCAATTTTTTTTATATACCTTGATAAGCTACTCGAATTTGAGTGCTGAAATCTATTATAACACAATTGTCCTGGCTGTTCCGCCTCCTTTACTCTTCTGCTAGAGAGCTGAGGTGCCTGCACAAAGCACTGTATTACTCATTAGGATGGCTCTCCTCTTGAATAGATTTAATTAAAAAAAACCAACTCAAAACCTTAAATATTTATGGCATTCCCATTTTAGGATCATATGATAAATATTAAAGTGAAAGAATTTAAATTACCTATATATCTTCCTTTTAGGCAATGTAGTTGAAAGAGGCATCAGACATTAATTACTTACAATTTATTGTCAGCAATAGAACTACCTGTTTATAACTAGAAACCTTTCAAAGCAAAATATTCTCACAAAGTTTTGAAAACAGATATGCAATTGCTAAAGATTTATCCAGAAATCCATAAAGATAGAAAGGAGAAAGCAGGAGTAAGAAAATAAAGAGGTTTGTTTGGTTTTTTTTAAGGAATACAGTACAATTTAAAAAAAAAAAAAATAAAAAGCTGAACTGTTGTTTTGGTTTTTTTTTTCAAATGTATTCAAAGGAGGCAGAAAAGTAGATTCTGATATGAACACATCATAAGAATGAGGGAATGGAGGCAGATATAATTAACATTCCTTGATAATAAGCATCATGTAGAATAACTGAAATGCATAGCGTACACTGCAATGCTATTGTTTTTTCCTTCCTATGCTCTGCTGGTACTCCTATTAGATTATCATAAAGTGCATTAACGTAAAATTATTTAAGATTTTAAGCCCTAAGTGAGACCAAGTTACACCTCCTGATTAAAAAACATACCACTTTTTAATATTAATATGATGTCTAAAAGTTATGAAAATGGGCTTATCACTAGACATTAAGCAGATGCTTGTAGTAATAAGATATTGACCTTCCATAAAATCTTTTGTCCGCAGATCACAGACCCAATCACCAGATGTCTAGATCTTGTCATTGTTAGTCTTGTGTGTACTTATGATTCACGTGGAATTTCGATATGCTCAGCTGAACTTCCTGTCTGACCGAGTACAGGTCACAGAAAAACCTAGCTTAACTAAGACTTCCAAAATGCTTTTTTAGGTAACTGTAGTTGCACAGTTTGGAGAGAGACAAAAGTAGTTATTTGTTGGCTTGAACATACTTACAGTTTACAAGAACTATCATGGCTGGAAATAAAATACAGGGATTTTTTTCCCAGATTTCAGATTTTACCTTTTTTTCCAAGTATTGATGAAGACATTCAACTAGATATTATAAATTACTTTTTTTTTTTAAATGTCAGTGAATCAACTATCTTTTTTATGTGTTTGAGGAAGGATGAAGCAAGGTAGTCAGGCAGGCATATACTTGCAGTTTCTGCAATGATGAAAGGAAGAGCCACATGCAAAGACAGAGCCAATAAGAATGCATTGGAAATACCTTCTTAATTAGATTATAACCTAGCATGTTCTATGTGTGGGGTTTGGGTTCTTTTTCTTTTCCTTTTTTTTCCTTCCTTGTGGATTAGCTCCTTCAGGAAAGCAATACCTGGTTAAGGATAGCAGGTCATCTTGCTTAATCCTCACTTTGTTATCATACAAGTGGAAAAAAGGATGATTTGACTAATATTGTCAGTGCATAGATTACATTAGAGACATATTGTCAATAGTAATAGTTATGAAAAGGTCCCAGGAAGGTTTTTAAGCAAAAAAAATCCTTAAACGATGATTTCTACTTTTTTTTTTTTTTTAAATGAAACTTGATTTCTGCTGAAATATCTGCTCTATGGTTACACATAAACCCTGTTCTTTACCATGGAACTAGAATACTGCATCACTCTGCTGACTTTGTTACAGCTGCAAGGTACTTAGAATTCTAATTAAAAGTATTAAGGGACAATATGTCTCAAGGAACATGCAAGAGCATAAGGGTAGGAGCAGCAAGGAGGAGGGTTTTACATTGTCCAGTTGTAAATACAGAAGAGTGAATAGCGCCACAGTTTAGAAAAGGTATTGTTTACAATCTTACATGATCATTTTCTGTAACTAATAGATTCTAATAACTAGGAGTTACCAAAACACTATGACTATATTTATATTTTCCAATGGACTAATATATCTGTATAATGAAATATTTAATTACCTTAGGGCAAGGGCCACGAGTGTTTCCATTGTGCTAGCGATAACACCCAAATGTTCCAAATATATACACAAATGTTGACTACGTGTCATTAAAAAAATGCAACCTTTAGAGCTGCATAAAACCTCTTTGGGATATAACATGTCTAGGATTTTGTGAACGCCTATTGCAGCTTCCCATGACTGCAAGCATAAAAGGGGACATCCTTCGACTGCACATAAGATCATAAGAAATCAGACAGATGCGCTGGCATCTACTTCAGAACTGGGGATGCAGAATTAATTACTCTGGCATCCTCTCTGTATGCACGTGTGCGTGCACCTTATTTTAGTATCATAAAAAGGGAAAAACATCTACTGCTTTTTGGTCTTGTAGCCTGTTCCTTATTATTCTATTGGTCATGTTTCACCTAGTACTCCACCCTTGAGCTTTTATTATAGCTTGAATGCCAAACCAATCCTTTTGAGCTCAAGGGTACACACAAAGGTAACATAATACCATTATAGCTTTATTATCTACAGAAATAATGGATTTATTTTGAAGAACTTGCAGAAATTTGGAGAAAAGCTCTCCCTCCTTTTAATGTATGCAAAGCCAAACAGTGCCACAACTCTTTTATACTACTGGAAGTGAGTGTAAATGTATTTTCCAAGGGCCATTTACACACCTAGAGTAGAGAGGTATGTGGACTGCTGTGGGAAACTTTCATATTTGCAGCATTTAAAAACAGATTACATTTACCAATGAAAACAGCAGTGTTCCAGATTACAAGTGCTTTGTCATAAAATGTATTTCTGTGACAGCAGCCATATAGCAAAAGGAACTGATGTAAGAAGGAAAACAAATAACTGGGTCTATAATGGGACTGCTTTTCATAGACAGAAAAGAATATATTTTTAAGTATAAATGAGCATTATGCTGACCAAGACCACATCAGCTGTCTGCAATGGTGTGGGAAAAACTTGTTCCAGGGATGCAGGAAATATTTGTTCTGCCAAAAAAAAAAAGATTAAAACAACTTTCAAAAATACAACAATGTAAAAAATTCCTATTTACAGGCTGGTATATAAACCAAGAAATTCAGGTGTGATTCACATCTTGTTCTGAGAGTTTATTATCACTGCTGAAAAGCAAGTGTTTCTGTTGCCTTTGACGACTGTGGATAAGGGGATGATGCTTATGAGACCAGAAAAAAAAAAAAAAATTGTCAGCAAAAAGCCACATATGCTACTTCACTTTTTCTAGTTGAGTCTCTTTCTACTAAAAGCTCATTTGCACATGACTCCTGGAACAATGTCTTTGTAGTGTAAATAGCATGCAATAATGCTACTATTTCTTTCTACATTAAGCATTCACTCTTTCATAACATAGTGAGTGCATTTTAACCCTCACAAGTCCATTGAGAAGATGGAAAGTTTCTACAAATTATTTCAGTTTCCTAATTAATGTATATTCTTGCCTTAGGCTGTATGTTCGTGTATGAATATACAGATATGTCATTTAATATAGTTTATTATAACATATATATAGCATAACAGTGGAATGTATAAGCATAGAAGTCCAATGGTATTGATAGATATTAAAAAAATATTTTAAACATATCAATAAATAGGGAATAACTTTATAATCACAGCCTTCTCTGAAGATAATGTAGCTGCAGTAGCTGAAGGAGCTAGAGACAATTCATTCTGTTGGCTTTGTGTATTTGAAACACTTTACATCTGGCCAATTTCACACTTTCTCCTGCATAGTCAGTTTTGATGAAATGTGCCCTGGTTAGACCTCACGAATGCTATCTTCCCAGGAGTCCCTGATTCAAGCATTTGTACAGCTCAATTTATGCAATTTCTGTGCATTCAAGATTCAGGATACTTGGTGTTCTTAAAGACGTAGCTCCTGCAATCTTTTCTTCATATTCAAGTCTTCTTAAAATAAAGACATATTTTCACCTTTCTGGCTCTTGCAGAAAGCTTGAAAATGTGAACATGAAAAAATTAAGTGGCCAACTTAAAAAGACACTGATCTTTGCTAAAAAGATCTCTTCATTTTGAGGGCCCAAGTCACAATTTTCATAGCAATGCTTGCCTTGGTATTGCTGTGCAGGTGAGATAATAGCGCATGATTTTTGTGGAAGCAAAACCAATCCTTTTTCTTATGTGATGGATAATGCTTTTAGGGATATTTTTCATGTTTCTATTTCAGATGTGTCACTAGAAGCTTTTTAAGAAGTATTTGAGTAGACCAAATTATCCATATACTATTTAAAAAAATATCAGTATTGTAGGAAAAGTGCTCAGTTTTTAAATCTGATGTGTAAGTAGAAGTGGTCATTGAAACAAAGTTTGTGTGATGTTTTCATAACACTCTTACTTAGTGTTTCTTCGTAAAAGGACTTATGCTTTCTGTTATCAAGAAATTTAATAAAAATGTTTACAAAATGCAGGTTAGGTTTTGTGTTATATAGATTAGCATGGTGATTTACATCATAAAAGTGAAACTGTAAATATCTTGGTACTCATGTGTATTGAGAAAACAGCCCCTCTACACATGTACTATGACTTCTGAGCATTAAAACATGAATGATTAATTTGATACAAAATTTAAGCAATTTGACATTTAAACCAATCCCCAGTTGTTGTTGTCACTTCCAACGCATGCGTATTAAAAATAAACAAATTACTAGCTTGTTAGATAAATTAATGGAAATGTTTAAAATTTCTTCTAAAAGCTCTCCTAATTGCTTTTGAGAATTTCCCTGTGTAGTTAAATACAGTCCGAATAATTCATGAGGAAACTCTGCAAATATTCCAAAGATACTTCCAATTCCCACCCTGATACAGACAAAGTAGATGAAAAAACCTGCAAATAATGATGTTTTTCAGTTTAAAATAGTGGGTTACTCAAAATTTTCAAAACTGTGGTTTTAGATTTTTGTCTGTTTTTTTAAAGTCAGATAAATAAGTGATAACTTTTAAAGAACTTATTTGGCTCTGTTGGCTACACAGGGAATGTGAGCTTTTATCTACCTATCTCAGGAATGCTGTTCCATCAAACAGTTAAAATTATGTGAGGTAGACTGAAATCAAGCATCAAACTGTTTCCTAGAGAAAGGAAGTGATAAGAAGAACAAGATAAACTTTTAATAGTTGCCAGATACTAAGATGCAGATTTCAAAGCAATTGACACGAGCAATTGCTGTCAGGTTTTTAGAATGATCTTGGGTCCCATTTAAGAAAGATTGACGTAAATGGAATTCTTAACTTAAAGAAAAGTTAGCTAGATTTTCAAACCCCCCAAATATGGCAAAAGCAGTGGGAGTTATGGTGAGCTGAACCCTAGGGTACCTTAGCCATGTCATGTAGATGTCAAAAAAGGAAGCCTGATATGCAAAACTGTTTCTGAAATATAATATGAAAATTTTATTTTCCAAGCAACTTAATTTCATAAAGATTCACTTGCTGCCATGTCTGGATCAGGGATGCAGACTCCCAGTTTTTCTAACAGGGAATCGAAACTGCGTGTGAATTTTTGGCCCTGAGAGAACAGGTGGTGTCTGTGGGGGTGCCTGTGCCACATGGATGTGACCACACCACGTATGACCCCACACATGTATATAAAGACCAATGAGAAGAGGTGGATACCTGTGAAGGCCTCCAGAGGAAGATCTTGTCTGCAAACTTCAGTGGCAGAAATGAAGAAGACAGCAGCTCTTCCTTGAGACCTTCATGGCATCTTACCTAATTCCATCAACAGTATATGAGATAGTCTTAACCAGTTCTGACTAGATACCTGAAAATTAGGCATAGCTACTTCCTTGATTCAAGCTTCAAACCTTTCTCACTGAGAAAGCAAAGTTGTTGTATCTTTAACCCTCTCTTTAAGGCCTTGTAGATAAAACAACCAAACCAGAAAATGTATGTATGAAGCATCATGGTCTAGTGGGCAGGGATGACGGTTGGACTCGATGATCTTGTAGGTCCTTTCCAACCTAAATGATTCTATGATT